>OZ023314.1:67023335-67536068 GCA_964007375.1 Ophion obscuratus | reverse complement strand
GAGAGAGAGAGAGAGTTTAAAGGATGAGAAGCAAAAGAGAAAGCTACCTAAGCTGGAAAACACTTGCTGCGGTGAAGAGAACGGTGGACGCTTTGTGAGAGAAAGACCAACCATTGTCATCTGGTAGGAGCAGAGAAAACGGAGCGAGAGACGAGTCATCAAATTTAAAACATTTACATTGTTTGCTACAAATCAGATTTGCTTATCCAGCTATTGTGAATGTTATCGAAACCCAGCTGCATTACTAACATTCGATTACCATGCTGCTGCAATACTTTTTCAATGAGATAAATATCTGGGATATTGAATTTTAAGTAGCTCCTGATCGTACAAATCACCTGCAGTGGCTTCGTCGTTATAGTCCGTCAGGTGAAATGCTACACACTTCGTGTTTTTCTCTCGATATATGGTAAATATGTCAGCTGTCTATTTCTGTGTGTAATACTTTCAGAAAACACTCCTAAATTTACTGATTCTCAACTCACTTTATCGCAAAATTTTACTTTCATGATGATGCTTTTTTTAATGGACTCTTGTCATAAGCACGTTGTAGCAGCTACTTCTAATTTTCAACGTTGACGCTCCTCGATTTCACCTGAGTTATGGTATAGTGTACATAATCATTATACCCGTCTACTATGTTATAAAGAATATCGATCCATGTATAATCAGTACGTAGCCTAAATTGCATTCACACCTTATTTCTCAATGCACGATTGAGATGCTTGGAAATTAATGCTTTTATATTGGTATACGTTGAATACATGCGAATATTGTACTTTTTCATTAGGACGTTGAAGTGACCATTATAAAACTATTTGTCCTAATCAACCTGCGGTTCTGCGGTATGCGCCCCTTCACAAGTGTCGACTTCATTGCGATTGCTGCATCTTTACCATTCTTACCTCGCAGGGGTACGGTGTATGCAAATTTTGAGACAGTATCGATGAAGGTGAGGTGAAATTTATGTTTGGAGTTTATATATGCGTACGACGGCATAACGACAAGATCAGCTTGATTTTGTTCGTCCAAGCCACGGATGGTCACAAGTAAAAGTCTAGTATCGTCGAGTTCATCGACGCTTCGTACAACGATTGAGATTTTTTATTTATTTCACGCACTTAGAGTAACGCCACAGACTATGTCCTGTCGATGTTGCTGAATCTGTGCTGCCCCAAGTCATGGTGACCATCTGCGGTAGTTCGAAACCCAATCCCCGGTCTGTCTGGAGGACCTTGCTTACTGAAAGAAGTGTACTTTTATTCAATTTGCATCCAAACACAACGATGCTCATGCTCAGAGCGTGTGGAATTTCAGACGATCAGCAAAAAAATATTTTTTGTTTCACGCAATTCATCAATTATTGATATAACTTAATTCGAATGTCCAGAACTTCCGACTGCTTGTAATACTCGAGCAATCATTTGTACTCGTCCGTACCAACAAGTATATCGTTTATTCCACCGATCAATCGCTTTTGCCCGTACGTATCAACGAGTATATCATTTGTACAGGCAATTAATCGGTTATACCAGTGCGTACGAACGAGTACGTCATTTCTACCACCGAGCAATCGCTTGAATCCGTTCGTACTAGCGAGTAAACCATTTGTGCCACCGAGCAATCTTTTCTACCCATTCGTGCCGGCGAGTATATCGTTTGTTCCACCGAGAAAACGTTTGCACCCGTTCCTATCGGCAAGTATATCGTTTGTACTACCGAGCAATCTTTTGTACCCGTACGAATCGACGAGTATATCGTTTGTACAGCCGTGTCATCGTTTGCACCCGTGCGTACGGACGAAAATATCATTTGTACCATCGAGCAATCGTATGTAACCGTTCGTATCGATGATTTGGTCCACCTAGCAATCGTTTGTAGCAATTCGTATCGACGAGTATATCGTTTGTACCACCGTGTCATCGCTTGTACCACCGTGTAATGGTTTGTGCCCGTGCGTACGGATGAGAATATCGTTTGTACCACTGAGCAATCGTTTGTGCCGCTCGTATCGACGAGTATAATGTTTGTGACACCGAGCAATGTTTTGTACCCGTTTGCATCGCCGAGTATATCGTTTGTTCCACCAAGAAATCGTTTGTACACGTTCGTATCGACGAGTAAATCGTTTGTGCAGCTCGTATAGACGAGTATATCGCTTGTACCGCCTAGCAATCTTTTTACCCGTTCGTATCGATGAGTATATCGTTTGTACCGCCGTGTAATCGTTTGTACTCGTGCGTACGGACGAGAAAATCGTTTGTACCACCAAGCAATCGTTTGTAACTGTTCGTATTGACGAGTATATCGTTTGTTTCACCGTGTGATCATTTGCAACCGTACGTACGGACGAGAATATCGTTTGTACCACTGAGCAATCGTTCGTAACCGTTTTTATCGACGAGTATATCGTGTGTTCCACCGGGCAATCGTGGGTTCGAAAACCTTCAGGAGACTTTCGAAGGCGTTCGTGAGACGTCCAAGAGGTGTGCAAGAGACTTTCGAAGATCCTCGCGGGAAGATCGAAGGCTTCCATGACGATTGAGTTTGTTTGGGTTTGTTTGAGTGGGTCGTTTGGGAACGTCTGAGTTTTTTTCTTGTTCGGGTTTGTTTTGACCGATATGGTTTGTTTGGGTTTGTTTCGATTGTTATGATTTGTTTGAGAAAGTTTGGATGGAATCCCAAACAAATCAAAACAATCGAAACAAACCCAAACAAACCATATCGGTCAAAACAAACCCGAACAAGAAAAAAACTCAGACGTTCCCAAACGACCCACTCAAACAAACCCAAACAAACTCAAACGTCATGGAAGCCTTCGATCTTCCCGCGAGGATCTTCGAAAGTCTCTTGCACACCTCTTGGACGTCTCACGAATGCCTTCGAAAGTCTCCTGAAGGTTTTCGAACCCACGATTGCCCGGTGGAACACACGATATACTCGTCGATAAAAACGGTTACGAACGATTGCTCAGTGGTACAAACGATATTCTCGTCCGTACGTACGGTTGCAAATGATCACATGGTGAAACAAACGATATACTCGTCAATACGAATAGTTACAAACGATTGCTTGGTGGTACAAACGATTTTCTCGTCCGTACGCACGAGTACAAACGATTACACGGCGGTACAAACGATATACTCATCGATACGAACGGGTAAAAAGATTGCTAGGCGGTACAAGCGATATACTCGTCTATACGAGCTGCACAAACGATTTACTCGTCGATACGAACGTGTACAAACGATTTCTTGGTGGAACAAACGATATACTCGGCGATGCAAACGGGTACAAAACATTGCTCGGTGTCACAAACGTTATACTCGTCGATACGAGCGGCACAAACGATTGCTCAGTGGTACAAACGATATTCTCATCCGTACGCACGGGCACAAACCATTACACGGTGGTACAAGCGATGACACGTTGGTACAAACGATATACTCGTCGATACGAATTGCTACAAACGATTGCTAGGTGGACCAAATCGTCGATACGAACGGTTACATACGATTGCTCGATGGTACAAATGATATTTTCGTCCGTACGCACGGGTGCAAACGATGACACGGCTGTACAAACGATATACTCGTCGATTCGTACGGGTACAAAAGATTGCTCGGTAGTACAAACGATATACTTGCCGATAGGAACGGGTGCAAACGTTTTCTCGGCGGAACAAACGATATACTCGTCGGCACGAATGGGTAGAAAAGATTGCTCGGTGGCACAAATGGTTTACTCGCTAGTACGAACGGATTCAAGCGATTGCTCGGTGGTAGAAATGACGTACTCGTTCGTACGCACTGGTATAACCGATTAATTGCCTGTACAAATGATATACTCGCTGATACGTACGGGCAAAAGCGATTGATCGGTGGAATAAACGATATACTTGTTGGTACGGACGAGTACAAATGATTGCTCGAGTATTACAAGCAGTCGGAAGTTCTGGACATTCGAATTAAGTTATATCAATAATTGATGAATTGCGTGAAACAAAAAATATTTTTTTGCTGATCGTCTGAAATTCCACACGCTCTGAGCATGAGCATCGTTGTGTTTGGATGCAAATTGAATAAAAGTACACTTCTTTCAGTAAGCAAGGTCCTCCAGACAGACCGGGGATTGGGTTTCGAACTACCGCAGATGGTCACCATGACTTGGGGCAGCACAGATTCAGCAACATCGACAGGACATAGTCTGTGGCGTTACTCTAAGTGCGTGAAATAAATAAAAAATCTCAATCGTTGTACGAAGCGTCGATGAACTCGACGATACTAGACTTTTACTTGTGACCATCCGTGGCTTGGACGAACAAAATCAAGCTGATCTTGTCGTTATGCCGTCGTACGCATATATAAACTCCAAACATAAATTTCACCTCACCTTCATCGATACTGTCTCAAAATTTGCATACACCGTACCCCTGCAAGGTAAGAATGGTAAAGATGCAGCAATCGCAATGAAGTCGACACTTGTGAAGGGGCGCATACCGCAGAACCGCAGGTTGATTAGGACAAATAGTTTTATAATGGTCACTTCAACGTCCTAATGAAAAAGTACAATATTCGCATGTATTCAACGTATACCAATATAAAAGCATTAATTTCCAAGCATCTCAATCGTGCATTGAGAAATAAGGTGTGAATGCAATTTAGGCTACGTACTGATTATACATGGATCGATATTCTTTATAACATAGTAGACGGGTATAATGATTATGTACACTATACCATAACTCAGGTGAAATCGAGGAGCGTCAACGTTGAAAATTAGAAGTAGCCGCTACAACGTGCTTATGACAAGAGTCCATTAAAAAAAGCATCATCATGAAAGTAAAATTTTGCGATAAAGTGAGTTGAGAATCAGTAAATTTAGGAGTGTTTTCTGAAAGTATTACACACAGAAATAGACAGCTGACATATTTACCATATATCGAGAGAAAAACACGAAGTGTGTAGCATTTCACCTGACGGACTATAACGACGAAGCCACTGCAGGTGATTTGTACGATCAGGAGCTACTTAAAATTCAATATCCCAGATATTTATCTCATTGAAAAAGTATTGCAGCAGCATGGTAATCGAATGTTAGTAATGCAGCTGGGTTTCGATAACATTCACAATAGCTGGATAAGCAAATCTGATTTGTAGCAAACAATGTAAATGTTTTAAATTTGATGACTCGTCTCTCGCTCCGTTTTCTCTGCTCCTACCAGATGACAATGGTTGGTCTTTCTCTCACAAAGCGTCCACCGTTCTCTTCACCGCAGCAAGTGTTTTCCAGCTTAGGTAGCTTTCTCTTTTGCTTCTCATCCTTTAAACTCTCTCTCTCTCTCTCTCTCTCTCTCTCTCTCTCTCTCTCTCTCTCTCTCTCTCTCTCTCTACCTCTCACACAGAAGAGTGTCAGAAGGGTGTGGGGAAAATTAGGTTATTCACCAAACTACAATGAGCTCTTCTTCAGTTTCTCAGTTGAAAAATCTATAAACCAATATATTACACATAACAGACCAACACGGTTAATTACAAACCCCGATATTTACAGGACTGATTATTTACAGAACTCTCTACAATTATTTTACAAGATTATTTACCGCTTACAAGAATAGATACTACGATTGTATTCTATAAGGCCCCCATGATAGCGTTTTCGTGGTTCCGGGTATGATATGCCGTTTGTCATCGTGCGGACTTAGAGCAATTTTTGTCTCGTTGATGGTGTACCAATCATGCAACTTCGATCGTATGCATGATTGCATGCCAGTGATTTCGATCTGGTCATATAAGCATTTCGTATAATCCTCGAAGGTGATCGTTCTCGCCTCGATGTTACTTTTAACGCGCTTCACTTTCTTCGTAACGTCTTTACCACTGACTCGAACTGCATACATTTTTGCTCTGAGCCCTACGAATTCCGTCATTATCCGACCATTATTTTCGTCTTTCATAAGTCCGGGAACTTTTTCGTTGGCAAGCGGTATATCATACCCATTGCTCCCCGGATACTCGCTCATATGGAAACGATGGATATTACACTTCATGTAGTCATACACATCCTCACACGCACTGTTGTACATGAAACTATCCGTATCGGTGTATGAGGCTGTACATTTGTCTTTATACAAAGGCATCATGTACTCATAATCAAAGTCATATAATCATGCCTTCGATATGTCGAGTATGGACATACCCACATACATTGGATTATTGAATTGCACCTTGAGCTTGCGTAATTCGACAGCAATATGGTTTTCTGAAAAAATACTCCGGCTATGAAAATTTGATTTGGAAATGATTGCCTCTGCACCGTACCTGCCCACTCACCATGTTAAAAGCTTAACGCCTACATGGTTGCGTACATTTTCCATAGTTTTCCCAAACAACGCATTATTCATCAATTTATAGAGATTTTTTTCAAACCCGTTTTTTCCTTCGGTCCCGTACTACGTATTGAGCTCGATATATGTTCGTCGGCAGGTTATTGGGAGAGTTGGAGTATTCTATGATTTTTAATGATTTTGAGAGTGTGGCGTACACACTGCTGTAGATGGCGATAATGAATAACATACCGCCCCTTGTTATGCACAGTTGCAAGCAGTTTTTTGTGTTGCCGACCAGGTGGTTTACCATGTGTTGAACAAAATGGGAAGTCCGTATGTGCATCGTGTAGTTATTCCGGATACTCTAAGTCAACCTCAAGCATGTAACCGGCCGGTGAATCTAGCGCGATCAATGATAAAATGAATGTCGACAAGTCATTGACCCATCGAAAATCACCATAGGTCGATGGTTGACGGATTTCCCATCCATACGAATTATTTACATCGAAATACATCAAGTACGATGAGGACCATGGTGGATCGAACAATGCCATGTATTTGTTATTGACTCACGCATACCTATTTGAGCACTGACTCAGACCGCCGCGTATACCCCGCTTAACAAATAATACCATGGCAACGTTGGTGAACAATTCGAAGTTAGCGGATATATGTTTCAACATTGCATCCCATGTGAAACCGGGGAGAGTACAGTAATAAGCGGGGTCGAGCCTGTAACTCTTGATACAGCTATTGCGAAAGTTCTCGAAAACATCGGCCAGTAACAAAAATATCGGTCTTCATGTACAAGTCACTATATTCCCTTAAGGGGTAAGGCCACTGTAACGGCCCAAAAAAAAGGTTTTTTCACTAATTTTTTGCTCCCGAAATTGAAGGTATTTGAAAAAAAACTTTCAATGGTGTTATCGGGCATACATTAAACTTTATTATAAAATTTTTTTACAGTAAAAAAAAACAAAATGGCGGTTCCACAGCTATCTTCCCGGGACATGTTTTGCTTCCAGGGCTCCGCGGCACGCAGCACCACTGGTGCACTTTTGAATCTAGAACAAAAAAAAAACCATTAATCTAGAGGGCTATAGCTAGAGAATGTCGATCGGATTTTAAAAAGTATCAATTTTTGTGGATTTGGCGTGCGTTTGAAAAAAAAAATTGATTTTTGACGAAAAAAACGGCAAGTTTTTTGTTAATAAAAAATCAATAAATAAAGTTCTTGAAAATTCCGATCGACATTCTCAAGATAATGTAAATGTTCACATCTGGTTAAAATTTCAAGTAAAAAAAATGAAAATTGTTCGAGTTATGCTGCGTGCCATTTTGAAAAACCATGTTTCGAGAAAAACGCGTTTAAAGTTTTGCGAATAGTTTTTTATTGGAAAAAATTTTAAAAAGAAGTTAAAAGGATTTAAACTATTTTTAAACTAGAGGGTTTAAACTATTTTTTAAGCCAATAAAAAAAAATCGATTTTTCAAAAAATTTATAGTGGCCTTACCCCTTAAGGTTTGAATAGAAAACCGCTCCCATACATTCTCGCGTATTCATCTCACTCACAATGTCACCAGTCAAAGTACTGTAAAATGTGTCTCGTAGCGGTATGTGATAGTTTCCCAGTCTGTTTGAACTATCGCTATACTCATTGAGGAAGACACCCTTTCGAGTTAATAGGATGAAATTGACGACAGGCATGCCATGAAATTGCGACCGTGACATTTTGAATGTGTCCACTGTCAAAAATGAGGCCAGTTATCCAGACTTGCATTGAGAAATTTGTATGAATCGATGGAGCGTAATTGAATCTTATGTGACTTATCTGCCGTTCGAACTGTTTTTGTGAAAGAAATGTATTCCTCCTTGTTTATGGGCAGCACGGTGGTTTTCCCTTCAAATGCTGTGGTTAGTTCCTTAATGATGAACTGCGCACCATAGCCGGTCAAATTATGAAAAACCACGGGTATGAAAAAACTGCTCGTACTTCGAATTGTAATTAAAGTGTGCGGGACCTCTATGACGTCCGGTCAGGTGGCAATGATCACGAACACGTATGTCGTCTTCGGCAAATTGTTTCTCACATATATGGCAGTTAGTAGCGCTTGGAAATTTTGCCCACTCAACCGGAGTTAGAAGTACCATGGGAACATTATCCCATAAAATATCGTTGATGCGCAAAGCTACATCTTCAAGGTTCTCGACAAATCATGGGATGCAATCGGCATCGCAATGGGAGTAGTATCCCGATAACGAATGGTCATACGAACAATGTAAATAGTACGCGATGTTAAACACTTCGTGCTCTTGCCGTGTATTTTTTATGACAACCTTTGCCCAAACGCACTCAAGATTAGCATAAATCACAAATGGAAGTCGCTCTTTTCGTTGAAAGTGTTCGAATGTTAGCCATTTGTCCGTTTCATCAGGTAATTGAATGGCACAATCGTTTGATTTTCCACAATCCATCTCGTGCGATCCCAATACAGCCTTCGTGTGAAAGTAGTGCAAACACCTGTAACAAAATGATGGAAGAAAGTATATTATCCAAGTACATAATTATTCATATGTATATTCTCGAGTAGGTTCCTTTTTACTTACCGATCGCTGATGTGTTTTTTGCCGGCTGTTTTGCTCAGCTGCGCGCTCACGAGCCGTGATAAATTTTTTATCCATACAAACTGTCCCGCACTGTAGTCCGACGAATCCTCCACGTACAATAAATTGATGTGTTGGAGCAGCTATTGGTCGCATATTCGAATCGGTATGATGCTTTTATTTTCCGTTGTAAATACATCAATAGAAACGTTGTTTTTTGCGATTGAAATTCCTTTATTCGATCGAGAGTGATGGGAAAAACAATGCCTTGAAGCTGTAGTACGATTGAGTAGTGTGGATACGAAGTTATTCTGTCCACGTTCTTTTTCACTGGGTAAAGAGCAGCGACCACTGGCCACGCGAAACATGGGTTATCCCATGACTTTATATTCACCACCACTTTCTTCATGCTTGATTCCCGCGACAACGTAATTTAACAACCGACACACGTCGGATGGTATCTGTGATGTTAAAAGTTAAGTCACACGGGTATGTATACCGGTGCGGACAAAACACCCCGCTCGTCCATCTTGTTGATTTTGACGGGGAAAACGAAACCAGCTATCGTTTGTTGATGTAGGTGTTTTAAGATTGGTAGTGAGATGCGTCCCGATTCTCTCGTTGTCGCGAATCCGTAAGCTAGTGCGACTGGTGCGGTGTGTTTGGTCGATTTGATATACTCCAATTTCCTGGTCTGATGTGGTTTGCGATACGTATTTTTCTTTATCGGCGGAAAAACAGTTTTAAGCGGTGAAACGAACCCTAGAAAATAGGGGTATTTTTCGTTTTCCAAACAATCGTGTCGCGGTATTGGTTATTACCGTATTGTCTCAAAATATGTTCAAGATATGCAACTTTGGGTGTGGTATTGCATATATTTTCGAATAATTGTCTACAGGTTACAATATCTTTGGCAACAACAGGATGTTCCCTCTAAGAATTGTAAATTATCGACGATGTTATTAGAGGCGCTCACCCAATGGCCATAGGGCCGCCGAGGAAGTAAGTTGTAAATACTTCATAACCATAGCGGCTCTGCTGCACGTCGTTGTCTTGTGTCATACCGTAAGCGCTCGAAAATGTACACATTCTCGTATTGAATCGGTCACTCGTCTCTTTCGTCCGCTCTACAATATTCCATTTTTGAAAGCGTCGCGTTAAACTATTGAAATCGTAAACATATTTCACGTAATACAGGCAATGGCCACCACTCTTCACACGTCCTAGGCCCTGGGTTGTTGAACCATCGTCTTCCCTACTGTACACCACAACGAGCCCCATCTTACTCACCTGTACAAACAATGAGTCATTTTCCATGTAACCCTTTCCCCTCTCAATCCTGTCCTAACCTCATCTACGCAACGGGGAAAAAACCTGTTGCCTGTGGGGTACACTGACCTCCCACCACTGCAGTCTTATCACCCCCACCATCATAAGCGGTTGCCTTATAAAACTGGCGGTTATCATGTGTCTCCCCAGTTTTAATTCGTGCAAGCTGCTTAGCGCTTCGCCTCTATAAACCTGGCAAGAGAAATGTACTTCCCTCACGATAATAAATCTTTTTGAAATGTATTCCACGTAATAATTTTCTACGCCACTCACTAATGCATGTACCAGGCCGTATGCTGATGAATAAAAACATTTATGTCTTGTCGAAAATAATTTCTTTTTTGGTCAACCATCACCCCAACCCATCCACGGTATGAGACTATCCCTACCATGCGCAGCGCACCGAAACCACACACACACACACACACACACACACACACACACACACACACACACACACGCACACACGCACGCACGCACGCACGCACACGCACACGCACACGCACACGCACACGCACACACACACACACACACACACACACAAAGCTCCCTATCCCCACTAAGACCTTCCCCCATACGATCCGCGCGGCGGAGCCCCCCACCCGCTTGCTCTAGCGGGAAACAGGTCCTCGATATATACAGAAGACACCACCAGTCAGTCTATTCAGAAAAGCCGCTCGGAAACAACCACCCCCACTTAACCACGAGCTCCCGAAAAAGGGCCCAATCCCCCCACCCCTCCGACACCGCTGACTCCCCCCCACCACTAATTCCCCATACGTGCCACAGCGACGCAACCGCGACCGCCCGACACCCCCACCACGCGCCGCCGCGGGATACCCACTACACCACACCTGTGACGTCATCGTCGTCTCCCCAAATACCGGTGCCTCTACTATCGTTTATTTTTGTGCAAGAAGTTTGCTGATATGTTCTTGTACAATACCGCACTCCGTTCACGATCGATTGTGAAAAGGCTAGAGATTTTTTTATTGTTCTTCCTAGGCATTGCTGTTCTGCTTGAGATAAATCATAAGGTTTCCCTTGTCCAAGTAATGTGTGATCGTCAAACTTGGTACACCAACGTAGCTCTTTATGAAACACTATTCGAGTAAATTCCTGTATTCTGTGACTCACATTTATTTTTTCAGAAAACGAAGTTATACTTTGAAAAGATAACATTCGGTTAGCAATTTGGCTTGAAAAACGAGTAGGACTGTGTTCTAGTTGTAATAATAGTCGATTTTGGTTCTCAAAGTCAAATGTATTATTAGTCCATAGAGGACCCCAATTTCTTACGGAAAAGCACAAATGCAGCACTAAATGCATATTGTATGTCATTGCATACTTTCCATAATATTTTTGGTAGACAGTCGCGAATTCCAAAATCAATCTATTCGCTTCTTTCAATGAAATAGAAGTTATTGATTCACTCAAAAGAATTGTCATAGCACTCACAAATTTACTCCAATGAGCTACATATCGTAATAGGAGTACCCTTTTCAGACACGGCAAAGAATAAAATAAAAGGCAGGAGCGCCATTCCGATGCTTTCCATTTCTTTCTTCCTAAAACACTTCTAGGCGTACGCTTAATTAGACTAGGTGGAGTGATGGATGCTAACTGTGAATCAATTATAACTATTTTGTCATGCGATCCAACATAATATTCGGAGTTTAAAGGTGTTAAAATTAAATCTGTAAATTTCTTCGTTACACCGAGCAAACAAGCATGCATGTAGTTTGGTGGCATCCCGGAAACAAGGTCAAAATATTTCAGATTGATTAACACCGATGGGCCTAAAACGCCCTCTGCGTCTATTGATGGATTTCTTTCAATTTCGATCATTGTGTTTCTTACGGTTTCATGAGTTCTTTTTTTCGGAATATTTATACTTATTTGATATTTTCTCGTGTTTCTAATATTTTCGGCTGGGTGGTGGCAATAGGTACAGCCGTAATAACCGGTGAATTGTTTCATTGAAAGCATCCAACATCGGCATGGAGAATCCACAGAACAACAGATGGCGAAAACTTTGCTATTAATTTCTTTTTTATCCCGAGTAACCCAATTGAAGCTTTCAGTCATCAATCGATTAGCTTGAGCAACAAATGGGTTTAGAAACAAATACATGTCTGGTTCCTTTTTATCAACCCCTAAACCAGCCAATATCACATTTTTACCACGGAGATGTATTGGCAGTTCATTAATCCTGATGTAAATTGGCCACAATGAAACTTTTGATGATTTAGCATGTTGACATCCATCAGTATTGAAAGTGTATGAAATATTGTTCCAATCACTCAATAAGCCGGCTTCAACGTATTTCCTGTACATCATGCCATCGTAAATATCCTCCAAGGCGTCGTTATTTTTTTTCACAATTGAAACGAGATTTTAGATGTTTGACAATCGATGCAGAACTGAATACATTTTTAACTGGCTCGTGACATCTAATTCGATAAAAAATGATTGCGTTTTCTGGAGTTGCAATTTTTAACTACATGCACATGTTATTTCTTTTTGACCATCCTTTGGTTTTTCATCCAAGTAATTATTACACTCTGGACAGTGTAGATGATACTTGGCGGTTGTCAGATTCGATGGGAAATGTTTTTGAAGAAAGTACTTCGTTTCCGCTATAACTTTCCGATTATGTATCACGTTGATCGCTCTCAATAAGTCAACAATTGCTTCCCAGGACAATGAATGCCTCAAAGCAATGGTCATAATTGTTAGAAGGGTTTCTCCAACTGTCGTCGTTGTACAATAGCAAATTGTCTTCTCTAGGTGTAAAGTTTCTGAGCCTGTACACTCGTCGAACACCTAAAATAAACAAATGGTTGTAATTGAAATTGTATGATAAACACATCACACATCGAGCCTAATTCAAAAATTGAGGAACTTATGGTCTACGCAATGAGGGGAAAATTTTTTTTCCAAAAAAAATAGATGTCCCTGTTCTACAAAATCAACGAAAGAATACATTTTACCTGGTCATCATCAAATTCGTTACGTCACCGATTCCATTGTGTGTATATTCAGAATCTATGCCATCGTCATCAATAGTAGAACATCGCTCATCATCGTGTGTATATTCCAAATCTATGTCATCTTCATCAATAGTAGAACATCGCTTATCTTCCATAATAATTCCTCCAATGGTTTCGTCGTATCTTTCATCTGATGAAGATATTACGGAATTTACTTCGTCCTATCAAAAATACAGAGACAAAATTTCGATAATAAAATTAGGGGGTTTTTTTCCTACATAAGTTTTCAAATTTTTTGCCTGTCTACTTACAACAATAGAAATGTCAGAACTAGGCGGTACAACCATTTCTGTTTTTTCAGATCTAGTGCTCAATTTCGTACGATATACGTTCTCTTCTGCCTGTGAATATTATAAATTATTAATTACCAATTGCTACATATGTATCTTCATATCATGTTACTATATAATTGTTATATGATTAACATTAAATTATAAATTACCATTTTTGGAGATGCTTCACGTGTCTTTCGTTTTTTCTTACGATCAGAAGACATACTCGTTGGTTTTCTTTTAGTGGATACAATATGCAACCAGTCCATATAAAATCCTCTCGGCATTTCGGCAACTTTTAAATTAAGCTACTTGAAAATTTGCTACTTGCGTTAAACTCCCAAACCAAATTCGTTACTTTTCCATCTAATAGAAGACAAAAATACGATTATAGTAGTGGCAATGTGATTACAAGTATTGTAACTTACCGTTATTTGCATATTATAAATTATTATACAAAATTATGAATACAAAAATATTAAGATATTTTGAGGTTATTCTAAAATGATAATAATACTATATAAAGATACTGTACACTGCCATTCTTATATAAACATAGACGTCACTTCCAAATTCTGACCCGCGCGTTTTTGAAAATTTTCATTCAGATTTAATAAATCTATATAAATACTTAAGGCGTTACCCCCACTTGTAGCGCAAAAAAAGGCCTTTCTCATGAATTTTTTTAAAGAAAACTACAAAACTTTTTTAATCGATCAATATACCATCTTAAAGAACACATCTTGAAGAACTTTCAGTAATTTTTTTATTGAAAAATATATTGTTTAGTGGCAAATGGCCGTCAATGAAATAATGTTTTTATATACACGGTTTGCGGTGACCAACATTGCGGCGAAGTGGATCAACTGAAAAAAAATGCGGATGGATTTAGTCAAATATAAGTATAAACTAGTCTTCAATCGAAGGATTTAAAAAAATATTCATTTTTCACAAAATGGCGGACAGTCAAAGTTAATGGTTCGATTTTAACGAAAAAAATCGAACGATTAAAGACTACATTTTTATGTATTAACTAAGCCTGCAAGATTTCAAGAAGATCGGTTCATTAGTGTTCGAGTAATCTTGGTCACCGACTTCAGAAATGCCATTTCGAGAAAAACGCGTTTAAAGTTTCAATTTCAGTTTACACGAAGAAAATATTTTTTTTTGTAAACTTACATAGACTCATCTATTCCGGGCCCATACAGAAGTTCTTCCGCCGACGATGCCGCTTGCAAAACGAAAATTTGGTTTTGCTTCGTATCATTCTTCCTTCACGAGTGCTCTCGGCCGCACGTCTCTCTGTCAGTGCAATCCGTGCTTCGTCCATTTTATCAGCGTATTTGTGCGCGTTGTGTCCACAGCTTACTCCGATTGAGTTCACATGAAATAATAATGACTTTGAACCTTCGTTGACTAGTCCAACGGCAATATAAGCTGCTAAATTTACAACGATTGCTCCACTCGAGACGATTTTTGCGCTGATTTTCCAAATAAGTTGGTTGAAGCTTTCGTTGTTATTTTGATTGAAGTCACCGACGCATCTTTCGAGTAAAGTTTCCTTACTCAGATCGTTGTATATAGGTCTGATGGCATCCAAGATACATTTGATGGAAGTGGTTTGTAATCGTGTTGGAAAGCCTCGTTTCTCGCCTGAGCTCGTTGATACGAACACCACGATTCTTCACCGGTTGGACATCTCTCATGGTGTGGATTTGCATCGGTTGAACTGTAATGATCGAAGGTCGCCCATATTGCCTCATGCATGTCGTGAACAGAAGCAGAATGGCGTCGAAGAGCAAGTCCATAGTACACAGTGAGCTTGTCAATGAATTTTCCTGTCAGCTGTCCTTTACCACCAAGCTTTTTGTTTTTTTTTTACTAAATTACGAAAGCGGGATCCCATACGCTTTTGGACGTGACCGATGCATTCTTTTTTTATAACTTCTACGTCGTCATAAGGATGAGAATTTACTAGCCCAGTGTACGTTTTCGAATCTCCGTCTCCAATATAGTAACGGTACAGGACATTATATTTTTCTATTGAACGCTTGAAGATTTCGATAATAAAGTCCACCTCCATTTTTCCCGAGGAGCCTTCGTGATTTGCACTGCAGTTATCTTCGTGTGTTTCGTACCATTCTTCGTATTCCGCATCATTTAGCTTATGTTTCCACGAATCACACATTTTACAATACGCACTTTTTACCACAAGATCAAGTACTTTTCCACTGTAGTAGCCTATGACTGTGACTCCGAACAACGACGTATATCCTCGCTTCCTCCAGGATCCATCTCCGGAAACTGTTAATTGAGGAGTTGCATCGCCTTCTGCATTAGGTGTATCTTCAATTTCTTCTCATGTGCACATGTTTTCACAGACTCATAAATTCTTTTCAAAATTATTGAATATGTAGTCTCGGTAAGAAACCTTGGCATATCCATAAGTCCGCAAAATTTTTGTGCTCCAGCCAATCCTATGCCGAGAACTCGCACGGTGAATATAAATCGACGATTTATTTCATACGAATGTTCCAAAGAAGGAGAAGATGGTATCAAATTATCTGCACATGAGTCACATTTCACAACGATTTTGAAGCTTAGTCCTCTTGCACTTGCCGTTTCAAATGTAATATTTCCATTACACTTTTTGCACTTCACTAAATTTGGAATAGCAGCAAACACAACCTAAAAGTTCAACATCCGATATTCAATATTAGGACTTTGATTCACAGTCATATCAATATTATTTTTCAGTTTCTTCGCAGACGTGCTGAAACTTTCCGTTTCCGTTTCGGCCAGGTTGGGGTTATAAACACCCTTCCTTTTTTTTGGTCGAGATTTCCGTAAATTATCACTGCTTCTTGTTTGTCGCGAACCATTTTTTCGATCCATTTTTGAATGTAAAATGAATAAAAACTGCGCTTATAATATTATGAACGGCGGAATATATGTCTTATATAGTCGAACTTTCGAGCTACACTGACGAGTTTAGACCATAACAGACAACGAAAATACGTTTTTATAAATTCCAGTCTAATATAAGAACGTTGTGAATGCCACGTATACGACCCTTTTCATCGAACAATTCATTGAAGGTCGGAGGGAGGGTCGAGCGCGCCAGACGGCAGACTAGTCGGTCGTTTACACAACGGATTCTTCTCTTTCAACGCTCATATCTCAGTCAATTTTGTTCGGATCGACTTGAAATTTTCATAAATTTCACATATTCTCAGATACTTATACTTCAAAAAAATGCAATAAAAAAAATCGATTTTTTTTTTAATCGCAAGTGGGGATAACCCCTTAAAGTATCAGTCAAGAATATCAGTTTCTCGTAATACATTATTTTAAGTACATTTCATTACTGCAATATTACACAAAACAATCGAGTAACTCATATTTTATTATAAATTTAAATTTATTGGAAAGTATGGATTTGAAAAGCGCGGGTCGTAAAAGAGAGGGCGCTGTAGTAGTCTTCTTACTATAGACGTACAATATGTCTCCGCACAGTACAGTTCTTAGAGCGTGTTCGGAAATTGCCTGACAGTACTGTCAGAGATTAGTAGGGAGATGTACAACCATGAAGAATAGAGGTAAGGAGCCCGAACGCGTATGCTAAAAGCACCCCAAACGTGGACCCTGAAAGTGACGAAAAGTTGTGGTTCGAAATTCAGCCACATCAAGCGCTAGTGCCGAGAGGGGAGGATGTGAAGTATGGCATCGGTGACACTATGAAGTGAGCGTATATATAAACTGGAGAATTCTTGGTTATAATATTTATATATCATTCTTGGCCGATCGTCTGTGAATGCGAAATTGTAATAAGGATTTTTTAATTGCAGTAAAAATCAGTGTTGTGGGGTGCAGTGAGTGATTGCCCCGCTTTATATAAAAGCAGGTAAGAAAACGGTATTTTGAAACCATTTTCTGTATTATATTATAATTGTAATTCATCGGTTGATTAAATACATTTCTCGAGCATGAAAGTGAGGTTGGAATTCGTATTATTGTCATAATATGTAATTACAAATTTTATTTTGGATTCTTTTCTTGTTGCAGTGCACAATGGCGAAATACTGTTCGTACCCAGGGTGTCAAACTGGGCGAGACGCCAGCAGAGCAAAGTGCAAGCGCTTAGCAGTACGACAGTTGTCCGTCTTCAAGGTTCCAAAGGTAAATCACCTGTTAAAATGTTTTCTTTTTGTTAAATGACGCATAGAGCGCGTAATTTGTTGACGAAATCTGAAGTAATTGCATGCCACTTATTGCCTATAGGAAAAAAAATTTGCTCAATGATTTAGCGTGTATATGAAATTTCAACCCGCTTTGTTTTTTTCCTGTATCTTGTAGAATATGGTGCAACGATGGAGCAGAGCCATCGGGGAGTGTCTCTCCCACACTGATTTCGTGTGTGAGCTTCACTTTTCCAATGACTCGATAATAAAAGAAGACCGCATCAAAATGCCTGATGGTACGATCGAGGTAATTCCTCATCTTCGTCATACCCTCATCGCTGATGCTATGCCCATCGCAGTCCATAACAAGGTAAGGATTGTAATAATTATAGTAATTTTTTGTGTGAAATGCATAAAAACATTCAGCGCTACAGGGGCCTGACTTTCCGAATGAGTTTCTCCGCCACTTCTCAACTTTTTTTTTCTTTTTTCTCTATTCTTTTCCTGCTCCGCTTGACTTTTCTATAATACCCTCTTTTCATCGAATGAACTCAGCTAACCTGCAGCTGTGTTTGCTAATTGTTTGTAGCTCGGTTCAGTAGTATAATTTATCAAAAGTTCATCTTTTTCTTGCGGTCTTCAATTTTTATATGCGGAATATTCTTATCTGCTACCCTTCTTCAATTTCCTCTGTTGTCTTTACTCTTTATTACTTGAGTCAATTCGTTGATATCGTACTTTGCTATCCCCTCGAACAATTGGACATAGATTGTCCATTGTTACATTGAGATAAATATAATAATCAATTATTTTTTATTTCGACAGGAAAACGGTGGTCAACCGGAACAGAATGTTCCCTGCGACGAGTCAGCCGGACCTTCTCATGGATCCGTAGCTATTTGCAACGACGCTGTCGTACATCAAGTGCCTACGACCTGTCACGATTTTCTTACTCCGACGGAGGTAAGTGTTGTATTTATTGAAAATGAAGGGAAAATGTCTTTCAATTCTTTCATTCATTTAATTCTTCATTTTTCATTGATAATACTTTATCTCTCAATATAAAAATTCCTTCAATTTATAAATTCGGACATTTTTCTCGATTTCCTTGGGTTTCGTCTGAAAAAAGCAGAATTGTTCTATGAGCTACTTTAGGCTCCGACGTGATTTACGCTGGCACAATTTTCGGCCGCACGACTGGACCGCGAATTTTTCATTTCCGGGCATGCAAAGAGATCGCGAAAGAGGCTGAGGGAATAAGAATGAGAGGAGGGGGAGGAGAGAGAGGGAGAGAAAAAACGTGTGGACAGCCTTCGAGATATCCTTAAAATCGCACCTACGGATCTTCGCCCTCGACGCGAGAACTCGCGGATTATTCATTTTTCGTTTAATATTTCACGTATATGTGTGTTTTACGGGACATGTGAGCGCGTCCTTGACAAGCCGCGATAAGCCTCCAATGAAAAAAAAATGGGGTTTGGAGCGAGTTCCGCTCAATGGGGTATATAATAATTGCCTATGTATATAATTTAATTAACAAATGCACGATGACAGAATTAATCGACGAACGAATAAATTTATTATTTTTTCCATCTGTCTTGCGTGCATAACTGCGCTTTGAATATTCTCTTCTATCGCTCTCTCTTTTCTCATTCCATCTCTGTCGTATCCTATCCTGAGTTCAGCAGCGCCAGCGGATATTTCCGTAACAATTTTCGCTGGTTCCATAGCCCGCGTCCACAGTACAGCGTTCGGGCTCCTTACCTCTGTTCTTCATGTGTACAACGCTTTCCTTTTCGGCGTGCCTCGATAATGGCGCTAAATCGCGGCGGCGAGTTCGGGAATATGATTTTGTGTGCCTCGCCTCTGTCGAGGTTGCAGGTTCCCTTGTAGCCACGCGAGTCGTGAGCACCGCTCAATTTGATATCGCAGTCAGCGTGCACACGAATGGGTAGCTCGGTGGGGGAAAAGGGGAAAGGTCTCGCTCACTCGACAGGCGAACGAGCGAGGTTTTCCGTCCGATCGAGCTCGACATATATGTGTGCCCGTTCTGCGAACTGGAATATCCATTAAATGAATTTCAGAGAGAAAAACATGTATCGAGATCATTGTTTTCTCTCGGTTGGCCGTTTATGCCGAGAATGCGGGTGAAAAAAAAAATTAACGACGAACCGCGTTGAAAAATAAAACGCCGAAACAACCTTGGAAGGTGCAAAAAGAAATCTTGAGCCTTTGCCGCGCTCGTTACGGCGTTTTTTTTCAACAGTAAACATTATGGATAACCGTGTATCATAAATTTATCACCATCCCCAATGAGCCCCGTGGCTTAGTGGCAGCGTGACGGCATAACGATGCTTGCGGTCCAGGTTCGATGATCCCCGGTGAATCGACTTTTTTTAATCTACTTTTTTCTTCATTTTATATTCAAAAATTTCGAAATTACTCTCGCTTTAGCTACTCTCGCCTGTCCAGGCATTATTTATTATATTTAATTCATATATGTTTAACAAAAAAAAAAATGCTGCTGCCGGGGATCGAACCGCGTCATCCGTACTCAGAGCCCGGACGCTGATATCTTAGCTGTAATGTATGTTTGTCAGCCTGGGCTGTATACGGCGGTTACGTCTATTCAAATGCTAATGTAACGGCTTGTCGCCTTACGCGTCAGCGTGTCGCCCCACCATCAGTCAGTCTTCTCTGGCCGTCCGAACGATCCGTACCTACTGTCTGTCTGAGCGTGCAATAAAGTATTATCATATAATTAAGCATCTGTATTATTTCCATCGATTAAATATACAACAATTTGGCGACGAGGATAAAAAACCATGATCCAAAACAGCGGTGTGGTAAATTAAAAGAGGGATCAACGGCAAGAACGTGAAAAAGAAATTGGAGCACGTGCCGTCGAGTGAAGCCGAAAAAGATGGCGGACGCGAAGGAAAAAGCCGCGTTGGAGGCAGAGAGGATGGAGCTGGACGAGCTAAAAAGACAGCTCGTGGAACAGCGGAAGCAACTTTTGGCTGAAGGGAAAAAGCAGGCGGAGGAGATGAGTGTCTTAAAAAAGCAGATGGCGGATCAGAAAGAAAAGCTGAGGACGACCATGCTGCAAAAGAACTCTCTGGAAGCACAAGTCCAACAATCGAGCAGTGGTGGGGGAATTGCCCAAAATGTCGTCGTGCATTCGAGCGGATTGGGAAGCTTGAAGGAGTTCAACTTAACGGACGACTGGTCGCTATGGTGTGAACGTTTGGAGCAATGTATTGTCGCTAACAGTGTACCGGAAAACAAAATGGTCGCGCTGCTGCTCACATTGTTGGGTACGGAAGGGTACTCATTGCTGAGGAACTTGTGTGCACCGCAGAGGCCGAGCCAGAAGAAGTTCGAGGAGTTGACGGACATCATGCGGGACCATCTGCAGCCCAAGCCGATCGAGATAACGGAGCGCTACCGGTTCAAAGAGTGTCGGCAAAAGGAGGGGGAGGAGGTGAAACAGTACCTCGCTCGCCTTAAGAGACTGCACTTCATTGTGAATTCGGGTCGAATTTGGAGGCAAGTCTACGGGACCAATTCGTATGGGGCATCCGGAGTGACGCCATCAAAAGGAAGCTGCTTGGAGAACCAGGGCTCACCAACGGCTCTGGCGTGGAAATCGCCATCGCGCTGGAGACGGCATCGAGGGACGTCGCGGAGATGGGCGCGTCATCGAGAGGCAACGAGGAGGGAGTCAATTTCTTCAGGGACAAGAGAACGGGCAGTTCGTACAAGAAGGCACAGGCATCGAACCTCAAGTGTTTTTGCTGCGGAAAAGAGGGTCATAAAGTGGCTCAATGTAGATTCAGGTTGTATAAATGTAACATATGCCAAAAAGAAGGACATTTAGCTTCCGTCTGTAAGAACGCAGCTGATTCGAGATCCAAGAATTCTCACGCGACAAAGGTCGAAGAGAGACAGGAGAGTGACAAAAACAAAAAGTCAAAGAAAAAAAGCGGTGAGAAACATCATTATGTTAACGAAGTCGAGGATCTCGAAACAGCTTTAGATAATTTGTTTTGTATTAAGGACGAGTCGGTGCGCGACATAGTGAGCAATATGGATGAAGAAACGGTAAATGACGAGCCGATGTTTGTAAACATATCGGTGGAAAATGTAACGATAAAATTCGAGATTGACACAGGGTCTCCGATCACGGCGATATCGGTGCGTGACTTTGAGCAGCGCGAGGAATTGTCTAAATTAACGTTGCGTGAAACTAGTCGAAGATTCAAGTCTCACGCCGGGCATCCGATTGTCCCAAGTGGAATTTTAGAGGTTATGGTTGGCTCGAAGAGGCAAAATCGCGTGCTCGAACTTTTTGTTTTACCGGGAAAAGGTCCTCCAATTGTAGGAAGACAGTGGATTAGGGCGTTACAGATTCCGATGAACGGGAAATCGGGAAATTCTCAAGCTATACCGAGTATTTGCAGCGTGGTGCCGGTTGACGTGAGTAGCATAGTGCGGGAGTATCCGTCGGTTTTCACAGATAAACTGGGCACGTACACAAAAAAAATGTTCAAGTTGAACGTCAAGGAAAATGCGATACCGGTATTTTGTAAGCCCAGACCACTCCCGTATGCGTTGCGCGATAAAGTAGAGCGTGAATTGAACCGTCTGGTGAGCGAAAAGATTGTGGAGCCAGTGGAATCGAGTCAGTGGGCAACGCCAATCGTTCCGATCCTCAAAAGAAATGGTCAAATTCATATTTGTGGGGATTATAAAATCACGGTGAATCCCAATTTACAAATTGATAGATATCCGATACCTCGTGTGCAAGATCTTCTTGCGACACTCAATGGAGGGAAAGTTTTTTCGAAATTGGACTTATCTAATGCTTATCAACAGGTCAAGCTAGACGAGGAATCTCAAAAGTTGGTGACCATTTCGACGCACAAGGGTTTGTTTTTGTACAAACGGTTGTGTTTCGGCGTAGCGTCGGCCCCTGGCTTGTTTCAACGAGAGATGGAACAAGTGTTACAGGGAATTGAAGGCGTGATCTGTTTCTTCGACGACATCCTCGTGTCGGGATCGACGGTGGAGGAACACGCAGAGAGACTCAGAGCAGTTTTGAATTGTTTTCGAGAGTGCGGCCTCACCGTACGAAGGGAAAAATGCGAATTTGGTCGCAAGAGTGTATCCTTTCTCGGGTTTGTGGTTGACGCTCAGGGGTCGCATATCGCACGGGATAGAGTGCAAGCAGTCCTCGACGTACCAGCGCCGCACAACGTAACAGAGTTAAAAACCTTTTTGGGAATGATAAATTATTACGAAAAGTTTATTAAAAATTACGCGATGATCGTAAATCCGCTCTATGAGCTTTTGAGTTCCCAGGCCGAGTTGCAATGGACTCGTGATCGAGAAAAGGCTTTCCGAGACGCCAAAGAAGCGTTGGTGTCACATGGAGTGCTCGTGCACTATGATTCGAGTAAACAAGTTAAAATAACATGCGATGCCTCTCCGGTGGGCTGGGCGCAGTTCTTTCGCACGTTTTTGAGGATGGCAGTGTTAAGCCCATAACGTTCGCGTCGAAAACGTTGTCGCAAGCGGAGCGTAATTATTCGCAACTCGATCGCGAGGCCTTGGGACTCGTGTTCGGACTAAAAAGTTTTCATCAGTACGTGTACGGGCGTAGTTTTCTATTGGAAATGGATCATAAACCGTTAGTTTACATTTTCGGTGCCAAGAAAGGGCTCCCGCAGATGGCGGCGAGCCGAGTGCAGCGCTGGGCGGTCTTTTTATCGGGGTACCAGTTTTCGATCCAACACATTAGGGGTATCGATAACGGAAGCGCGGATGGTCTCTCTCGTCTCCCTCTGCCGATTGTATCCAGCGAACTCCATAACGCCGATAATGACGAGTATTCGTATTTAAATTTAGTTATTGACGATATAGCTACGATCAAAGACGTAGATATTAAAAACGAAACCGATTGTGATAATATTTTAAGTAAAGTGCGTTTGTTTGTATCAAAGGGGTTTCCGCACAAAGTGGAGCAGGAAATGGCTCCTTTTTAAAAATCGCGAAAGAGAGCTCACGGTGATCGACGATTGTATTATGTGGGGGCATCGGGTGGTCGTGCCGCTTTCGTTGAGAAAGAGGCTGCTCGATGAGCTTCATGGGGTCCACATGGGAGTGATTCGCATGAAGGCGGTGGCTCGCTCCTATATTTGGTGGCCCGGGATCGATCAAGACATCGAATCAATCAGTAAGTCGTGTGAACTTTGTTGTAAAAAGGCAAGCAATCCGCCCCGGGCGGAGTTGAACGTGTGGAAGTGGCCCGATGGCCCAGGCCACCGCATTCATGCGGATTTTCTCGGTCCGTTGGAGGGAAGAATGTATTTGATTATTATAGACGCGTACTCCAAGTGGGTCGACGTTAAAGAGATGGCCGACATTACATCCGAAAATACCATCAAGGCGTTTAAAGAGTACATTAGTATATGGGGACTTCCGAGGAGATTAGTCACCGATAACGGTCCTTCGTTTTGTTCGAGTAGATTCGCCGAGTTTCTCGATCGTAACGGTGTCGAACACATTCGCACGGCCCCTTATCACCCAGCGTCCAACGGCGCGGCGGAGAACGCGGTGAAAACCTTTAAAAGTAAATTTAAGTTGTTGAGAGAAGCGGGATTGTCACGACACGAGGCGTTGTGCCGGTTTCTATTACATTATAGATCCACGCCTCATTGTACAGGGTGCGCCAGAGAAACTTACTTATTTGAAAAAATTCCCGCGCGGTGAGTTGGGCGGGTAGAGGGGCGAGAGGGGGCGCATCTGGAGGGGGAAGTTCCCAAGTTTGTTTCTCCCTCCAGTCAGTTGCCATCATGCTCTGGTCTAGAGAGCAGCGGGCTTTCGCAGTCGAGAGCTTCTTTTCTAACGGTCGCTCACTTGTTGCTACGCAACGTGCCTTCCGCGCTCGCTTTGAAATTCCTCCTCACAGACTCGTTCCTGGCCGTAATTCGATTCTGTCGTGGGTTAACTCATTTCGGGAGTGTGGAAGTGTCACTAAACCCAGAAATGGACTTCAACGGACCATCAGAACTCCGGAAAATGTCGAAAGAGTGAGGCAGTCAGTTGTGCGTTCTCCCCGGCGTTCGGCTCGCAAACACGCAGCTGCTATGGGAATTTCTGACACCACTGTTCGACGAATTCTCCATGAAGACCTTCAATTTCATCCCTATAAATTGGCTGTTGTGCAAGAATTAACTGAACGCGATTTTGTTGCCCGTCAAAATGCATGTGAAATGCTGGTTGACAACCTGCCTGAAGACGCGGTCGTTTTTTTCAGTGACGAGGCTCACTTCCACATTTCCGGCTGCGTCAACAAGCAAAACATGCGTTATTGGTGTGGTGCAAATCCACGTGAGCTTCACCAGAAGCCACTTAATTGTGAGCGAGTTACTGTCTGGTATGCGATGTCGGTAATGGGAATATTTGGTCCTTATTTTTTTGAAGAAAACGAACGCGCAGTTACCGTGAATGGAGCTCGTTACAGGAACATGATCGAGGAATTTTTTCTTCCAAGACTCGAAGAAATGAACGTTAGGAACGTGTGGTTTCAGCAAGATGGAGCCACAGCACACACAGCACGAGACTCAATGAATTTGTTGCGACAACATTTCCCCGACCGCCTCATCTCTCTCAGAGGCGATCTCCAATGGCCGGCACGCTCTCCAGATTTGACTCCATGCGATTTCTTCCCTGGCGGAAAAAATATTTACGCGGTTTTATTGCGAAACTAGTTCCAAGTACGAAAAAAACTACAGCACAAAGGCATGGGGAAATCTACGTGGTTCAACGTCTAAGTATGGGGTTTAGCGCACTTTTTTAGTTTCTACTAGTATTACGTAGATTGTAGTACATTTGTGCAGTAGTTAGTTGTAGATCGTTGTAAAAAGGGTACGTTTGAAAAGTACGTAAAACTACATGCATCTACGTCGAAGTACGGGCAACCACGCGAAACTAAATGTATATCGATCAAAACTACAGCACAAAGGCATGGTGAAATCTACGTGGTTTAACGTCTAAGTATGGGGTTTCGCGCACTTTTTTAGTTTCTACTAGTAACATGTAAATTATTGTAGTTAATTTGTGCAGTAGTTAGTTGTAATTGGAAAGCTTCAGAGGAATTGGAAAGCTTCAGAGTGGCGATCGTGGCTTGTTTGGTACAGTTTATTATGTCTACGCAATCTATTGCCGACTAAATATTTGAAACATCTAGCATTACTGGTCACGGCCATACATACATTTTTGCAAGATTCCATAACAGAAACAATGATTAATGAGGCTCACGTCTTACTTATAAAGTTTGTTGTTCAATTTCAAGAATATTTCGGAAAATCTGCGATGACGTATAATGTACACCTACTTTTACATATCAGCACAGGTGTAAGAAATTGGGGACCCCTGTGGACCCATAATACTTTTTGTTTCGAAAACGAAAACAGATTCGTTTTACAAATGAAGACCAGTCCACATTTGATCGCTACTCAAATTGCCGAAAGATTTCTTTTTTATAAACAAATTTCTCGAAGTATTGGCGAAATTGCACGAGGCAATAGGTTTCTAGAGTTTTGCGAAGATAGTTTAGAACAAAGACTAAAGTACACGCATAAAATAGACGACTGTACATTAATCGGCTGTGGAGAAGATTATAACTTAAATCCTGACGAGGCAGCTTATTTCGGACGTTAACTTAAATGTAAATCGTATAAAAAAAATGATTTATCGAGGACTACGATGGACAACCGAATTATATAAACGAGCGAAAAAAACGAACAATTCTGTTATAATTACTGACACGACAAGGGGAATACTGTCGAATATTTGTGTATACAATAATGACCGAACACAAACGAAAATCATTATATTTTTTAGAAAAATAACAATCTTACAACCGGTATACATTTCGTCAAGTCACGTAACAGTCACGCATATTCAGCAATGTTCAATAAACAGAACATCATTGAATATGTGCGACATAACATGTTTAGTCGGTCAAGCTTTGAAAATAAATGTAAATGACAAAATGTACATTAGCAATATTCCACGCGGATGTTTTGGCGATTAAGGACGTTGTATGCAAAATTGTCGTAACTTTTTTTCGAAATTTTGGTAATTATATAATAAGTACATATTACTTCGGACGATATTGAATGTAGAGTATGTTGTTCTTTAGTCAATTTGCAATAACTTTTCATAATGAATTGAAGCTCGCAAACCATTTTGTATGTAAGAAAAACTGAAAAAAATATTTATATTGGACTGTCGCCATACAATTGAAGATTGAATCTGGTATAATTTAAGATTCGTGTATTCATTTGAAAATAAAAACTATAGAAAAAATCTCACAAGCGGTATCGAGTGCATTTTTTTCTTCCACCTATTCTATAACAACACTACAATAACATTAGATATAACATGAACAAAGTTATAAATTTCAAAAGAAATTTACAGTATTTAATATTATCTAATATGTTTGTAAAAGTACATAGAAGTTTTCTACGTAAAAATACAAGAATTACGTCAAAGCGCAATTTCGCATAATGTGCTTATTGTGATAAATATTCACTAACTGCTTAACGTTAAAAAGTAATCAAAAGTTGTAAATGTACGTAAAAGATTTTTACGTGAAACTATGAAATACTACGTCAAAGCTTGGTTTCGCGTGAATATGTTTTCTACGTTCAACGATAACAAACTACTACAAAAGGTAGTAAAAGATTGTTCAATGTTGTAGAAATGCGTAGAAGATTTTCACGTGAAACTACAAGATACTACGTCGATGCTTGGTTTCGCGTGAATATGTTTTCTACGTTCAACCATAACAAACTACTACAAAAGGTAGTAAAAGATTGTTCAATGTTGTAGAAATGGGTAGAACTTTTTTACGTCAAACTACAAGATACTACGTCAAAGCTTAGTTTCGCGTAAGCATATGTTTTCTACGTTAAACAAAAACAAACTACTACAAGGTAGTAAAAGATTGTTGAATGTTGTAGAAATACGTAGAACTTCTTTACGTCAAACTACAAGATACTACGTCAAAGCTTAGTTCCGCGTGAATATATGTTTTCTACGTTGAACAAAAACAATCTACTGCAAAGTAGTAAAAGGTTGTTCAATGTTGTAGAAATACGTAGAACTTTTTTACGTCAAACTACAACATATTACGTGAAAGCTTATGCTGTAGATTTATAAGACAGGCCCGTTAAAATATGTAGATTGACGTAAAAACGACGTTATTCGTAGTAGAATTTTTTCCGCCAGGGTTTTTATGGGGTTATTTGAAATCTCTGGTTTATGTCGATTGACCACGGACCATAGCACACCTCAAGAACAACATTCGCGACGCCATTGCCAACATACCGATTGATATGCTGCAAAGAGTGGATACGAATTTCAAAAATCGACTTCATCAGTGTATGCGCGATGGGGGTCGCCATTTATCCGATGTCATTTTCAAGACTGCATGAAAAAAAAATTGGGATATTGTATTCTGAAATAAAAAAAATTTGAAACAATAATTGAAGTACTTTTGTTTTTATTGACCTTTCAAATAAGTAAGTTTCTCTGGCGCACCCTGCACAACGGGGGTGACCCCAGCCGAGCTTCAAGTTAACAGGCCTTTACGCACGCGTCTAGATTTGTTGCGGCCGGTGGCGCGTAAGCACGTTGAGAATAAACAAGACGAGCAAAAGAAGTTCTATCACGGTCATCGTAAGACCCAGTTTGCCATGAATGATATTGTAATGGCGCGAGACTATAGCAGCAACTGGTGGTGTAAAGCCAAAGTTTTAAGTCAATCTAGTCCTGTCACGTATCAAGTCCTCACCGAGGACAATCGTACCTGGAAGAGGCATCTCGATCAATTGAGACCATGTAACCTTGTTTTTAAGGAATCACCCGCTGCTTGGTCTCTGTTCAATAGTGATAAGCGAGACCCCATGTCCGGGGATGCTGTACGTCGTCAGTCGTTGAACATTCCTAGTTATGTAACCGACGAAAACTGTGATAACCAAACGAGCGAGTCCGATAGTCAGGCGCCGCTTAACAGAGTCGTATGTGAGGACAATGCGCGATCAATAATAGTTGATAATAAGAGGCCAAGCTTAGGGTCATTACCCTCGAGAAAAAGTATCGTAAATTCGACACCGAGTGCACCGGTAACTCGCCGCAGTACGCGGGTTCGCAAGCCCCGTGAGATTTTTGATTTGTAAAACGTCTCATTAAAAGCGTAAGCTTTATATTACGTGAGGAGGAGTTGTAATGTATGTTTGTCAGCCTGGGCTGTATACGGCGGTTACGTCTATTCAAATGCTAATGTAACGGCTTGTCGCCTTACGCGTCAGCGTGTCGCCCCACCATCAGTCAGTCTTCTCTGGCCGTCCAAACGATCCGTACCTACTGTCTGTCTGAGCGTGCAATAAAGCATTATCATATAATTAAGCATCTGTATTATTTCCATCGATTAAATATACAACATTAGTCACGAGGCTCTTGTGACACCAAAGTTGCCTTAGGCATAGACAACCATCCGATGCGAAGTGTGTTGAAAAAAATGCCGAAACGATCCAGAAAGACTGGAAGTTTTTTTCTCAAACTTTCTCTTTCTCGATCCTTTCGGCACTTTTTTCCAACTTATCCAACGTCTATTTATTAAAAAATGCTTTGTTGATTGTTTAGCCGAGTGCACTAATCAAATGGTGCAAACTGCTAGTACAGTTTATTTAATCTCATAATAAATTAGTGCACTCGTTCTCGGAGGGCACCACGAGAAGGCAATCAACTTCACCCCCCGTCAGCTCAAAGAGTCTCGTCTTGAAAGCGGGACGCTTTCGAGAATATATGGTTCCCAAAAGCGCAACTCAAGGAACTATTGATCGATCGAAGAACAGGTTGAAAAGCCTCTGACCACACAATTCGACAATTTAAGATGACTTGCGAAAGTGCAGCCTAAAGAGCCTCCAATTGCAGGCAGGTACGACTTCGATAATCAATCAACAGTTGAATAATTTCAACACTGAATTTGCTACAAATTAGACATATTGAAGCGCAGCTCAACGAGCCTCTGGCTACAAGTGGGCGCAGCTTTTAAGATACAAGTAAATGAAAAACTGCAACTCAAAGAGCCTCCACTTGCAACCAGGTGCTACTTCGATAATGAACGGTTCAATAATTTCAACACTCTGAATTTGCCGCAAATTTTTCATCACGAAGCGCAGGTCAACGAGCCTCTGACTACAAGTGGGCGCAGCTTTTAAGATACAAGTAAATGAATCAAACTGCAGCTCACAGAGCCTCCACTTCCAACCAGGTGCGAGTTCAATAGTATTTGTTACAAACTTACAAACCCTGCAGCTTCTGCAATTTCTGGTTCGGCTTGTGTTGCGCTCTAGCTGCGCGAACTGATCGCAATGCGCGATTATTATATTTAGTCTGTGCAAATATTTTTACTCTGACTAAAAACTCCAAATGCTGCATCCGATGAATTTTACACGGATGCCTTTGATCGTACCATTCAGGATACATTTCAGCTGTAGCGAGTACGGTGTCATCGGTGAGTTTTTATAGGAGACCTTCAGACTCCCAGTGTTTCTCCCAAAGTTCCGAGAAAGCCTTCAACTGGACTTCTACGGCTTGTGCAAACTTTGCGGTCGGTCGCTTTAATTTTGTCACCGTTGGAGCATCAATATCGATATTTTCGTATTCACGAAACTCGATATAATATTCTTCTGGCGACGAGTCGTCCATCAGCGTCTTCAAAAGGTCATCGTTACAACGGTCACATGGTGATCTCTTTAAGTTGCGATGCCCAATGTAGCCGGCGAAAAATGCGATGGCATTCTTTTCATAGAAGCTCAAATCGTCGTGGGACAAATCTTCAGATCGCGATTCATTGCTGTGCGACTCGATAATGTCCGACGCGGCCGGAACATCGATATTTGGGTCCATTTCATCGTCACCAATGGAATCGACAGCCAGATCGTCCGTTCCTTCAATCGCCAGCGTTATAGCAATGGTCGGATTGAGAAGGGCCGGTGCCTCAGGACATTGTACGTTGCCTTTGTCGCTCGTACCAATGTATCCAGTTGACAGGATATGCCTGATAGTCAATCGTACCATTCTTGCCGTCGGGTTCGGATTAAATCCGCCACGTCCCCGCAATTTGGAAAAGAAGTGTTCTACCGAATCCTGATTGCAAAGCTTTGCCGCTAGTTTAAACTCAGGATGTTCTGCCTTTATCGAGAGATGAGTCATTAAAATCGAGTTCACTGTTAACGGCAAACCTATTAAACAGGGTATTTTCCTCTATCGAATGGTTGACTTCGGTACTACACTCCAGTTTGAAGCCCAGTCAATGAACTTTGTTAGAGTTTCCTCGATGTTGGGGTTTCGATCCGACAAGGGTCTTTTCGAGGGATTTTTGCAGAACAACTGGTATCCATTGCATGCATCAATAACACTGTTCATTCTTTCAGCAAATCCTGCAGACTGCCTCCACGTCGTGCTGCTGAGGCCGCAGGCGTCTTGACCGGCAGTCCTTATTGCCGCCGCGTATGTGTGACTAAGCATTTGAAACGCTCGCTTCACATTCATCGCTTTGAAACTGGACGGCTCAATGTGAGCTATCGTAATATGTGATTGTAATCTGGACGTGGTGTTGGTGCAGTCGTATTTCCACGTGTCTACGAAGTCCGCACATGCGACAATGACCTCGCCATTGCAATATAGCACCTTGTGCGTTCTGAGTATGCTCAGCAATCGCTTTATCAAGTGGGGCACATCAAATGATGCAAAGTACTCTCGCCCTTCGCAATGGAAAGTAGGGGTTGCAGTGTCGGCCACGCCAAGTACCGAAAAATAAAGCGATTGATTCGATGGTCCTTGATCGCACGTTGTCAGCACAACTTTGGCTCCTACTTCGTGAAGTCTTGCCAAGCACTGCTTTAAAAGCTTATGCATATCATTCGCGTTCATTCAGTACCCGTCAAGAAATAAGCGATGAATTGGCGCCATGGATTCTTCGCATTTAAGCTATCGAGACAGAAAACGAAGACGTACCGAGCTCGTTCATTGCGGCGTCCGAGTGATCCAAGATCTACGAGCCCTTCGATGCAATCGTATTTAACGGAATATTCTTCGAAGTTCTTGATTGTCATTTCGTCCCATTTGATGCAGCATATCCTTTCCGCAGGTGGCAACTGCGCTAGCTTGATCTTCAATTTGTCAAAGATAGCTGGGCAAAATCCAGGCTTGATATCAATCTCAGATATCCAGAGCCTAACAGTGCTTACGGATGGGAAACGGCAGCCTACTTTTTGCAAACGTTTGTACGCTGTAGCAGAATAATAAAATAGCTGTTTCGTCAAATCTTTTTCATCATCGTCATATGGAGCGTTCTTGCGGTGCAACTGAAGTTTGACCATCGCTCTGGCTGCTGGCTCGGTACAATTCCTCTCATCGAGGAATTCATCGATCGTTTTCTCCTTTTTCATTGACTTAATTCGGTTCAAAGCTCGTTTAAGTCGTAACTGCAGAACCTTGTTCCGCTTGCGTAACAGCTCAAGTTATACTTGAGCTTGTACTGTCGCAGTTGCTTTTAAGCGATTGACATTTCGGTTGCGTCCCTTTCGCTTTGCTGGTGCGTGACCTATCGAGGTATTCGCGGAATATGGGTCGATAGCGGTCCAAGCAATGGCTTCATCTTCAGAACAATCAAACGACAACACAGCACGCTTTGCGTATTTATGCGTCGTCGCCATAATCTTCGCGTCAAAGGACAAATTCACTTCGTCTACGTCCATAGGATCTTCCGATGTGTTGGAAGTTGTTGTCACGACGATAGTGGACTGCGCGGACTCTTTAGGCGGGTAAAATTGTTCTACCTGCACTCTAAAAGCTGAAAGGGTCGTACTTACTGAGTGACTTGGACCTGCTACATTACTGTCCTGAACTGTCTCCGGTGCAAAGAATGGCATGGGAACAGCATCGCGGTGCAATCTGCCATTTGCATCGAAATCGTTCGGTTGAAAGTGCGAGGCGCACAAGCCCGTACTCCGCAAAGAAGCTGCTGACCAATTCTTTAAATGGGGATTGGCTGTAACCAATTTTACAAATAAATATTACTATATTCTATAGCTGTATATACTAGGGTGCGTTTGATTGTTTAAATATTTGTTTTTCCTCATTGCTTCAAAGTTTTGTTTTCCATCCAAAGAAAGTGCCCATTGAAGGGCATTAATTTTTTACAAATGCACCTCTATGATGATTAATCAATCTTGGTTTCCTCATATGGGAAGCTTTGTGAAAAATGGAAATTAAATATAAAACAATGGTGAAAGTTCTTCTTTGCAATGTTTATAATTTCAAACAATTTTACTAATAACTTTCAATTAATAAATAATAATATAAATTTATGAGGAAGCAATGTGCAAATTTGTACTTTGCAAATAAATTTTTTTTAATTCTATAAAAGTGGTATATGCGTGTATCCGTTTCTAATAAAATAACATTAATTAAAGAAGTTACTACTCCACTTGCGCGCGAAATTTTAGATAGTGCGGGTAGTGGAATTGGTCGGGTCGGGTCGGGTTGGGTAATTAGACTATGATTCGGATCGAGTACCCGAAATTGTCAAATTTCGTTTTATAGTCGATAGCGCCATGAAATCCTACCAAAATGGATGAAATATACTTCAGCTTTCTGTTCTCTACCCTTCGCCGATAGGTTGGAGTTCATGAGAAAAACAAATAATTGATTTAATAATTGTAGTATTTTGGTTATGTGTATATTAACATTTTTTCCGGCAAACTTCTTTTAAGACACTCGCATTTCAGGAAATATCAAGATACTTGAATGTCGAAAAAGTGAATGAAAGCAAGAGTCTTCGTCGAATTTTCATTAATTCTGTCTAGTAATTTCTAGCGACTGATAATTTCGGCGATTCATTCTTCTTAAATTAATTTTTTGTCATCTCTTAATCTTTTCCCAGACAAAACTTGTTTTTCAAACGCTTATGTCTCTGAAACTAATCAAAATATTTTTAATTTTAAAACGTCAAATACAAGCTACAGTCTTCTCGCTTCGAACAATCGGCGGGCCTTGAATCTTGGTCTTTATGGGTTTTTCCTCCATTTAAAACCCACGTTAAAAAATTTTAAACTTCAAGGTGTTTGGCGGAACAAAAGATATTTATTGGAAATTTTTTCCTTTCGCACATTTTTTAATGGTGCCAAAACGCAACTTTCCCGCGCTATTACTATACGATCCGCCAAAATTAACTGTTTTTCACTCCGCCCTAACACACACACACACACACACACACACACACACACACACACACACACACACACACACACACACACACACACACACACAGAATAAAAGAGTGAGACAAAAAAAGATTTTTATGGTATTATCATTTATTCGTTTTATCGCCTTCTTCGAGTTTTCGTTTTCTCCCATTATTTCATTGATACACCTAGATAAGAAATAAATATAAATAATAGATACGGATCTCCAAGACGTTGACGAATATTCGAAGTTTACGAATATGCAAAATTTGAGAGCATCCGATGACCAAATTCGGGTACCTGATAGCGGCGGGTAATGCACCCGACTAGAAATTTTGATCCGTCAGCTTAAAGACTGATCAGGCCGCTATCAAGCTCCAGTCCGTAATACCGTAATACGGCACGTCTGATCAGTGCCGGAAGTCCCCCGAACCAGTGGAAACTTAGTGCGGGCGCGAGTAGGCACCCTGAACAGGGCCAAATATGGTAGCCTGTATGCCGCCGTAATATGGCGTCCATGGACACATATTACGGACACACATGAATTCGAATAATTATTCGAATTTCATTCACGTATGCGATATAAACCGCATGAATTCGAATAATTATTCGAATTCATGCGGTTTATATCGCATACGTGAATGAAACCTAACCTCAAAATCTTGATTCGCCAACTACGTCTATGGACGTTATATTACGGCGACATACAGGCTACCGTACTTCAGCCTGTTTAGGGTGCCCCCTCGCGTCCGTACTGAGGTACCACCGATCCGGTCCACCCAAGGCACAGACCAGGCCTGCCGTAACCTCGCGTCCATGGATGCCATATTCCGGCGACATACAGGCTACCGTACTTCGGCCTGTGCAGGGTGCCTTCTCGCGTCCGCACTAAGGCCCTACTGATCCGGTCGGCATCCGGCACAGAGCAGGCATGCCGTAACACGGTGTCCATGGACGACATATTACGGCGGCATACAGGCCATACCATATTTAGCCCTGTTCAGGGTGCCTACTCGCGCCTGGACTAAGTTTCCACTGGTTCGGGGGACTTCCGGCACTGATCAGACGCGCCGTATTACGGTATTACGGACTGGAGCTTGATAGCGGCCAGATCAGTCTTCAGGCTGTCGGATCCAAATTTCTAGTCGGGATCGAATCTAATGTAACAAACCACGCTACACACGGCTACGGAACGTCGTAACAATTGTTACAACGTTCCGTTGGCCATAATTTTTTGAAAAATTTAAAGCTGCGTAAAATCCGAACCGCTTTACAGATCTTGTCGAAATTCAATACCAAAAAACATTGAATGTATCTTTAGTTATGGAGAACTATTTAGCTGAATAGCCAAATTGTTACGAAAGTTAGAAGACATACGACATTTTTTTGAAACATTGAAAACGCTATAAAACCGATATCGGTTGATAAAGTTTGTAAAAATTAACAGTAGTTAAAGAGGAGTTAGTACTCGAGTTACGTGCAAAAATTGAGCTCGAGGGCTCGTACCGTTCGGGAGTTATCAAGGATTGAATTTTCGAAGCTGGGAACATACATACACACACACATACCCACATACGGACATTTTTTCTAGACCATTTTTCTCGACACTTCAGGTGATTCTTAGTAGAGTGACGTGAAAATCTCAAAAAAATGTCATGAAAGCAAAGCTTTCTCTATGAGGAAGCAAAGAAGAATGACAGTAATTGAAGAGGAGTTAAAACGTCATTAACAAGGAGACGGCACGACCGTGGGGTCGGGGATTTGGCCGAATTTTTTTTTGTGGTGAAAGAGAACCCCTAGCACCTCACGTGGTTAAAGTAGTAGCACGCACTACTTGGAAAATTAAGAAAAAAATCAATTCAAAGTTTCTTAGGCGCCTTATGAGTTTAAAATGTCAGACACTTGTCGAGTCGCCGTCTAGTCTAGATGGTTAGGGCTCGGTCTTTTGCGTCGGAGGTCTCGAGATCGATTTCTCCTTCGGATCTTTTTTTTTTGTTATCCCAACAATTATTGAAAACGTTTCTCATCCCTACATTATGTTTAAAATTTATTTACATTATTTTTCTTTATTATTTTCATTTTTTTAATTATTATTTTTTGATAAATAAAACAATTCATAACGGTGGGTTTTTTATTTTTCATTGTAAAGTATATGAGAAGGAACATTGGGTTTTTAATGAGAATAACAAAGTCGATTAGAAAAAATTCAATTTTTATTTATATAATAATTATATACAAAAACCGAAGTGGTAATTATCGTAGAAACAAACAAAGCAATAATTTTTGCAACATCTTGCGCACAATATAAAAGCGGATCTTTTTACAATCGCAGAGAGTTTGCAATACATCCGTACAAAAACATACCCCGAAACATTCATAAAATTGTTTCTAGTAAATTGCAGCGAATTGTTAGAGCAGAATCGTGAAATTAATTCCCGGGAAGATTGTATAAAAATCCATTCAATAATTCACCATCAATTATCGTCACCAATATTCCGAGACATGGTTCAATACGCCTAGTTTGCCTCAAAATTATCAGTTACTAGAAACATTTTCATGAATGTTAATGGGACATGTTTTCGTACGGATGTATTGCAAAATCCCTGCGATTGTAAAAAATCCGCTTTTATATTAAAAACCCAATGTTCCTCCTCATGTACTTGACAATGAAAAATAAAAAATCCACCGTTATGAATTGTTTTATTTGAAAAAAAAAGAAAATAAATTTTAAAAAATAATGTAAATAAATTTAAAAAAATAATGCAGGGATGAGAAATGTTTTGAATAATTGTTGGGATAAAAAAAAAGATCCGAAGGAGGATTCGAACTCGAGACCTCCGGCGCAAAAGACCGAGCCCTAACCATCTAGACTAGACGGCAGCTCGACAAGTGTTTGACAAGTTAAACTCATAAGGCGCCTAAGAAACTTTAAATCGATTTTTTTCGGAATTCCCGAGTAGTGCGTTCTATTACTTTAACCACGTAAGGTACTAGGGTTCCTCTTTCACCACAAAAAAATTCGGCAAATCCCTGACCCCACGGTCGTGCCGTCTCCTTGTAAGATGCAAAATTTGAGGTCGATCCGTCGTGCCGTTTGAGAGGTGTTGACGATTGCACTTTTGAAGCACGCACGCACTCACACACACATACGTGCACGCACGCACGCACGCACGCACTAAACGACCCGGTAGATAACCCACCAACTCGATGATAATTTCCTCGATCATCAGAATTTCTAGACGAAAATTACCAACCAACAATAATTGCCATGGTAATTTTCGTGGTCATTCAGTATTTTCAGTACATTTTTTCTAGCACCTAACGACCGATCAATTTTCTGGGTCATTCGGCTGGTCATTGAGTCTGATAGGTTATTCTTGTATTTTCTATCTTATTTCATATTATTTTTTCAATTTTCATTGAATACCTTTTCGAGATTCTTCGTATTTCCCTTAAAAAAATTCTAATCTATCAAATATTTATTGTGTGCGTCCTTAATTACAATAAAAAATGTACTATATAACAATTTACCTGCGTATTGTACCCAAACATCGTGTCAAGGATCGTCGACCTGCGGAAAACGAAAAAGATGCGATCCCGTTGAGACTCGCCCGTTGGTACAACTTTTGTACGCACAGCGGTCATAGTTCCGCTCCTTTTTGTCCGTTGCTTTTGACATTATCTTTTCATTTGTCACTATTTCGCTACAGTCTGCGAATCTAACAGATCGCGACCAGATTTGCAACACTGTTGCAGGCCACTAACAAAACACTCGTGCTCGCATTGTCAGTTCCTCCGCGAATGCCGAAGTGGAAGTATCATGGTAAGCAGATCGTGAACGATTATAAAGAAATACATAGCACAAGACACAAATACGTCTCTTGAGTGCTACAGTACTGTAGCACTCAAAAGACTTATTTGCATATTTTCTGTAAAACTATTGTGTGAGCGAATGACATGGGTAAAAGACGATTTTATTTTTTCAGTCTACTTTATCTCTGGACGCCGAAATAGCGGCACTGAAAGCCGTCGTGGTCACTGACGAACTGTAAGTACTTATAGAGTTTACTGATGAGTATTTCGCAATAACAGAAAAAACATAAATTTATTTGATGAATATATTCTTTTTTTTTGTAGAGCTATGGAAGGCGTGGAAAACCCACTGTTGTCGCAGCCGCCGCCGCCGCCGCCGCCGCCGAAACCGCAGAATTTGCCGCCATCGCCGACTACTGCGAACAAAGCGCCGCCAAAAAACGGTATTTATTTTTATGTTCCTAATTATTTCGATTTTTTTCTTTTTTTCCTAAGGTACACGCTGTTCGCGTTTGTTACCTACTTTTTCCTCCACTGAGACTGTTTTTTTCCTCTAGTGTTTCCTTCCATTGCTTCTTTCCTCCACTGTTTTTGCCACACTCCTTTTTTCTTCACTCCCCGCCGCCGTGCGGCCACAGCCGACTTTCCCCTCTGTATCATATTCATCATGACGTTTCCGTTAGGGGTATAGGGAAACTGCGGAAAACGTATACCAATATAGCCGGTCATCAAGTTTGCCCCCCAGTTGTGGAACTAGTCTCATTTCGCCGCGAACTGCCGAAGAAAATCATTTCACGACGAAATGTCTGCGACTGGGGTTCGAACCCAGAACCTCCCGGTCCGCAGGTTTAGTGGCAAGCACGCTAACCACTAGACCATTGCACCGGTAATTATTTATATTTTATTTGTACATTTTATTATTTCTTTTTTATAGTTACAAGGAAGAAATTTTGGCGCCTCAATAAAAAAAAGTGGTTGTCAGCAGCAGCCGCAGCGGCACGAGGCACCCGATGGAGCCCAAGGGCGCAAGAAGGGCAACCGCGGGTATCGTCGACGCGACCGAACCCGCAGCCGTTCGCCCCGCCGGACGCATGTCGAAGTGGATCAAAACGAGTGAGCATTCCAAATATTGGTGCAAACCGTTTTGGATAATATGACAAAAAAATAAATGTTTCCCCCAATACGTAAATGAGTTTTTACTTTTCCCCTTAGCCCCTCGAGAAAGGCTCAAAGAGAACTTTGAGTCTTTCTCGATCGGCTTTTTTTCAAAACACATTTCACATTGGATAAATGTGGTTGGGCATTTTTTTTAAACACATTTTACATTGGGAGGGGGTCAAAACTTTGAAAGGCCAAATATGGAAAGACAAAGATTTCGAAATCACAGAATTATAAACTCAAAGTAACGACCTGTAAATTATTCAAAATTTTATCCTTCGACCGATGACGAAATTGAATAACTATTACACCAAAGGATTATTTATTCGAGAGCTCGTTTATTCGAGAGCTCGTTTATTCGAGAACGGGTATTCAGATTGTCTGCAGTTTGAGTTATACAAATACAGATTCAAACAATCTAGAACATCCATATCTCCGAAATAGAAAAAAGTGCGTATCTAATATTGGTAATACCATCTATAGCAAAACGACATATATCGAGGATACAAACTTCGAAAGTGTAGATCTCAGATAGGCAAACGAGCGATGGCGAACATCAAAGAAATGAACGAGTTGTTTCATAATTTTTGGCCGGTTTTCGCTAACACATACGAGATTCTTTTAAAGCTTTAAGAGGCGATATACATTTGCAACGATCAAGAAATCAATTTCTTTTCTTTAAGGGATAATACCACTCTAGGAATTTGGAAAAATTGTTTTCTTTTGTCTTCAATAATACTTTGGGGTCATAAAAACAATATGCAATTGGTCCTGCAGCGAATTTTTTTTCAAGGTTGGATAAGTGTGTATACGTAAGCCAGGTTTGCAGTTACAAGAGCCTCGCGGTTGATATATCAACCGTGAGCTCTGCGTGCAGACGACGCGGGTTCGACCCCCGGTAGCCAATGTCTTTTTTAAAATTAAATATATATGAATTAAATATCATGAATAATGCTTGGAGAGGCGAGAGTAGCTAAAGCGAGAGTAATTTCGAAATTTTTGAATATAAAATGAAGAAAAAAAAATAGATTAAAAAAAAGTCGATTCACCGGGGATCAAACCTGGACCGCAAGCATCGTTATTCCGTCACGCTGCCACTCACAAGGGGACAGTACGGCAGTCGGATTTTTGTAATTTTTCGTACTCATGGTACGTGAAGTTCAGAGCTCGAATATTAATATCCCAAAGCAGTTCGACGCCATATTCAGAAATTTTCGAGAAAATTGACTTTGAAGTTTTCGAGCGCACTCTTATCCCACAAAGATGCAACAATATTCGAACCGGGCTCGTGGCGTACCCGGTAGCGCTCGAGTCTAGTAATCACGAGGTCGCTGGTTCGAGTCTCACTTCGAAATTTTTTTTTGACGTGATAACGTCTTATAATTCGATGGAGCCGGCTGCACGCACGAAAAAGCATGACTCATCGCCGTTACCTCGCTCTGAGGCGTTCCATTTAAGGTTTGAAGTGTAAGCGAGAGCGCGGAACGAGCGACAAAGAGGTACAATCGGCCTCCGCGTTCGGCAGCGTTCGGCAGCGTTCGACATTTGTCTCTCTCCTACTTGAGTGATGGCCTCTGTACACTGCGAGCGACGAGCGACGAGCGATCAGCGATATCCAATGGCAACGTCACACAGTAGGAGAAAAGCCCAAAAACCTGGCCAAAACCCCAAAAAATAAATTTTCGAAATAGGGTCAGTTGAGTAGTCATTCAGGTAGAGGACTAGTAACTGCATTCTATTGTGGAAGGGAAAGCCCTTTAAGTGTATACCTGCGCCGCAGCGTCAGTTGGCAGTTAGTGTTCGTGAAGAGTGTACGTGTCACGCGCTGAACAGACGAAAATAATGCTGACTTCAAAAACCCATAACTTTAAAGTGACGGGTTTAATTTCAATTCTGCAACATGGATACGACTTCTAGAGGTATGTAGAACATGTTTTTACATCGGTTGAATCTAAAGTTTATGTATAAATGATTGAAATGTAGTATAGCCTTCGGCATAAATAAAATTGAATAATTTTGAAAACTTATATTTTCAACGGTCCGAAAAGTTATATATTTTGTCACATTTTGCAAAGCTCCTAGTCTCGGCCTTTAGTTTAATGTATAAGCTTTCGAAATTTACAAGAGTTACCTGCGGAAAACGTGCGTCTTGTCCGTTATGATTTTTTTCGCATCGTGCGGTAGCCGAGCGTGCACGCGGCACTATTGAGCAGCCTCTGCGCTTCTACCTGAGAATGGGTGAAGTAGCATCATAACGGACAAGACGGCTGTTATACGCTTGAAATAAATTATTTTAATATATATGTATGTGTATATATATATATATAAATTTTCTGTGATTTCATTATGATATATACGTATGCATATATATATATACATATTAAAATCAACCACATAAAAATTTCTTAAATATGAATGAAATGTTATAACATTCAAATAAAATATTTGAATATATATATATTATATAGTAAGCAAAGCTTTCTTTTAACCAAATCCATGTCTATATTTTCTGTCTAATTTTTTTAAAATTATTTCAATTATTGCGGTTATTTATTTGGTAAAATAATGTACATTGTTCAAGTTTTTGTATTAATTGAAAATTTTATCTTTTCCTTTAACACCAATTTTCTACAATTTTATGTCTTTATTACAGGATCCGGTTACAAAGAATTGGTGCTGACAAGGAAAGAAGTATTTCTGATAATCAGCGAGCATTTATCCGATAAATTCGCTTCCTTGATCGAATTTATGGTAGAAAAAATTTCCAAGGACACCGGACGTACAGTTGTAGTGCCTGAGGACTCGAAACAGACTTTTTCGATACTCTTCAATCAAATGAGAACGAGGTGGCAACAAGCTCACAGAAAGTCCTGTGTATTTTTCAAGAGTAACGGTGAATGGCTTAGCAAGCAGGTATGTTTTGCCGCACCTACAGACACTGTAGTAACAAGCCCGGGTAATACGGGCGGCCGCCCGTCCCTTGAGTTTACAATGTCCAGTGAAAGATCGAAACGAAGGAAGACCCAAGATATTCGTACATCGTTCAACTCGGTCGAGTTAGCATACGCTACTCAGATGAGCCTTCGCTCTTCAGGACAATCCGACGCCACAAAAGTTATTAAGGACGTAACAATGACGAGTCCTTTAAGAGCTTCCAAGTATCCTAAAGCTTACTCAGCAACGGATGAAATTACTTTATCCGAAGAGGCTGCACTTTCCGCTATGATTGAATATAAATTCTCCAAGAGTACTTACCAGGGAATGAGAAGATTAGGGAAGGAAAATAACTGTAAGCTATATCCGTCTTACGAAAAAGTGATGAAAGCAAAAAAGCGTTGTTATCCACCACGTGATGCAATCAGGATTACAGAGAGTAGTGCAGAAGTCCAACTACAGGCACTATTAGATCATACAGTTGAACGTATTTTACTCGTCCAAAATGTACTCATTCAAAGATTGACTCCAGATAATATTCGTAAAATGGACTTGATTTGCAAGTGGGGTTGCGATGGAAGTTCTGGGCAAAGTGAATATAAGCAGACGTTCAGTGATGACAACAAATCTGATGCGCATGTATTCTTTACTTCAGTCGTGCCATTACAACTCGTGTGTTATGATCAAGAATCGAAGGAAGAAATAGTTGTTTGGAAGAACCCCAGACCCTCGTCTCCACGATTTTGTAGACCGCTTAGACTACTGTTTCTACGCGAAGACACAGAGTCAACACTTAATGAAGTCCAAATTGTTGAAGAACAAATAAAGTCACTTCGTCCATTCGAAAGTGTAATAGATGGAAAAGAAATCTCCGTAATGTACAAGTTGTTGTTCACCATGATAGATGGTAAAGTTTTCAACGCTGTATCATTGACGAAATCTGCTCAACGGTGCTATTTGTGTGGAGCAACCAGCAAAGATTTTAATGCCATCGACACTGTATTGCAAAGGGAAATCAATGAAACAAATTTGAAGTTCGGATTGTCGACGCTGCATGCGTGGATACAGTGCTTCGAGTATTGCTTACACGTGTCTTACAAACTCGGCATTAAAAAATGGCAAGCTCGAAGTGCCGAAGAAAAAAAAATTACCCAGGAACGCAAGAGGGCCATTCAAGAAGGATTCAAGAAGCAATTGGGTCTAAATATCGATCGCCCAAAGCCTGGATACGGCAGCAGCAATGATGGCAACACAGCTCGGCGATTCTTTGAAAATTCGACGGTTTCCGCTGCGATAACGGGGGTCAACGAAGAAGTTATTAAACGCTTGTACGTAATCCTACAAGTTATATCGTGTGGCCACGAGATAAACTGTGAAAGATTTGAACAGTATGCTATTGAAACGGCAAGAAAGACCGTTGCATTATACCCTTGGTACTCCATGCCTACTTCGGTGCACAAACTATTAATTCATGGTCCAGTGATACTAACTCATGCTCTATTACCAATCGGCCAATTATCCGAAGATGCTCAGGAAGCTCGAAACAAAGACATCAAACGATATCGAGAAGATTTTGCGCGAAAAAGTTCCAGGGTTAAAACTATGGAAGATGTTTTTCATCGGCTCTTAGTTACTTCTGATCCGTACATTTCAAGTGTCAGAAGACTACCACAGAAGAAGCTGAAGAGTTTGTCGCCGGAAGCTGTAGCGATGTTGATCGCTCCTAAAGTGACTGCTGCAGCAGACGAATTTTGCGCCGAGATTGAAGCCGTGCCGAGAGTTGTAATAGATACAAACTCGGATAATGATTCTGACTCCGACTCCGACTCCGATTACGATTTTGATTAAGAATAAAATTTTCTATTTTTGAAACGTTCCGTATGTATTTTGGAAATAAAAATAATAATTGCGTAGAATACACTGTTCACGTTTATTTTATTATGATGATTTTTTTAAATATATTAATTTATCTATTTAGCAGGATACTCGGCCATTTTGTTTATAACAATTTGCTGTAAGCTCTTTGTTGCAAGTTATAAACAATAGATATCGGATTGGTAATCAGCGACCTTGAAAACCCGTATATACCAATTTTTGTCAACATCTGGTAACTTTTTAACGTTCATGTCGGCCATATTGGATCGGCCATTTTTTTAACGATAATTTGGCTTGCGGATTCGCAATCAGCGACCTTGAAAACCCGTAAATACCAATTTTTGTCGACATCTGGCAACTTTTTAACATTCATGTCAGCCATATTGGATCGGCCATTTTGTTTACGATAATTTGGCTTTCAGATTCGTAATCAGCGACCTTGAAAACCCCTGTAAGCCAATTTTCATTCCCGTCAAAGGTCATTTGAGGTTTTGGCCAGGTTTTTGGGCTTTTCTCCTACTGTGCGTCACTCTCATAGAGCATTTCCGTCATACTCGAGCTCTCATTGGATATCGCTCATCGCTTGTCGCCCATCGCGCGCAGTGTGCAGAAGCCATGAGCGATGCGTCCGCGTGGACAGCTGCTATATAATAATACATGTACATGTTTTCGTCAAGTATGAAGTGCAGTGAAAAGTGAATGTGGTGTGAATTGTTTATAGCAGCGATAATTGCGGCGATAAAGGTAATGATTCTTTCGATATTAAATATATGTTCAGTGATATATTGTCGAATATTCGTGCTTTCATCATTAAAATAAATAGCATCGGTCCGCTAGTGCAGCGATTGTAGGTTATGCTATAATTGACAAAACTATAACAATAAATTAACAGAACTATTTCACGATGAGTGAAAATCAATTGCTTTACTATTCGATCGAAATAATTATCGAGCGTAGCTATGATTTCAAAAAATTAAAACATAAATGTTAAATCTTCCACATATCATAACAACGTGTCTGAAATGACAGGTTGGACCAGCCAGCCGTCAAAGGGAACAATTTTCTCCTATATCAAACACATTGCGGCGGGCTTTTTAAAAGCTAGAGTTACAAAAATTTTAATGATGTTTCCAATTTTTTAATTTTAAATTTAAGATTTATGAACAATAATTTAATCACAGTTTATTCTTATAATAAATTATTCAAAATTATTACTTTTTTACAACAAATTACAATTAAATTTGCAAAAATAATTAAGTAACTAATTGAACAACAACTTTTATTCAGTTAACTTGCTGAAAGAAATAATGTCAATACAAAATTTATAATTATAAAATAATAAAATCAAAAATTAAATTTTAACAGTCGAGTAGAAATTTAAACAATAAATTTTATTCAAGTATTTTGTAAATTTAAAATGATTTTCTGAACGAAGAATTTTATGAAAAAATAAAAGTTGTAAAACAATTGCTCAAACACATTCATACTTGTAAAAAATATGTACATTGTAAAAAAAATAAATAAAAATTGACATAATTGTATTTATGCGTACAAATAAATGTAACTTGATCAATTCAATTGTGATTTCCATTTACCTCCTTCTCTATATCCATACAAAATATCTATCAAACAAACAAAATTAAAATTTTCTTTTGAAAAATGAAACCTTTCCATCAGTATTTTCTTATGACGTTGTCACGTTCAACTATCGTCAGTAAACCGACTTTACAGGCAACCGATTTTTCATTTTTTTTTTAATTCGCATACCTCCGTCATTTAAATATCTCGATAAATTTTTATTGTATATAATCACATCTTATTATATATAATTAATATAATATATCTATATATGTTTATATATGGACAAAATCCATATATAGTTATTTATGTACAAAATTCATTATAGTTATACATAATTATATATTTTCTCATATATGATCATATATTATTTATATATAACAATAGGTGATTATTTATAAAAAAAATAAATAAATAATCCCGGGATAAAAATCATAAAATCTATGCTAATTCACATATATGTAATTATAATTGTCAATGATAAATGCAAGTCTTATTTTTGATTATCTCTTGCTTGAAATTGCGAATAGGCGACGTAAAAATATCCAATAATAATATTTACATAAACTCCCGAAACTTTGCGATCGAAGAGAAATCTTCATGAACGTGAATGAAGTTTGTTTTCCGATCGATGTATTGAAAAAAAATTGCGAATGTAACAATGCAGCGTTTGTACGATATGCGAGATGCCGTGAAAATTACTGTTTTCCTTGTTTTTACGATGGTTATCACTCTGGCTCGTGTAACATTACACCCGATGTGTAAAACAAACGAATACAGACCGAATAATAAAGTATTCAATTCCTTACCCGACGTTTTTCATTTTCATCCTAAAAATGTTGTTGGTTATAAATATTGATACTTAAAAATGTATGTTTATAATCAAGAGATAATTAAAAATATGACTTGCGTTTTTTCATTTAAAAAAAATGAAAAAAAAAAAAAAAAAAAAAATTCGAAGTGAGACTCGAACCAGCGACCCCGCGATTACTAGACTCGAGCGCTACCGGGTACGCCACGAGCCCGATTCGAATATCGTTGCATCTTTGTGCGATAAAAGTGCGCTCGAGAACTTCAAAGTCAATTTTCTCGAAAATTTCTGAATATGGCGTCGAACTGCTTTGGGATATTAATATTCGAGCTCTGAACTTCGCGTACCATGAGTACGAAAAATTACAAAAATCCGACTGCCGTACTGTCCCCTTGTCAGCCACGGGGCTTATTGAGGATGGAGATAAATTTATGATACACGGTTATCCAAAATGTTTACTTTTGAAAAAAAAACGCCATAACGAGCGCGGCAAAGGCTCAAGATTTCTTTTTGAACCTTCCAGGGTCGTTTCGGCGTTTTATTTTTCAACGCGCCTCGTCGTTAATTTTTTTTAACCCGCATTGTCGGCATAAACGGCCAACCGAGAGAAAACAATGATCTCGATACATGTTTTTCTCTCTGAAATTCATTTGATGCATATTCCAGTTCGCAGAACGGCCACATATATATGTCGAGCTCGATCGGACGGAAAACCTCGCTCGTTCGCCTGTCGAGTGAGCGAGGGGCAGAGACTTTGCCCCTTTTCCCCCACCGAGCTACCCATTCGTGTGCACGCTGACTGCGATATCGACTTGAGCGGTGCTCACGACTCGCGTGGCTACAAGGGAATCTGCAACCTCGACAGAGGCGAGGCACACAAAATCATATTCCCGAAGTCGCCGCCGCGATTTAGCGCCATTATCGAGGCACGCCGAAAAGGGGAGCGTTGTACATCTCCCTACTAATCTCTGGTACTGTCAGTACTAGATTTCCGTTCTAAAATACTTTTCAGCACGACTGACAGGACTGAAACGTATCACCATTTCGAGCGTGTTCGGAAATTGACTGACAGTACTGTCAGTACTAGATTTCCGTTCTAAAATGCTTTTCAGCACGACTGACAGGACTGAAACGTATCACCATTTCGTTGGACATTGGTCCTAGGGAATTACTGACTTCCGGCTGTCGAGACTGCTAGCAGCGAGGTAGTGCACAGTCAGCATTGCATATGGCTGCTCCCATTGTTTATTCGGTGTTCTTCCCGCCTTTTTCAGCTACGCGTAACACACGATCACTAGGCTGCTCCCTGACACGATTCTGAATCCGAAAAAAAAACATTTTAATTAATAAAATGGACACTGTCAAGCAGATTATGTGGGTGCCGGTCATGGATGACGCAACGGGGGATACATTTCGAATACCCATGACGAAGGAGGAGTACGAAAAAGCTGACAACGGTAATTTCTCCTAACCTATCTCATTTGGCATGCTGAAAGGCACTAAAAAAATCAAAGTTGCTACTCGTTCGGAGATCAGATGAATAAATGTAGATGAAAAATAGATTCGTACATTAGAAAGTAGACTCATTCGACAAAATATGGCGTATCATTATTGCCCAGCTATTCACAGCCACAATATTACCGTTCAATAGATGACCATGAGAAACAGATAGCTGGAATTAGTGTGTTATTTCTTTTCCATTGACAATTTGTCAGTTCGTGCAATAAAGCGTGGATTTTGAAGCTATCTGTTTCTCATGATTATCCGTTGGATGGTAACATTATGACTGTATAAAGCTGGGCAATGATGATGCGCCATATCTTTACAAATGAATCATCTATATTTATCTGTCTAATCTCCGGACGAGTGGCCACTCTGAAAAAAATATTATTATATCACCAGAATATAAAAGATAACACGCAATTATTAAAAAATTATAGATGCATTGTTCATGCTCAAAATGATTTCGGAGAGGTTGCCACAGGCGAGAGCTGATAAAGCGGTTGAAGGTGAAGGATCGCACCAGCAGATTCCGGAAGAGCCTCAAGAAGCCTCCGATGATTGTACAGGTAAAACAGATAATAACAATTTACGTCGCCCTTCCTCCTTACATTCACATTTGTCATACATTTCATTTTTCTTCTGTTACAATATTTTTTTCGCCTTCTACTTCTTCTGTCTGTACATCCGTCTTTTTTCTATAGCAGCCCTCCCACTCTCGCATTCACATCACTTCTTCTCCTCTCTTTCCTTTCCTCTCTTCCCTCCATGGCTTTCTTTTTTATACTAATTCTCTCCTCGTTCCTTTTTTTCACCGTGTTTTCGCGCTTTCCTTTTATCTGCTTTCTGAGGCTCCGATCCTTTTCTGTCCCCTCTTCATTCCTATCATTTGCTTTTTTCTGACCCTCTTCTGCTCTCCTCTCTTTTTTCCCCTCTTCTTCCTGTGCATCTTTCTCTGCCATTCTCTCTTTTTTCCATCCTCCTTCCTCTAATTCTTCATCCGTCCATTGCTAATCTGTCCTTTTCGTTCTTTTTCTCGTCCTTTTATTCTCGTACTTTTCTCCCGTTCTCCCTTCTTCAGCATCTTTCTCATGTCTTTCTGCCTTCCTTCCTCCTTAAGTTTTCTTTTATCCATCCTTTTGCCCAACGTTCAGTCCGTTTTTCGCCTCACCCTAGATACTGGCCACCATACGTGGTTGACCCATGTTTTGCCATTTTTTCCCGTCTAATCTCATACCTCCTGGTGCTTACCTTAGGCGCCGCCCACTACCGATATGAATATATTATTATTTGTATATTTACATTTCAGACACTTGGGCAGTGGCGGGAACATTGGCGTTCATTTCCGAATTCGAAACATTCCAAAAATTGATCGAAAGAGGAAAATTAAAGCAAAAAGATGCCTCCGAAAATTTCATATTAAATTTAAAGAAAAAAAAACATCGAAGTTAGCGCGCTGAAGTCACTGAAACGCACTTACAAGAAGATCAAGGATCATAACGCGAAGTCAGGGAACAATCGCCAAACGTGGCAATACTTCGATATTTGTTTATATATATGTATACATATATACGTGCATGCGTGCGTGCGTGCTTGCGTTCGTGCTGGTGTGCGTGTATGTGTGTGTTTGTGCCTGTGCGTGTGCACGCGCAAGTGTGTGCATAAATCTCGGACGAAAAAAGCCTATTCGTTCATTGTTAACGTTTTTTTGCAGAGGATGGACAACATTTATTTTTAAAAAACCGTGGATAGAGCCTGTCGCCATCTGCAGTTCCGAGCCAACGGAAGATGAGGAAATTAAAGAAAATTTGGGGCAAGAATATGAGCGTCGTAAGTATAATTTATTCGAACTTTTCTTTATTAATAACTAAACATGTAAAATAAACAAAATAATATTTGTTAATGAGCCTTTATTTGTATTTTCTTATATCATAGAACCAACAAGAAAACGTACAAAATCGCCGGTCGAGGACAAATTCGACAAATTCATTGAAGAGGTGTCGAAACGAAGAGAGGCTCAAGCGGCCTAACATACCGAAAGATTGCAGAGAATGGATCGGCTGCTGGAAATTTTGGAAAAACATTCCCAAAATTAAACTATTTAAGGATTATCGGTGTAACTAAAAATATTGGCTGTACTCATTTTTATTGCTTTTTGTTTTCTTTATTTTATACATTACCGATAAATTTCATCTCGATAGTCTCGTGCGTTTCATGAACACCAATTCGACTCTTTACTTTAACGTTACCGATAACAAGAGAAAGTTTACATTTATAAATCGAAAGAGGTTTTTGTTTATTTAATGATTTTTGTCACATTTTTAAAAATAAGTTCAAACGCTTTAAGTTCGAGGGGAAAGAAAAATGTGATATTTTTTGTACGAGCCTTGATTAGCTCACGTGCTGTGGATATAAGGAAGAAAACCAACTATGCATTTGATATTTGTCGTTGTCATTTTTTGTTTATTTTATTAATCGCCAAGGGTCGTTAATAGATGAAGAGTTTCGTTGCTCGACGAAGCTGGTATGGTTATTAAATCAGCTATTATTAATTTAAAAAAAGATGTATAATTTTTTTTCACTTTGCATTGTGCGATTGTCAGTAATAAAAAATTATTTTAAAAAACAAAATAAATAAAAACTTCTTCGTTACTACCTAAAAACTTGGACTTGACAAAAGTATATTTTTCGTAAAACTCATGAGCCAAACGTAAATTCTGGTTTTTGTATTTGTAATTTTATGTAATTTATTATTCAATTTAAATACAACATTTGTGAGAAACAATTTTAAAAAATACAGAACATAAACTGCACCAAAACGTCATGTAACCGAAAATTATGGCAAACTGCTTTTTATTATATCGCGTTTCATTCTTCCCTCATTACGTAAATTACCATTGACCTCTACATAGGCATTGACATCGTGGTTACGATTTGGTATAACCAAAGGCATTTCTACATAATCTTCGTTTATGAGACAAAAGTTGTGCAGAACACAACATGCGATAATGTAGCTTGGTATGAGATCTATTCGTCGTACGGGAAGTCTGTCGAGTAAGATACGAAATCGGTTTTTCAAAAGACCAATACTTCGTTCCACGACCATGCGCGTCGACGTCAATCTGGTGTTGTAATTAACCTCTCGTTTACTTAAATGGCCGTTTTTTGTAGGGTACCAGTAAATGTGATTGATTCGCATAAGCTGCATCCCCGAGAAGATGAGCTTCATTCGGGAAGCGCGTTTCTGTACTGCAAATCGCTTGCATACCCGACAAATTCAAAACTCTGCTGTCGTGAACAGAGCCGGGGAATCCCGCGAAGCAGTGTATAAATTTGAAGTTTTCTTGGCATACAACGTATGAAAAAGATGTAATTTATTTTATTTTTGTTATCAACTAAAAAATAATCAAAACTTACCTGTAAGTGTATTGAATAATAACCCTTTCGGTTTATGTAAGCTTCTGGATTCTCATGAGGAGCATCGATTTTCACGTGTGTACCATCTATTGCGCCAATTACGCCAGGAAAACTATATTTCTGCCTGAAATATATTGCGGACTGTGCAGCTTCTTCAACGCTAGGCCATTCAATAACAGCAGATCGAATACTGAGCAAAGCCTTGATGACTCGTCTGACGATGCTCATTCCAGTTGCCTTTCCAATTCCGAAGCGCTCGCATATTGACCTTCGTGTGAAATTTGTTGTTTTTTATATACACCTTACATAATTTTGGAATTTATAAGTTCCCAAGTTCATGCATTAGAGGTTACCCGCAGTCAGACGGTACTCAAAGAGGTTTTTTTTCTGCGGGTAACACCTTAACAAAAAAAATGCAGATACAGGAAAAACAGAGACACATAACACAAACATGAAACTACCTGTGTGAATCAGGGGTTTGGAAGAGTCGAAATTGTAACCATCAACTGCTTCATAGGTTCCGTTGGATGACGACCGACTCTCAATTCATAGCGAGCCCTTGCTGAAGCCAGCTTTGGTCCAAGGATGTTGAGAAGCATTTCAAACATGGTCCTTGTCATTCTGTTAATAAATCATAGGTTAGGTGATAATTAATTAATTAATTTCATTGTTCACGAGTAAAATTGAGTAAAATATCAATAAAACCTTTTTTTCCTTACCGAAATCCGATTTGAAGCGCTTGTCCAATAATAAAGGTATAACATTTTCGGAATAACCTTCAATTCGAGGTTTCGTCTACCGTTTTCGACGTCGCAATTCGATTCTCATGAGATTCACATACATTTCGTCATCAGAAGAATCATTATCCTCGTTCAATTCGTTAACGAGTTCTTGAATAGTGATTTGGGTTGTACAATTCATTGTTGCTCCGATGTTCACGTTTCTGATTTTTGGCATAAATGACACGAATGTACACAAACCATAATGGCCGCTGGCAAAACTCAAACCGACACTGCTGAAAGTGGCTGAAAGTATTGAAAACAGCGATCGGATTTACCAGCGCTAATCAGCACTGTCAGTAAAACAGGACAGCAATTTGTGAGTAAAACCAGCACCAGTACTGGTAGCACTGTCAGCAGAGATTAGTACGGAGATGCACAACGCTCCCCTTTTCAGCGTGCCTTGTAAATGGCGCTAAATCGCGGCGGCGAGTTCGGGAGTATGATTTCGTGATCATCGCCTCTGTCGAGGTTGCAGATTCCCTTGTAGCCGCGCGAGTCCGTGATCACCACTCAAGTCGGTATCACAGTCAGCGTGAACACGAATGGGTAGCTCGGAGGGGGAAAAGTCTCTGCCCCTCGCAAATCGCGCTCGCTCAACAAGCGAACGGAGCGAGGTTTTCCGTCCGATCGAGCTCGACATATATGTGTGGCCGTACTGCGGATTGGTATATGCATTAAATGAAGTTCGAAGTGAAAAACATCTATCGAGATCATTGTTTTCTCTCGGTTGCCCGTTTATGCCGAAAATGCGGGTTAAAAAAATTAAGGACGAACCGCGTTGAAAAATAAAACGCCGAAACGACCGTGGAAGGTTCACAAAGAAATCTTGAGCCTTTGCCGCGATCGTTTCGACATTTTTTTTCAACAATAAACATTATGCATAAGGGTGTATCATAAATGTTTCTTTATCTGCAAAGAGCGTTGTGGCTGAGTTGGCAGCGTGGCGGATTAACGATGCTTACGGTCCGGGTTCAATCCCCAGTGAATCAACTTTTTTTTGGTCATTTTATATTCAGAAAATTTCGAACTCACTCTCGCTTTAGCTCTTCTCGCCTGTTCAGGCATTATTTATGATATTTAATTCGTATATGCTTAATAAAAAATCAAGACATTGCTACCGGGGATCAGTGCAGCTAGATCGCACGTAAAAGTTACCCCCTCTCTAGTCTCTTACGTGCCCATCGCCCAATCATGGTAGCGCGTGTCCGTGAGCGAGCGACGCTCGGACATCTTCGGAAAGATCCGAGCACGGTCGAAGTTTCCCGACCGCGCCTTCGGCAGCTACACCTCATGTGCGGCCAAGCCGAAACGAAGGCTTCGAGGGAAAAAGCACGACTCGCGCGTGACGTCACCCGACGTCACGCGCGAGGCTGTTCGATGATTTCAATGCTTGTTTAGCTCTTGATTCTCTGCGTTATTAATGTATACAAAAAATGTATCGCGCACTCTGATTGCATATTTTTTTAGTTTATACGTTAATTTAAATATAATAATAAATATAAATTACAACTTATTTATCTTATATAAAATTGTTTACGCTTTACTCACACCCGTCCTTATGCCCAATAAATTATAATTCATAAAAGTAAGCGGAAATATATTTATATTCGTATTATTATATTAATTCTCATACTTTCATCAAGCGATAAAGCATTATCCCCCAAAACAAGCCAATCATTCATCCAGTCGCGAATCGTAAGTACCAGAAAGTGCACATATTCTACAAGCGATGAGATGGTCCCGTTGGTAGCATTCCTGGCTTTGGTCCGCAGGGGCCCGTGGTGCAAATTTTTCTCCAAATTTTTCATAATTTCTCATATTTTAGTCATATTTGAGATTTTCGGAGAAAAAATGATTTAAAACAGATTCAAGTTCTGGTCTATTTCCCAAAAACACATTTTTTTTCACTGAAAATTCATGATTTCTAATTTTTTTTCCTGGAAATTTCTCTTTTTCCTATGACCTGAGTGAACGGCTGCGGAGATATTCGGAGAGAAGTTAAAGATGAAAAGAAATGAGATTTTCGTGGAAAAACTGATTATTATTAGTTTATTTCCGGAAATTTTCCTTTTTCCTGTTACCTGAGTGAACGGCTGCGAAGATATTGGGAGAAAATTTAAAGATGAAAAAAATGAGATTTTCGTAAAAAAAACTTGTTCTTATTTTTTTCGGAACTTTTTCTTTTTCCTATTGAGTGAAAGGCTGCGGAGATATTCGGAGAAAAGTTATAGATGAAAAAAAATGAGATTTTCGTAAAAAAAAACTTATTACATTTTTATCTTTCATAATTCTAAGAAATAATTAATTTCCGAAATGTTTGCAAACATTATTTTCCTTAAGGGGTAACACCACTGTAACGGCCTGCCACGAAGCGTTTTAGACAAATAATACTTGGGGTAATTATTGAGCATATATTGAAGTATATTGCAAAAAAAATGTAGGGGAAAATATTACAAAATGGCGACACTGCAGCAAATTCTTCCGAGGCATATTGAACTTAAGGTGCTCTGCGGCACGTAGTATAACTTGTGCCAATTTTAATCTGGACAAAATATTTTTTTTTAATTAAATCTAGATGAGCGTAGCTAGTGAACCACGTAGGGGATTTTAGAAATATTGATTTTTGAGTAATTGCCGAGTATTTGACTAAAAATGTTCATTTAGACTTAATAAAACAAAATTCTTTTTTTTAGATTAAAATTGGCACAGTTATACTGCGTGCCGCAGAGGTTCGACATGCTTCGGAAGAATTGCTGCAGTGTCGCCATTTTGTAATATTTTCGGATAAAAATGTATAGCAATATACTTAAGTATATGCTCAATAAATACCGCAAGTATTATTTGTTTATCACATTTTCTTCAGCCAAAAAAAATATTAAAAAATACGCTTCCTGCAAGGCCGTTACAGTGGTGTTACCCCTTACAGTCTTCATATAATTTCCGAGATTTTCCCGTGATCGTAATTAAAATGATGAAATATTCGGAGAAATTCGGAGAAACTCGGATGTTTGCGTGAAAATAATTGTCCGCAAAACTCCGAATTCTTCATATTTGTTCCAATTCATACAAAAATTCGGAAAAACATTTCGGAAAAAAATTGCACTAGGGGCGCAGGATCGTTCCCCACGCTCAGTGCTTTTTTTTAAAATTATTATTACTATTAATTCTTATTTGATTAGTTATTTTTGTTAGTTATCATCATTAGAATGGCGGTGAAGGCCTGGAACAAGGTGGACGCGTCTTTGTTGTAGCTCGTGATTCGAGAGCAACACCGAGTAGTTAAAAGGTGATAGTGGAAAAGAAACTGCAGAAAAAAGAAGAGTGAAGTGTGGGGAACAAGTGGAGCTAATAGGCTTCAACTGGGAAGACCAGAAAGAGGAGTGAAAGTGAAGTAGAAATTGTGGAAACAATAAAGGAGGTTAGGTGAGAAGCTGGTCAGAGAAAGAGATTGAAGATGTGGGGAAGAAGGCCGCGAGCGACAGCAAGGAAGCACGGCAGGAAAAGGAAGCTTGTAGAGAAAAGGAGGCTGCAGTCGGTAAAAGGAGGAGGCCGGCCACCCGGCGCGCCCAACAGAAAAGGAAAGAGCAAGGCACCAATAAGCAGCTTGGACAAATTTTTAACACCCAACTGGATGGGTACAGAGGGCGACAACGGCGAAGACGATCCCGATGGCGAACTGGAAGGGGAAGAGGAGAACGATGCCTTTAGCACAAAGAACAAGCTAACGAGATCGCCAGAAAATAAAACAAAAAAGATGACGTACGAAGAGGCTCATTGGCAAGGAAGTATAGAAGCGGAGACGGAAACAGAGGATGCACCGGAGGACAACGAGGGGAACTTGGCTGGAGGGAAAGAGACGCAGTCAGATGGAGAGAAAGAGAGGGAAGAGATGACAGGCAAAGAAGCCACGGGCAGAGACGACGGGATAAGGAGCGGGAAAAACCACACGAGGGAGAGCTCAGAACAGCAAGGGGGGAGTAGTATGACATACAACGAAAAATGAAGGAGGTGATGCAACAGTGGAAAAAAGATTGGGAGAACTCGTGGAAAGAAACACTACAGAAGGAACTCATGACGGTAGTGAAAGCAATGAAAGAAGTTTTTGATGAAAGCGAGAAACAAAAGGTAAAACTAGAGGAAAGCGAGCAGCAAAAGGAAAAACTGGAGGAGGAATTAGCAATAATGCAAGCAAAATGTGGGCAGAAGAGGCAAAGTGGGAAGTAAGGTGTCAGAACAAGGAGGTAAGGATAGAGGTACTAGATGCCAAGATCACCTCTCTACAAAATGAATTGCAAGTGGAAGAAACAAATAGACGTGTGGAAGAGCAGAAAAGGCGGCAGGAAAAGGTAAAACCATTCGGGGAGGAGGACGAGAATGGGAACGTGAGGGGGGAGAAGGACCAAAACCGAAGGGGAGACAACGAGGGAATAAACTACACAGATACCGGGGCTACGGCGGGGGACAAGGAAGAGCCGTGCTTCACCCGTGATGACAGACGTAGCAGCAGAAGGAAGGAAGAAGGAGGAGAGGATCAAAGACAGCACAATAAAGAACAACCGAAGCAACCGAAGTATCCGGGCAGAATGCGGAAGGAGGAATGGGAAAGAGAAAGTGAAGAAAGAAGAAGAAGGCGATCCAACATTGTCATCAGAGGAATAAGGCGTACCAGCAGACAACCAGAGTACGAAGCCACAACCAAGATACACCGCCAGACAGGGATACGACCGATCATCAAGGACAGGGAGGGGGCTACTGGTGGACAGGGAGGGGGCTACTGGTGACCTTAGGGGGAGTAAGAAATAAGGCAGAGATTATGAAAAGTAATTACAGAAGAGGAGGGGGAGAGTTAAGCATCACGGACGACTGGACCTACAGAGAACGAGAAGTCCAGCGATGGATTGAATATATGGCTGAGACACGAAGGAGAGAAGGAGAGGAAATACGAACGGGCCAGGGCCGGTTTACGAAAGTTAGCGCCCTAGGCCTGAGAAAGTTAGCGCCCCCCCCCCTCCCCCGCCGACCGTCCTGCTTGGCGATCATAAGGGGGCGAGATAAGAAGGGGCGCACGTACTTGCAGATTCCGCTGACGTGCGGCGCCCCCTTTGCCGCGGCGCCCTAGGCCCGGGCCTAGCGAGCCTAGTGTATAAACCGCCTTTGGAACGGGCCATCAGAAAATCAGAATCGGCAGAAGATGGCGCCGATGGAACGAGCTGGAAGGAGACTGGGAAGAGGATCACGGAAGATTCGACGACGAAACAAGAAGAGGGAGGGCTAGAGGGGGGTTTCGGGGGTTTCGCGGAGACGAAAGAAGGAATAAGCAATACGGGAGGTTCAACTAGGGTAATATCTTGGAATATTGCGGGGGGGGGGGAAATTAGTGACTCGTGGGACTTTCTGAAAAATTATGACGTAATTGCTTTACAAGAAACATGGATTGAGGAGAAAAATGAAAATAAAATATTAAGCGGTTTGGACAAACAATTTAAATGGTATACGAAACCGGCGGCAAGATTGAATAAAAAAGGGAGGGCGATGGGAGGGCACTTGTTGGGAATAAGAATGAACATTGCACATAAGGTTTCGATAACAAGGTGGAAAGAAGGGCTAATAATAAAGGGGTTTAAAATGGGTAAAAGTGCCGAGAAAATAGCGATCGTAACAATGTACAATAACTGCGGTATCGGAAAGCTATCCCATGAGCTGTCAGAAGAGGTGAAAGAATTGGAGGAAGAAGGGGAAAGTGTAATTATAATTGGGGACTGGAATACAAGAACCGAGAAAGAGGGGGGGAGCATAGGCGAAGATGATGATGGAAAAGGAAGAAGGAAGTCCAAGGACAAAGCGAAAAATTCAGAGGGGTGAAAGCTTTTAAACTTTTGTTATAACAATGGACTGGTGATATTAAACGGGCGTTGTGAAGGGGATTGGGAGGGACAATATACGTACGTCGGAGAAAAAGAAAGAGACGGTTCGGTAATAGATTACATTATTATCAATGAGGCAAAAGACTATCTGGTAGCGAAATTGAAAATAGAAACGAGGGTGGAATCGGACCACCTACCAGTAACAATTGAGATAGACTCACAGCCAGGAGGAAGCGAGAGAATGGAAAAGGAAGAGGTGAACAAGGAAGGAGTAAGAATTCTCAGGTGGAAAGAGGAGCTAAGAAAGGAATATGAGGAAAAATTTCGAGAAAAATGGGCGAAAACAGACCCGGTACAGGGGGGAGAAGATAGGTGGGAGAGGCTAAAGAACATCATAGAAATGACGGCAGAAGAAGTAGGGATGACCGCGAAGATAGGAGGAAATAATCAAGGGGAAAAGAGAATACCGGTAGAAATAAGAGAACAAAGGAAAACTGTGTGGACACACCTGAAACGATATCTACGGGCGAAAACCAGCGAAGAGAAGGGAGAACTGAAGGGAGGCCTAAAGGAAGCACGCAAAGAGTTAAAAGCAATAAAGAAAAGAATACAGAGACAGAACTTGGAAACCAAATGGAAGATGGTGGAAAGATGTAGGAACGTAGGGGATCTGTGGAAGGCGATCCAACCCTTCAGATCCAAGCGACTAAACGTAGACACGTTAGCAAAGAGGACTGGAGGAACCATTTCCGCGAATTATTAGGAGGAGAGGGAAGAGAAGGGACAGAGGGAGGCGAGGAATTAAGGGGAGAGGAAGAGGAAGAGCAGGAGGAAGACATATGGACGTTAAGGGCGAACCGAGAAATAGATTTGAAGGAAATGGAGAAAGCCCTAAAGGGGATCAAAAATGGAAAAGCAGCAGGCGAAGACGGGGTGGTGATAGAATTTTTGAAAGCCATGACAGGGGAGGGATGCGAAGAACTAAAAGAGATCATAAATGAATTTTATGATCTCTTTTAGTTCTTCGTATGTTGGCGAAGAGGGGTGTTGGCGAAGGGATGGGAGGTAGGGAGAATCTTTCACATATATAAAGCAGGGGATGTCAGCTGTGCAAAAAACTATAGGGGAATTTCGCTACTAAACACGGGATATAAACTACTAGCTTCCATAGTAACAGGTCGGCTTAGAGGATGGCTGGAAGTCAAGAAAATTTTGAAAGAAAGTCAGGCGGGCTTCAGGAGCGGACGGGGGACGAGGGACCACTTGTTTGTTTTGAATGCTTTAGTAAACAACAAACTAAAGAATAAAGGGGGTAAGTTATTTGCGGCATTCGTAGATTTTAAGGCGGCTTTCGACACAGTAGACAGGGAATTGCTGATAAAGAAATTGGGCGAGATAGGGGTGAGAGGGAGAATGTATAGGATGATTAGAAAAATATATGAAAAAAAATACAAACGAGGTCATTACAGGGGAAGGGGTTACTGAACGCTTTGAGACGATGAGAGGGGTGAGGCAGGGTTGTCCCTTGAGCCCGTCCCTCTTTAGACTCTTCATAGAAGACATGGATAACATATGGAAGTCGAGAAATGAAGGAGGTACGGTGATAGGAGGGGAGAAGATATTTGCCCTTAAATTTGCAGACGATATAGTGTTGGTGGCAGATGAAGAGGAGGGACTGGGGGCGATGTTAAGATCACTGGAAAAGTATGTTAAAAGAAATAGGCTAACTGTCAACATAAAAAAGACTAAAATAGTTAGATTCAAGAGGGGGGGCAGAAGCAAGGAGAAGCAGAAATGGAAATACGGGAAGGAAGAACTGGAAATAGTTAAAGAATACCGGTACCTAGTGGTAGTTTTCTCGACGGGTAATACCTTTGAAAAACACCTGAAAATCATAACAGGAAAAATAAGAGGAGCAACAAACGCGACATGGGGAACCTTTAAAAGGGCAGGGATAAACAGTCTGAAGAGGGGAATGTATCTAATGGAGGCCATAGTTAAAAGTGGGATGCTATACGGAAGCGAAGTTTGGGGGTGGAAGAGACGGGAGGTAGTTGAGAGGCTACAAGCGGGGTACGTTAAAATGGCAATGGGCCTTAATAGGAACACGCCGGGTTATATTTGGCGGATGGAAGCGGGGTGCAGGAGCATAACGGTGGAATTGTGGAAAAGAGCGGCAAACTATTTATTAGAAATTATGAAGATGGGAGACGAAAGATGGCCGAAAAAATGTCTAAAAGAGGAAGCGAGAGGAATACTAAATGGGAAACCAACGAAATGGGGAAAGGAGGTTAAGGAAGCATTGGAAGAAGTGGGAGAAGGAGGGCTGTGGAAAGCCATCGCAAATAACGACGTAAGAGAAATGAAAAGAATATTCGAAAGGGGAAAGAAAACAAAAATAGACCAGGAAATTCAGCAGGACTGGATTAAGATCGAAAAATCAACATACTGTAAACAGTACAAAAATAGGAAACACACAATAGAAGCGGAAAAATACTGGGAAGAAAAAAACATATCAATGGATATGAAGGAAACATGGGCGAGGTTAAGATGCGGAAACGTGGGAAAAGATGGTAAGAAGGAATACAACGATAACAGATGCAGGGCGTGCGAAAAGGAGGAGGAAAACTCAGGACACATTTGCACGTGTCCTAAAATCAGAGAAAAAATCAAAAAAGAAATCGTAGAAGACCTAGACCGGTGGTTGGGAGACGAGGAGGGAGAACGAATACAGGAGAAAATAGAGGCGGAATTAAAAAAGAAGCCGACGACACAACTGTGTACTTATGTTAAACAATTCGAAAGGTTGGTTAGGAAAATAACAAATGATGAAAGGGAAAAGAGACAAAGAGAGCTGGGCAAAGAAATAGAATAAGGAATAGAATATAAGTAGACATAAGAGAACGTATGTAAAGACGAATGGACATGGCGGAGGGGGTCAATTATGTAAACACCCGGAGAGGGTATACTTGAAATACACTGTACTACTACTAGTCATCATCATTATTTTAATTAGTTCTCTTTTAGTGTCGAAAAATTTATCGCGCACTCTAACCGCTTATTTTATTAGTTTGTACGTTAATTTAAATATAATAATAAATCTAAATTACAACTTATTTATCTTCTAAAAAATTATTTGCGCTTCACTCACACCCGTCCCATGGCCAAATAAATTGTAATTCATAAAAGTAAGCGGAAATTTATGTATATTCGTATTATTATATTCATTCTCATATACTTTCATCAAGCGATAAAGCATTATGATAATGCTTTATCGCTTGATGAAAGTATATAAGCGTATAGTATATGAAAGTAGTATATGAAAGAAGTATATAGTATATGAGCGTAAGTATATGAAAGTATTTGATTAGTTATTGAATGAATATAATAATACGAATATAAATATATTTCAGCTCATATACTTTCATCAAGCGATAAAGCATTATCATAATGCTCTTTCGCTTGATGAAAGTATATGAGCGGAAATATATTTATATTCGTATTATTATATTCATTCAATAACTAATCAACTAAGAATTAATAGTAATAATAATTTTTAAAAAAGCACTTAGCGCGGGGAACGATCCCGTGTCCCTGCGGACCGAAGCCAGGAACGCTACCAACGGGACCACCTCATCGCTTGTAAATATGTGCACTTTCTGGTACTTACGATTCCCGGCCGGATACATAATGATAATGCTTTATCGCTCGATGAAAGTATATGAGAATGAATATAATAATTCGAATATATTTCCGCTTACTTTTATGAATTACAGTTTATTTGGCATAGGGATTTATTATTATATTTAACTTAACATATAAACTAATAAAATAAGCGGTCAAAGTGCGCGTTAAATTTTTCGACACTAAAAGATAACTAATAAAAATAATAATGATAACTAATAAAAATAACTAATCAAATAAGAATTAATAGTAATAATAATTTTAAAAAAAGCACTGAGCGCGGGGAACGATCCCGCGCCCCTAGTGCAAATTTTATTCCGAAAAACTCCGATTTTTGCCGAAAATTTTTTCCGAATTTTTGTATGAATTGGAACAAATATGAAAAATTCGGAGTTTTGCGGACAATTATTTTTACGCAAACATCCGAGTTTCTCCGAATTTTTTCCGAATATTTCATCATTTTAATTACAATCACGGGAAAATCTCGTAAATTATATGAAGACTTTAAGGGATAACACCACTGTAACGGCCTTACAGGAAGTCTTTTTTAATATTTTTTTGGCGGAAGAAAATGTGATAAACAATTAATACTTGCGGTCTTTATTGAGAATATATTTAAGTATATTGCTATAAATTTTTCATCCGATAATATTACAAAATGGCGACACTGCAGCAATTCTTCTGAAGCATGTCGAACCTCTGCGGCACGCAGTATAACTGTGCCAATTTTAATCTAAAAAAAATAATTTTGTTTTATTAAGTCTACATGAGGGTAGCTACTAAACCACGTAGGGGATTTTCGATAAGTTAATTAAAACAATATTTATTAACAAATAACTGTCTTAAAAAAAATTGAACATTTTTAGTCAAATACTTGGCAATTACTCAAAAATCAATATTTCTAAAATCCCCTACATGGTTCACTTGATACACTCATCTAGATTTAATTTAAAAAAAATTATTTTATCCAGATTAAAATTGGCACAAGTTATACTGCGTGCCGCAGAGCACCTTAAGTTCAACATGCCTCGGAAGAATTTGCTGCAGTGTCGCCATGTTGTAATATTTTTTCATACATTTTTTTTGCAATATACTTCAATATATGCTTAATAATTACCCCAAGTATTATTCGTCTAAAACGCTTCGTGGCAGGTCGTTACAGTGGTGTTACCCCTTAAGGAAAATAATATTTGCCAAAATTTCGGAAATTCATTATTTCTCAGAATTATGAGGGATAAAAAAATGTAATAAGTTTTTTTTACGAAAATCTCATTTTTTCATATATAATGTATACTTTTCTCCGAATATCTTCGCAACCGTTCGCTCAATAGGAAAAAAAAAGTTTCGGAAAAAAACAAGAACAAGTTTTTTTTTACGAAAATCTCATTTTTTTCATCTTTCAATTTACTCCGAATATCTTCGCAGCCGTTTACTCAGGTAATAGGAAAAAGGAAAATTTCCGGAAAAAAATAATAATCAGTTTTTTTTTACGAAAATCTCATTTCTTTTCATCTTTAACTTTTCCCCGAATATCTCCGCAGCCGTTCACTCAGGTCATAGGAAAAAGAGAAATTTCCGGGGAAAAAATGAGAAATCATGAATTTTCAGTGAAAAAATGTGTTATTGGGAAATAGACCAGAACTTGAATCTGTTTTAAATCATTTGTTGGAAAATTTTCTGAGACGAGTGAGTGTGCGCATGCGTGGGTTGACGAGAGTGCGCTCTGGCGGATCTTCTCTGTGTGTGTGTGGATGGAGGCCGTCGCGAGCTGAAAAGAAAGAGAGTAAGAGAGCGAGACTCGTGAACGAGAGAGCGTACTCGTATCACGTGCTGAGATTAATAATAAATAGTTTTTTTTTATTCGAGTGTTTCATTGGTACCTCTCGTGAGCCAAGGTTTTATTCCCCCCCCCCCCCCCCCCCTGGTGAGAACATCCATTCCGAACGACTATCCGTCCTGACTAAACAACAACAACAAAATAAAAAAGGTAGACTCTAACAATTCAGTAGTGGGATAACGAATAACCAGTGCGTGGAGATAAACAATTGTGCTCGTGTTTAATTGCGATTCGCGTTGTCGCGATCTAAAAACTGGAACAATAAAAAGGTGCATCGGCATAGTGCGAAGCCGGCAAAGTGCGGGACCGAACACGTGCAAGTTCGGCCGCCATTTTTGATGCCGCGAGTTTTCGCAAGTGCGCAGTAGCCGAGGCAAAAATGGCACAGGCACCAACCGATTTCGAGGAGTTGCAGGGTGGGCTCACGTCGTCGGATGGACATTCGACGAGACGCTCCCAACCATTTCCGAATGCACAGACCCCGTTGTTATCGACGGTTATGGAAACGAGTGGACCGCCGCAGTTAACACTCCAAATGCCGTTAGAGACGGTCGCGTCTCGACAGCCGATAGGGCAGGGAGCAATACCACGGTCGCGCACGCAACAGTCGATATCGTGGGGAAAAGTGACAGGCGAGGTAGGCAGTGATTACCAGAATGAAATACCGCGAGTGAACGACAATGCTCGGAGTGAGCGCACGCATTCGCCGTTTGACACCTCGGCGGAGATGAACATGACACCGCCAACAGCGAGTGAGCCGAATTTGAGTCAAGTTTTGGGACTCATGACTCAGCTAATACAGCAAAACGCAACGATGCTTCAACAGAGTCGAACGTCGACGTTGGCAGCGCCGAATTTCCACGTCATGCCGGATTTATCCAAAACAGTAAGTGATTTCAATGGACACGACACGCCGTTGGAGGCGAGACAGTGGCTAAACAAGGTCGAAGCGACCGCGAGGGTACACAGCTGGCCGGAGGCCTTTCTGTACGAGACAGCGACGATGCATCTCAAGCAAGCGGCCAGATCTTGGTACCAATCGTTCGCCACGGGCTTCACGAGTTGGCAGCACTTCCGTGAAACGTTCAAAAAGACATGGATACCGGCGGGGGATCGAGTTCAGCTGTGGGAGCGCATGCAAAACCGCAGACAGTTAGAGAACGAGAACCTCGCGGACTACTTTCACGAAAAGTTGCGATTCTGCAAAAACCTCGGTTTATCATTCGAGGAAATAAGGAGACAGATATCCTCGGGCCTTCATGCAAGGGACACGGCAGTACACGCACTGTCGACTCAGTACCGAGACGAGGATGAGCTGTTTCACGGGCTCGTGATGTTCGAACATTCCATTCGGACGTTCGATCGACACCGACTGAAGAAACCAAAGGAGACGTCGTCGGAAAGGACAAAAAGTACGTCATCAACTTCGGCGAGTACCGCGTCGTCGAGTACGAGAGCGGAAAAGACCGAATCGGTCGAGAAAAAGACGCGCGACGGAGTAAAGTGTTACAATTGTCGAAAGGTTGGACATTTTGCAAGCAGATGCCCCGAGGAAAAGAGGGTAGCCGTATGTTTACGTTGCGGTGAATCGGGCCATTATGCAAAACTGTGCACGAAGCCAGTTCCGCTAGAAAAGGGCGACGAGAAAACAGTGATCGGTTGTGACGCGGAAAGACCCCGTACGAAAAACTTCGATTCGACCGAAAAGCTCGCGAAGTATCTCAAAACGGTAAAAGTGAATAAGCGCGAGTTTCGAGCGATGATCGACCCGGGCAGCTCGGACTGTACGATAAAAGCGTCCGCGGTGTTGAACAATGACTTTGTCGTGATAAAAAGGCCCAGTGAGTTGATAGGGTTCGGTGTTCGAGAAAGTGTCGTAAAATCCTGTGGGATTGTCGAGGCCACAGTCAACGTTGACGGCGTGGAAAGCGGTGGGGTACCGCTACGTATCGTGCCGGACGATGTGCAGGGGCAGGACATCCTCATTGGGCGAACGTTCACCGAACAGGAACACATCGCCTATATCAAGGTCGACAGTCGTCTTGTTTTCATGGAGCGGTCAGCGCTCGAACTTTCGACAGTCATGCCGGGGCTGACACCCAGTGGGGGTAAGATGGCATCAACGTCGCAGGTCGAGTATCTCCCACCCGCGTCGATAAATTTTATCGAGGCGAAGGTCGGCGATGAGTCAACGATCTTGCCGGTGCTCAATTGCGATCAGCGACCAGTGGAGTTGCGAGAGGGGACCACGATCGGGGCAGAGGTGATGTCCATCGAGCAACGCGTCCCTGAGCTTCAGCCACGGCGGGAACCGATCGACGAGGAAGACGTATACACAGATGTCGCGGTATCAACGGATCAACGGCAGGAGTTGGTAAAGTTGTTGAACGAATTTCGCGTATGTGTAGCGCAGAATATTTTCGAAATCGGTCAAACGACCTTGATAAAAATGGACATACAGACCAAGCCGGGTAGCGTGCCCGTGAGCGTAAGGCCGTATCGTACCACTCGACAAGAACGCGAAGTCATTAAAGGTATTGTAAAATAATGGAAGGATGCCGGTTTAGTAAGAGAAACCTCGTCACCTTACGCCAGTCCTGTGTTGCTCGTGCGCAAGAAGACCAGAGAATCGCGGTTAGTTGTCGATTACCGTAAATTGAACGCGCAGACGGAAAGAATAAATTATCCTCTGCCGAGCATTGACGAGTATTTAGAGGTTTTGAATGGCGCGAAAATTTTTGCAACACTGGACTTGGCCCACGGTTACTTGCAGTTGCCGCTCGAGGAGGGGGCATGTGCGAAGTCGGCTTTCATCACTCCCGACGAAACCGGGGAATTCACCAGGGCAATGTTCGGACTTATGAACGCCCCGTTCTACTTTTCTAAGATGATGGAACTAGCATTGGGGCCCTTACGAAATAAATTCCTTCTCTTCTACTTAGACGACGTTCTGGTGATCGCCAGAAACTGGTCGGAGTTGATGGATCGCCTTCGCACAACCCTCGAGGCTCTACGAGCGGCCGGACTGACGTTGAGGCTCTCCAAATGTAGATTCGGCATGAACCGGGTGGAGTACCTGGGATTTGTGGTCACAAACGACGGTATTGAACCGGGACCGAGAAAAGTAGAGGCGATCTCGGAATTTCCAACTCCGCGGAACGTACACGAGGTCCGGCGCTTTACCGGAATGTCGAGTTTCTTTCGGCGGTTCATCCCGAATTTCGCGAGTCTTGTCGCACCTTTAACGGAGCTCACGCGAAAAACGGTCGAGTTTAAATGGACCGAGAAAGAAAATCGTGCGTTTGTTCGCGTAAAGGAGCTGTTGTCGTCGAAACCGGTGCTTGGTATATATAATCCAAGGGCGGAAAGAAACGAGTTACATACGGACGCGAGTTGTGAGGGGTTGGGCGCGATATTGTTTCAAAACAACGAGAAAAACGAGCTTCACCCAATTTTTGCCGTTAGTAGGAGGACTTCGGTTGTCGAGAGGAGTTATCATTCGAGCAAGGTGGAGCTCATGGCAGTCGTGTGGTCGGTGGAAAGATTGAGAGTATTTGTGCTGCCGTTAAAATTCACGATTTTGACCGATTGTCAGGCCCTCGTATATTTGAACGCCAACAAGACCACAAACCCCCAGGTAGTCCGGTGGTCCGCCTCTTTGTCGGAATACGAATTTGAGACTAAGCATCGAAAGGGGACGTCGATGCGTCACGTGGATGCGTTATCACGGGCCCCGGTAGACGAGCCGAAGGGAGACGAGATCGTGGAAAGAGCGCAAATCTTTCATGTAATTGTGCGGGAAGATGCGATCTTGATCCATCAGTACCAGGACGAGGCCCTGAGGGCCAAAATCGATAGTTTAAAGAAACCGCAGAGCGAGCGGACGAAAACCGAGACTGACGCGACGAGAGAGTACAAATTGCGCGGCGGAATACTCTATAAGACTTGCAAACGGGGAGACGACAATGTGGACTTGTACGTCGTTCCGAACGCACTGAGAAAGGCGATCGCAATAAAATACCACGACTTGAGCAGTCATTTCGGGGTCGATAAGACGGTCGCGAGAATAAAAATGTATTATTATTTTCCGAGGATGCGTTCGTACGTACGTAGGCATATAGCGCAATGTCTCGAGTGCATTCTAAGTAAGAAAAAGTCCGGAGGGCAAGCGGGAGAATTGCACCCGATTCCTCCGGGTAAACGACCGTTCGCGGTGGTACATATTGACCACGTGGGGCCGTTTATAACGTCAACAAAAGGAAGCAAGTATGTACTCTTTCTCTTTGCACGTATCTCTTTGAGCCGGTTAAAAATACGAGCGCCGCGCTCACGATACGAAAACTCGACGAGATTGTTAGACGACACGGAGCGCCCGATCGAATGATCACCGACCGCGGAACTAGTTTAACCGCGAAAAGTTTCGAGGAGTTTTGTGCGCGTCATGGTATTCAGCACACGCTGAATTCAAGTAGACACCCACAAGCCAATGGGCTTATCGAGAGAATGAATCAAACTCTCTTGCCGGCGTTGATCATTCGAACGGAGCAGGGAGATCGGAACGACTGGGATGGCGAGGTTAAGCGAATCGAGCGCGATGTGAACTCGAGTGTTAGTAAAGCCACGGGGAAAACCCCTTTCGAAAGTTTACTCGGATACCAGCCGCGGTACGAGGACGGCCGAGTCCGAGAGTTGACGAGGCACTGCGAAGTGTATCGCGATCCTGTCGAAATACGAAAAGAGGGAAGATCGAATATCGAAAAGGCGCAACGAGAGTATAAAAAACGATATGACGACTGTCATCGAGTGCGATTAAAATTCGAAGTCGGGGACGTCGTTTACGTCCAGACGAATCCCGAAGCGACGGGCGAGAGCAAAAAGCTCCAACGACGATTTCGCGGGCCGTACGTTGTGATACAGGTGTGTCCAAGCGATACGTACGCCATCGAGCGTTTAGTCGGGGGTAGAAAAACAAATAGGCCCACAACGGCACATGTGTCGCAGTTGAAACTTTGGCGCGCTCAAGATGTATACGCCGCCGAGGAACCCGAGGGCAACGATTCGGACGAGTCAGACGAATTAGCTCTTAAGGGTGAAGAAAACTGTGAAAAAAAGACACGATCCCGAGCGACGAGGATGATCCGGAGGATGTGGCGGAAATAGTCGGGGATGTATCATGTGATACCAACAATAAAGCTAAGCGTGTACGGCGACCGCCTGCCTATCTGAAAGATTATATCGCCGAATAAACAAAATGTGATGTAAAACCAAAAACTGTAACGAAAAATGTAATGTAAAACCAAAACATGTAAAACAAAGAAAGAAGATATTGTCAGTAGCGTAAGGCAGTAACATTATAAGAATTTTGGAGGACCAAAATGTTATCAGGATAGCCGATTGTTGGAAAATTTTCTGAGACGAGTGAGTGTGCGCATGCGTGGGTTGACGAGAGTGCGCTCTGGCGGATCTTCTCTGTGTGCGTGTGGATGGAGGCCGTCGCGAGCTGAAAAGAAAGAGAGTAAGAGAGCGAGACTCGTGAACGAGAGAGCGTACTCGTATCACGTGCTGAGATTAATAATAAATAGTTTTTTTTTATTCGAGTGTTTCATTGGTACCTCTTGTGAGCCAAGGTTTTATTCCCCCCCCCCCCCCCTGGTGAGAACATCCATTCCGAACGACTATCCGTCCTGACTAAACAACAACAACAAAATAAAAAGGGTAGACTCTAACACATTTTTTCTCCGAAAATCTCAAATATGACTAAAATATGAGGAATTATGAAAAATTTGGAGAAAAATTTGCACTACGGGCCCCTTCGGACCGAAGCCAGGAACGCTACCAACGCGACCACCTCATCGCTTGTAACATATGTGCACTTTCTGGTACTTACGATTCACGGCCGGATGGATGATTGGCTTGTTTTTGTGAATATATAATGCTTTATCGCTTGATGAAAGTATGAGAATTAATATAATAATACGAATATGAATATATTTCCACTTACTTCTATGAATTATAATTTATTTGGCATAAGGACGGGTGTGAGTAAAGCGTAAACAATTTCATATAAGATAAATAAGTTGTAATTTAGATTTATTATATTTAAATTAACGTATAAACTAAAAAAATAAGCGATCAGAGTGCGCGATATATTTTTTGTATCCATTAATAACGCAGAGAATCAAGAGCTAAACAAGCATTGAAATCATCTAAAAGCCTCGCGCGTCCCGTCGGGTGACGTCACGCGCGAGTCGTGCTCAGATTGCTTTTTCCCTCGAAGCCTTCGTTTCGGCTTGGCCGCACATGAACGTGCTCAGCGTCCATGTGTTTGTGTAGCTGCCGAAGGCGCGGTCGGGAAACTTCGACCGTGCACGGTTCTTTCCGAAGATGTCCGAGCGTCGCTCGCTCTCGGACACGCGCTACCATGATTGGGCGATGGGCGCGCAAGAGACTAGCGAGGGGGTAACTTTTACGCGCGATCTAGCTGCACTGATCTCTGGTCTTGTTTTTTTATTAAGCATATACGAATTAAATATCATAAATAATCCCTGAACAGGCGAGAATAGCTAAAGCGAGAGTGAGTTCGAAATTTTCTGAATATAAAATGACCAAAAAAAAAGTTGATTCACTGGGGATTGAACCCGGACCGTAAGCATCGTTAATCCGCCACGCTGCCAACTCCGCCACAACGCTCATTGCAGATAAAGAAACATTTATGATACACCTTTATGAATAATGTTTATTGTTGAAAAAAAATGTCGAAACGATCGCTGCAAAGGCTCAAGATTTCTTTGTGAACCTTCCACGGTCGTTTCGGCGTTTTATTTTTCAACGCGGTTCGTCGTTAATTTGTTTAACCCGCATTTTCGGCATAAACGGGCAACCGAGAGAAAACAATGATCTCGATAGATGTTTTTCACTTTGAAATTCATTTAATGCATATTCCAATCCGCAGTACGGCCACACATATATGTCGAGCTCGATCGGACGGAAAACCTCGCTCCGTTCGCCTGTCGAGCGAGTTGATTTGCGAGGGGCAGAGACTTTTCCCCCACCGAGCTACCCATTCGTGTTCTCGCTGACTGCGATACCGATTTGAGCAGTGATCACGGACTCGCGCGGCTACAAGGGAATCTGCAACCTCGACAGAGGCGATGATCACGAAATCATACTCCCGAACTTGCCGCCGCGATTTAGCGCCATTTACGAGGCACGCCGAAAACAGAGATTAGTAGGGAGATGTACAACGCGGCCCTTTTCGGCGTGCCTCGTAAATGGCGCTAAATCGCGGCGGCGAGTTCGGGAGTATGATTTCGTGATCATCGCCTCTGTCGAGGTTGCAGATTCCCTTGTAGCCGCGCGAGTCCGTGATCACCGTTCAAGTCGGTATCGCAGTCAGCGTGAACACGAATGGGTAGCTCGGAGGGGGAAAAGTCTCTGCCCCTCGCAAATCGCGCTCGCTCGACGGGCGAACGGAGCGAGGTTTTCCGTCTGATCGAGCACGACATATATGTGTGGCCGTACTGCGGATTGGAATATGCATTAAATGAATGTCAATGTGAAAAACATGTATCGAGATCATTGTTTTCTCTCGGTTGCCCGTTTATGCCGAAAATGCGGGTTAAAAAATTAACGACGAACCGCGTTGAAAAATAAAACGCCGAACTGACCGTGGAAGGTTCAAAAATAAATCTTGAGCTTTTGCCGCGATTGTTTCGGCATTTTTTTCAACAGTAAACATTATGGATAAGGGTATATCATAAATGTTTCTTTATCTGCAATGAGCGTTGTGGCTGAGTTGGCAGCGGGGCGGATTAACGATGCTTACGGTCCGAGTTCAATCCCCTGTGAATCAACTTTTTTTTTCATTTTATATTCAGAAAATTTCGAACTTACTCTCACTTTAGCTATTCTCGCCTGTTCAGGCATTATTTATGATATTTAATTCGCATATGCTTAATAAAAAACAATAAGAGACATTGCTACCGGGGATCGAACCCGCGTCCAGTGCAGCCGGATCGCTCGTAAAAGTTACCCCCTCTTTAGTCTCTTACGCGCCCATCACCCAATCATGGTAGCGCGTGACCGTGAGCGAGCGACGCTCGGATATCTTCGGAAAGAGCCGAGCACGGTTTAAGTTTCCCGACCGCGCCTTCGGCAGCTACATCACCATGGACGCTGAGCACGTTCATGTGCGGCCAAGCCGAAACGAAGGCTTCGAGGGAAAAAGGAATCTCAGCACGACTCAGGCACGCGCGAGGCTCTTAGATGATTTCAATGCTTGTTTAGTTCTTTTTCCTATTGAATGAAAGGTGCGGAGATATTCGGAGAAAAGTTATAGATAAAAAAAGAGAATTTCGTAAAAAAAACTTATTACATTTTTTTATCCCTCATAATTCTGAGAAATAATGAATTTCCGACATTTTTGCAAACATTATTTTCCTTAAAGGGTAACACCACTGTAACGGCCTGCCACAAAGGGTTTTAGACAAATAATACTTGGGGTAATTATTAAGCATATATTGAAGTATATTGCAAAAAAATGTATGGGAAAATATTACAAAATGGCGACACTGCAGCAAGTTCTTCCGAGGCATGTTGAACTTAAGGTGCTCTGCGGCACGCAGTATAACTTGTGCCAATTTTAATCTGGCCAAATAATTTTTTTTAAATTAAATCTAGATGAGTGTTGCAAGTAAACCACGTAGGGGATTTTAGAAATATTGATTTTTGAGTAATTGACGAGTATTTGACTAAAAATGTTCAATTTTTTAAAGACAGTTATTTTTTAATAAATATTGTTTTAATTAACTTATCGAAAATCCCCTACGTGTTTCAGTAGCTACACTCATGTAGACTTAATAAAAAAGAAAACTCTTTCTTATAGATTAAAAATGGCACAGTTATACTGCGTGCCACAGAGCTTCGACATGCTTCGGAAGAATTGCTGCAGTGTCGCCATTTTGTAATATTTTCGGATGAAAAATTTATAGCAATAGACTTAAATATATGCTCAATAAATACCGCAAGTATTATTTGTTTATCACATTTTCTTCCGCCAAAAAAATATCAAAAAATACGCTTCCTGTAAGGCCGTTACAGTGGTGATACCCCTTAAAGAATGCATGTAATTTCCGAGATTTTTCCGTGATGGTAATAAAAATGATGAAATGTTCGGAAAAATTCGGAGAAACTCGGATGTTTGCGTAAAAACAATTGTCCGCAAAACTCAGAATTCTTCATATTTGTTCCAATTCATAGAAAAATTCGGGAAAAAATCGGAAAAATTTTCCGGAAAAATCGGAGTTTTTTGGACAAAAATTGCAATTCCGCTCATATACTTTCATCAAGCGATAAAGCATTATGATAATGCTTTATCGCTTGATAAAAGTATATGAGCGGAAATATATTTATAAATATATTCATTCAATAATTAACCAAATACTTTCATATACTATATGCTCATAGACTTTCATCAAGCGATAAAGCATTATCATAATGCTTTATGGCTAAATAAATTTCCGCTTACTTTTATGAATTACAATTTATTTGGCATAGGGACGGGTGTGAGTAAAGCGCAATTTTTTCGAAGATAAATAAGTTGTAATTTAGATTTATTATTATATTTAAATTAACGCACAAACTAATAAAATAAGCGGTCAGAGTCCGCGAAAAATTTTTCGACACTAAAAGATAACTAATTAAAATAATGATGATAACTGGTGTGTGTCATGTAAGTGTAACTGTAGTCTGTGAGTTATTTCTCGACGAAACGCGACTAGCTCCGAGAATGGGAAGCGAACTCGGGACCGGCTGTATTGGTATAGGTTTTCCGCAGTTTCCCTATACCCATGGCAGAAATGTCATGGCGAATGCAATACAGAGGGGGAAGTCGGCTGCGGCCGCAAGGTGGGGATATAAACTGGAATATGGGGTATGTATCAAGAGGGAAGAACCCTGTACAAGTGGAAGTTAAAAAAAATAAAAAAAGTGAATTATGATAACTAATAAAAATAACTAATCAAATAAGAATTAATAGCAATAATATAGGATTATAGAATAATAGGATCCCGCGCCCCTAGTGCAATTTTTTTTCCGAAAAACTCCGATTTCTTCCGAATTTTTCTATGAATTGGAACAAATATGAAGAATTCGGAGTTTTGCGGACAATTATTTTTACGCAAACATCCGAGTTTCTCCGAATGTCTCCGAATATTTCATCACTTTAATTACGATCACGGGAAAATCTCGGAAATTATATGAAGACTGTAAGGGGTAACACCACTGTAGCGGCCTTACAGGAAGCGTAGTATTTAATATTTTTTTTCCGGAAGAAAGTGTGATAAACAAATAATACTTGCAGTATTTATTGAGCAGATACTCAAGTATATTGCTTGAAATTTTTATGCGCAAATATTACAAAATGGCGACACTGCAGCAATTCTTCCGAAGAATGACGAACCTTTGCGGCATGCAGTATAACTAGGCCAATTTTAACCTAAAAAAAATAATTTTGTTTTATTAAGTCTAAATGAACATTTTTAGTCAAATACTCGGCAATTACTCAAAAATCAATATTTCTAAAATCCCCTACGTAGTTCACTAGCTACACTCATCTGGATTTAATTTAAAAAAAAAATGATTTTGTCCAGATTAAAATTGACACAAGTTATACTACGTGCCGCAGAGCACCTTAAGTTCAACATGCCTCGGAAGAATTGGCTGCAGTGTTGCCATTTTGTAATATTTTCCCGTCCATTTTTTTTGCAATATACTTCAATATATGCTTAATAATTACCCCAAGTATTATTTGTCTAAAACACTTCGTGGCAGGCCATTACAGTGGTGTTAACCCTTAAGGAAAACAATGTTTGCAAAAATTTCGGAAATTCATTATTCATTTTTTTTTCATCTATAACATTTCTCCGAATATCTCCGCAGCCTTTCACTCAATAGGAAGAAGAAAAAGTTCCGAAAAAAATAAGAACAAGTTTGTTTTACGAAAATCTCATTTTTTTAATCTTCAAATTTTCTCTTAAATTTATCTTTAAAAATCTCATTTCTTTTCATCTTTAACTTCACTCCGAATATCGCCGCAGCCATTCACTCAGGTCATAGGAAAAAGAGAAATTTCCGGGGAAAAAAATGAGAAATCATGAATTTTGAGTGAAAAAAAATGTGTTTTTGGGAAATAGACCAGAACTTGAATCGGTTTTAAATCATTTTTTCTCCGAAAATCTCAAATACGATTAAAATATGAAAAATTATGAAAAATTTGGAGAAAAATTTGCACCACGGGCCCCTGCGGGCCGAAGCCAGGAACGCTACCAACGTGTCCATCTCATCGCTTGTAGAATATGTGCACTTTCTGGTACTTACGATTCGCGGCCGGATGGATGATTGGCTTGTTTTTGGGGATAATGCTTTATCGCTTGATGAAAGTATGAAAATTAACATAATAATACGAATATAAATATATTTCCGCTTACTTTTATGAATTATATTTTATTTGGCATAAGGACGGGTGTGAGTAATTTTATTATCATATTTAAATTAACGTATAAACTAAAAAAAAATAAGCAATCAGAGCGCGCGATACATTTTTTGTATACATTAATAACGCAGAAAATCAAGAGCTAAATAAGCATTGAAATCATCTAAAAGCCTCGCGCGTGCCGTCGGGTGACGTCACACGCGAGTCGTGCTCAGATTGCTTTTTCCCTCGAAGCCTTCGTTTCGGCTTGGCCGCACATGAACGTGCTCAGCGTCCATGGATTGGTGCAGCTGCCAAAGGCGCGGTCGGGATACTTCGACCGTGCTCGGCTCTTTCCGAAGATGTCCAAGCGTCGCTCGCTCACGGACACGCGCTACCATGATTGGGTGATGGCGCGTAAGAGACTAAAGAGGGGGTAACTTTTACGCGCGATCTGACTGCACTGATCCCCGGTAGCAATGTCTTGTTTTTTTTATTAAGCATATACGAATTAAAAATCATAAATAATGCTTGAACAGGCGAGAATAGCTAAAGCGAGAGTGAGTTCGACATTTTCTGAATATAAAATGAAGAAAAAAAATGTTGATTCACCGGGGATTGAACTCGGACCGTACGCATCGTTAATCCGCCACGCTGCCAATTCAGCCACAACACTCATTGCAGATGTAGAATCATTTATGATACACCCTTATCCATAATGTTTAGTGTTGAAAAAAAAAATGTCGAAACGATCGCGGCAAAGGCTCAAGATTTCTTTGTGAACCTCCCACGGTCGTTACGGCGTTTTATTTTTCAACGCGGTTCGTCGTTAATTTTTTTAACCCGCATTTTCGGCCTAAACGGGCAACCGAGAGAAAACAATGATCTCGATACATGTTTTTCACATTGAAATTCATTTAATGCATATTCCAATCCGCAGTACGGCCACACATACATGTCGAGCTCGATCGGACGGAAAACCTCGCTCCGTTCGCCCGTCGAGCGAGCGCGATTTGCGAGGGGCAGAGAGTTTTCCCCTTCCGAGCTACCCATTCGTGTTCACGCTGACTGCGATACCGACTTGAACGGTGATCACGGACTCGCGCGGCTACATGGGAATCTGCAACCTCGACAGAGGCGATGATCACGAAATCATACTCCCGAACTCGCCGCCGCGATTTAGCGCCATTTACGAGGCACGCCGAAAAGGGCCGCGTTGTACATCTCCCTACTAATCTCTGCCGAAAAGGGGAGCGTTGTGCATCTCCCTACTAATCTCTGCTGTCAGTCAATTTCCAAACACGCTCTTAGTTGGCCAGTTTCTGGTGCCGTCAAGACACGTCAAGAGTACGATTTCGAATTATTATAATTGTGAACAGCAGTTAATTAATTAAACAGTAAAAGTGATGGAAGATGACATGGATAAAACGTGATGGGCGTATGTGTACCATCAAAAAAGTAATATATACCATATTGTCCGAATTAAGGACATTATAAATTTCAATGTCGTAACGTACATTAGTAGCAATCGCTCTGAACGGACGAAGGACGTATACAAAATAACGGTTGTCGGTGGACAAAAAAAAAGTGCCAAGTTCTTACGGTAGACGGTAAGAACTCTCATTATTGGACGAAATTCCCTCGAATATAATGAAATTATACATTGGATGTTTCTTATGTGTACATTTTTTTCCAGATGATAAAGACAGGTTAGAATCCACAGTGACTAAGCGACGAATTCCTGTGCCAAAACTAAACGAAAGCAAATTCGATCTTACCATTAGCACTGACGAGGAGAACAAACGAGCGTCAGGGGACAAAGGACTCATAACAAGAAATAAAGTGAAGGTATAATATAATTTATTCTTATTATTATTACTATTTCTTTGTACATTCATCATTGTTCATATGATAAAATTTCATTCGAGATAAAACACATATATGTTCCAATAATATTTGTATTTTCAATTATAGGCATTTTTTATTTTTCATTAATTTTGTAGGCAAGGACAAACAAAGTGATCGAGGCAGCCAACGCAGACATCGTCAGTGCTCATATGAAAAAGGATCAAGATTTGGCACTGCCTAGTTTCAGCACAAATAATACGGGATTCAACGATGGAGATGAAATTGCTCAATGTTAGTATAGTTATTAAAAATAATTCCATCATTTCATAATGCAATAGATACAGTTGTGTTAAATACAAATTTTCTACACTTTTCTACACTAAACTCTGATGAATAATCGACATCGAATATACCTGAGGATACTTTCATTCCAAAATATAAATATTTATATTTTAGCAGCGAATATGACAAAGGAAATTGAACGATTGCGGGCAGAAGTTCGAACACTAAAGAAAACAATCGACGATTTAAGAAGTAATCATGCAAAAGGTAATATAAATACATTGATTATAATTGGCAATGATTTTCATGATTTGCATTGCAATGTTTCATTAACATATACCCTTTTTTTATAGATGAAACAAAAATAGTTGGAACTAGGGATGAAATTGATATAGGACATGGTACACTTATGAAAAAAGTGTCGTACGATGAAGTTTTCGATGCTGACAAACCCAGTAAATTCATCAGTACAATGGCGAGGTCGATATGAAGCAATGATGAATTATGTCAAAGAACCTCAAGACTTACAACAGGCAAAACTTTGCATGTATTTTCGCCGAAGAAGAAAGCAGCATGTAAAATGACTTGGCAATAAATATTCTGCGGAACTTCAGCGGCTTGAAATAAAAACCTAAATAGTTACTTAAGTCGAGTGACAGACTCCTGCCAAAAGACTTTAAAGAGATTACAATAAGTCAATGATATAGAGTGAAAGGTATGGTATATTTCTCAGATTATACCATAATCTGTCAGTTCCTCACATAATTTATCATTTTCTAACATAAATTCATCTCGCACATATATCGCGCATTTCTGTCAGAATTTTTAATGTTCTGCCATTTTTTGACAATTTTTTTCCACCAGAAATAGCGTTGGCTGTTGTGTGACAGCCTTTCGCTCTAAATTCTCCGATCAGCTGAACGATTCGATACTTTCGTGGCTTTCGCCTGTTATCCTTATGGCGACGTTATTTATTGTGTTCAAATGGAAAATCATTAGAACGGAAAATCATTCCAAACACATCAATAGACTTTAATTCATGTAAGAGATTCGAAACACCGGCGCAACATACATATATATGCGTGCCTGTCACACGACTACTAGCGCCACAGTGCGGCAAGGACATTTTGCGAACAGCAATTATCTACCAGTGTCAGGGGGCTGGAGAATACGTAGTACCAGCGTACTGACAATCCGTTCTTTCAATAGTTCTGTGTTCTGCCACAAGCGTCGCAAAGATCGGTAACATCCACCAATAGCAAGCTCAATAAACTTAGCCGCCGACTATGAAAATATCGAATTCTTTTCCATGTCAATCGATTGCTAGTCGTTGGTTAGTGTTTGTTAGACAAAATCCAGCGTTTGTTAGACGTTATTTATTTAATAATACAAAAAACAAATTTTATGTCAAAGTTAGCCGCAGGAAAATGCTTTTCTAATGATTTCGAACTTTTTTTTCGTAACGAATCGTTTGTTAGTCGTTCGTTAGTAATTCGTAGTCGATTTTTATCGATTGTTAGAGCTTAATTTTGACTTTATCGTTAAAAAACTTTTCATTCCCATAGCACGCTGCAAGCCATGTGAAGTTGGCTGCAAGCCACGTAAAGTTGGCCGCATTACCACGACGGCTGAGCAGGGCTTTGTACATGAAACTCCTCAATTTCAGCAAAATGCTGATTATTTAAATCCTACTCGATTTAAATAATCGAGTAGGATTATTTAAATAATCCTACTCGTTTATTATTTAAATAAACCTAAACACTAACACTTTGTTATATTATATAATTCTAAACACTAACACTTTGTTGTATTATATAATTATTTATTAGTGTTAGTGGTTAGGATTATTTAAATAATCCTAAACACTAACACTTTGTTAGCGTTTGTTAGACAAAATTCAGCATTTGTTAGACTTTATTTGTTTAAAAATACGAAAAACAAATTTCATGTCAAAGTTAGCCGCAGGAAAATGCTTTTCTAATGATTTCGATCTTTTCTCCGTAACCAATCGTTTGTTAGTCGTTTGTTAGTGATTGTTAGTCGATTTTTATCGTTTGTTAGAGCTTAATTTTGACTTTATCGTTAAAAAACTTTTCATTCCTATAGCACGCTGCAAGCCACGTGAAGTTGGCAGCATTGCCACGACGGATGAACAGGGCTTTGTAAATGGAACTCCTCAATTTCAGCAAACGACTAACAAACGATTGGTTACGAAGAAAAGTTCGAAATCATTAGAAAACCATTTTCCTGCGGCTAACTTTGACATGAAATTTGTTTTTCGTATTATTAAATAAATAAAATCTAACAAACGCTGGATTTTATCTAACAAACGCTACAAACGACTAACAATCGAGTAGGATTGAAATAATCAGCATTTTGCTGAAATTGAGGATATAAAGCCGTGCTCAGCCGTCGTGACAATGCTGCCAACTTCACGTGACTTGCAGCCAACTTCACGTGGCTTGCAGCGTGCTATGGGAATGAAAAGCTGTTTACCAATAAAGTCAAAATTAAGCTCTAACAAACGATAAAAATCGACTAACAATCACTAACAAACAACTAACAAACGATTGGTTACGAAAAAAAGGTCGAAATCATTAGAAAAGCATTTTCCTGCGGCTAACTTTGACATGAAATTTGTTTTCCGTATATTTGAATAAATAAAGTCGAACCAATGCTGGATTTTGTTTAACAAACACTAACAATCCAGTAGGATTGAAATAATTAGCATTTTGCTGAAATTGAGGAGTTACATGTACAAAGCCCTGGTCAGCCGTCGTGGCAATGCGGGCAACTTCACGTGGCTTTCAGCCACTTCACGTGGCTTGCAGCGTGCTATGGGAGTGAAAAGTTTTTTAACGATAAAGTGAAAATTAAGCTCTACCAAAAGATAAAAATCGACTAACAATCACTAACAAACGACTAACAAACGATTGGTTACGAAAAAAAAGTTCGAAATCATTAGAAAAGCATTTTCCTGCGGCTAACTTTGACATACAATTAGTTTTTCGTATTTTAAATAAATAACGTCTAACAAACGCTGGATTTTGTCTAACAAACACTAACAAACGATTGGCATGGAAAAAAATTCGATATTTTCATAGTCGGCGGCTAAGTTTATTGAGCTTATGAACTATCTTCATCGGACCCATGTTTTGCGTGTATCTATACATGTGGTCCAGAGCACCCCAGCGCCATCCATCTCAATATCGTTTTGGGGACGAGTTGAAAGACCAATGCCCGTATTCATAGTCCTTCCTTGAGGAACAAGGATTCCTTGTTCCTCATTTCGCGTTTCATAGACCTTCCTTGACAGAATAAGGAGCCTTATTAGCATGGAGGCTAGAGTGGGAGGAGTCCGATCTCTTATGGAGAGACTTGAAAAAAGTGGCTACAAAAATGTGGTCATACCGGGATGGCGCCACTATCGCTAAAACCTCGAGACACGAGCTGGGTGTGACAGAGACGGAACAAGTAAATAATGAGAAGTGAGCTGTGCATAAGGCAGCATGATACTTGAGAAGTAGGCTGCGTGCGAGAGAGATGCAAAATCATATATAGCCAGACGCGCGCAAAAGTTACCCCCTCTCTAGCTCTTACGCGCCCATCACACAATCATAGTAGCGCGTGTCCGTGAGCGAGCGACGCTCGGACATCTTCGGAAAGAGCCGAGCGCGCCGAAGTTTCCCGACCGCGCCTTCGGCACCTACACCAACCCATGGACGCCGAGCTCGTTCATGTGCGGCCAAGCCGAAACGAAGGTTTCGAGGGAAAAAGCAATCTGAGCACGACTCGCGCGTGACGTCACCCGACGAAACGCGCGAGGCTTTTAGATGATTTCAATGCTTATTTAGCTCTTGATTCTCTGCGTTATTGATGCTCTTGATTCTTTGATCTTATTGATGCTCTTGATTTTCTGCGTTATCAATGTATACAAAAAAATGTATCGCGCACCCTGATCGCTCATTTTTTTAGTTCATACGTTAATTTAAATATAATAATAAATCCAAATTACAACTTATTTATCTTCTAAAAATTGTTTACGCTTTACTCACAACCGTCCTTATATCAAATAAATTATAATTCATAAAAGTAAGCGGAAATATATTTATATTCGTATTATTATATTAATTCTCATACTTTCATCAAGCGACAAAGCATTATCCCCAAAAACAAGCCAATCATTCATCCGGCCGCGAATCGTCAGTACCAGAAAGTGCATATTCTACAAGCGATGAGATGGTCACGTTGGTAACGTTCCTGGCTTCGGTCCGCAGGGGCGCGGGATCGTTCCCCGCGCTCAGTGCTTTTTTTAAAATTATTATTGCCATTAATTCTTATTTGATTAGTTATTTTTATTAGTTATCATTATTATTTTAATTAGTTATCTTTTAGTGTCGAAAAATTTATCACGCACTCCAACGGCTTATTTTATTAGTTTGTACGTTAATTTTAATGTAATAATAAATCTAAATTACAAGTTATTTATCTTCTAAAAAATTCTTTGCGCTTTACTCACACCCGTCCCTATACCAAATAAATTATAATTCATAAAAGTAAGCGGAAATATATTTATATTCGCATTATTATATTCATTCTCATATACTATCATCAAGCGATAAAGCATTATCCCCAAAAACAAGCCAATCATCGATCTGGCCGCGGATCGTAACTTACGAGAATGAATATAATTATAGTCGTACTTATAATACGACTATAAATATATTTCCGCTTACTTTTATGAATTACAATTTATTTGGCATAGGGACGGGTGTGAGTAAAGGGCAAACAATTTTTTAGAAGATAAAGAAGTTGTAATTTAGATTTATTATTACATCTAAATTAACGTACAAACTAATCAAATAAGCGGTCGGAGTGCGCGATAAATTTTTCGACACTAAAAGATAACTAATAAAAATAACTAATCAAACAAGAATTAATAGTATTAATAATTTCTAAAAAAGCCCTAAACGCCCCAGCGGACCGAAGCCAGGAACGCTACCAACGGGACCATCCCATCGCTTGTAGAATATGCACTTTCTGGTACTAACGATTCGCGGCCGGATGGTTGATTGGCTTGTTTTTGGGGATAATGCTTTATCGCTTGATGAAAGTATGAGAACTAATATAATAATACGAATATAAATATATTTCCGCTTACTTTTATTAATTATAATTTATTTGGCATAAGGACGGGTGTGAGTAAAGCGTAAACAATTTTTTAGAAGATAAATAAGTTGTAATTTGGAGTCATAATTGTATTTAAATTAACGTATAAACTAAAAAAATATGCGATCAGGGTGCGCGATACTTTGTTTTGTATACATTGATAACGCAGAGAATCAAGAGCTAAATAAGCATTGAAATCATCTAAAAGCCTCGCGCGTTCCGTCGGGTGACGTCACGCGCGAGTCGTGCTCAGATTGCTTTTTCCCTCGAAACCTTCGTTTCGGCTTGGCATGAACGAGCACGGCGTCCATGTGTTGGTGTAGGTGCCGAAGGCGCGGTCGGGAAAGTTCGGCGCGCTCGGCTCTTTCCGAAGATGTCCGAGCGTCGCTCGCTCACGGACACGCGCTACTATGATTGTGTGATGGGCGCGTAAGAGCTAGAGAGGGGGTAACTTGTGCGCGCGATCTCGCTGCACTGCTTGCTGGGATGCGTACTCGATCCTCTTCCATCCCTCTTACACGCATCGATACTCAGCTTCCTGCTCGAGGTTTTAGAGATAGTGGCGCCATCCCGGTTTGACCACATTTTTGTAGCCACTTTGAAATGCACAGATCGGCCTCCTCCCACTCTAGCCTCCATGCTTATTAGCCTCCTTATTTCAAGGCAGGTCTCGAGCTTCCTTGAGGAAACCTTCGGCGCTGTGATTGGCTGTTTCTTTTCATGTTACTAGCGCTTGCGCTTGCGCTTGGCGTCTATGCAGTTTTTACCGGTATCACAGACCAGTCTACAGGTTAACCTCAAAAACAGTTAAAAGTGAAGGACGTAAAAAGTTTCGAAACGTATCGCAGTGAACGGAGTTTAAACAAAAAAAAACTTTTGGAACTCGTAAAAAGTTTTGAGGCGTACCACAATTCACGATATAATCAAAATAAGCAATTGAAACCACGTAAAACGTATCGCAGTGTATCACTGTACGGCGTAACCTCAATAAATAATTAAAACCGCGTGAAAATTCGTACAGAAGTGTTGCATATAATTACTCGGCATAATGAACAACGATTTTTTAAACAATTTTGATAATGAGCTTGATGATGATTTTGAGGAAATTGTGAATAGATTTCGATGGCGGCTCGTCAGAAGGTACATTCGGGACTTTGAGAATCCTATCGAAAAGTACGACGATGTGCCTTTTCGAATGAGATATCGGTTCAGCAAAGGAGCTGTGGACGAACTTTTATTGCCGATGGTAAATGCACAATTAAGGAGATTAAATAAACGTGGGCTGCCTGTGTCTCCGTTGATACAGCTCTTAATAACTTTGCGTTTTTATGCAACGAGTAGTTTTCAGGTTTGTAAATATGTTTCTTCTTTAATGTGATATGAAAACGCATTACTAACTTCTTATTTATTTGCGTTGTGCGTCCATTGCCGATTGTTAATGGAGATTTACGAGGATATAGTCAACCATCTGTATCACGAACCGTGGCTCGAGTTTCAAGAATTTTGGCATCGCACTTGAAGCAACATATACATTTTTCTAACGAACGTGTACGTTCAAGCTACAAGAAGAAATTTTATGCGGTGGCCAACTTCCCGGCTGTAATCGGATGCATTGATTGCACCCATATACGAATCGCGAACCCTGGAGGAAATAATGGAGAAGCATTTCGAAATCGGAAAGGCTGGTTGTCTCTGCATGTGCAGGTAATTCTTTGAATGCTGTATTTTTATTAAGGACGTATGAGTCACATTGTCCTAGCTAAAAATTGTATTTGAACGAAATTTCCGTATTTTATAATTCAATGAAAATTTGATATTATTATGAATAATTGTTGATCATAGCTTGCCAAATGTTGAATTTTTTCAGATTTTTATTGAATCATGAAGTACTGAAATTCCTATCAAATGCAATTTTTAGCTGGAGCAATATAGCTTATACGTACTTAATACATGGACTTTTTATTAATACATGGTGCATTGAATTATTCGATGGATGCTGGATAATGAAGTATTTTTTATAGGTTGTATCCAGTCCTGACCGAGAAGTTCTGGATATAGTAGTTCGACACCCTGGCTCAACTCCCGGTGCAGTTATATTTGATCGCAGTGGCCTGCGCTGTCGCTTTGAGCTAGGACAACTTGATGGAATTCTACTTGGTGATAGCGGATATGCACGTCGCAGCTATCTATTGACACCTGTTTTGAGGCCTGAAACGGATGCCGAAAAGCGATATAATACTACCCATAAAAAAACACGAGTTATCGTTGAACAACTGTTTGGAGTGTGGAAACGTCGATTTCCATGTTTGCAGTATGGCTTAAAAACGAAATTAAGCACAACTGTGGCAATCATTTGCGCAACCGCTGTTTTGCATAACCTATGCATACGCCACAATTTGGACGACTTCTTTGAGGGGGAGTTCTATGAGATCGCGTTTGAAAATGATGTTATTCCTGAGCAAAATGGCGTAGGACTTGCACACAGGAACGCTTTTATATTGAGACATTTCACATGAATCACTAATAATTGTATATATGTAAATATATGGAATAAATATACATTGCTCTAAATATGTTTGAATTTATTATTAATAATGAAACATGACTTGAATATAATTGACATATAACTTTGATTTCATAACAAAAAACTATATGAAGAAAATTATGTTCGATTTTTTTTCAATCATCTTGACTTGAGCTCTTCTTCTAGTTTTAGAACCTTCAGTATTGCTATCTTCTGCTTCGGCGATTTTCATTTTTTTTGCATGAAGCTCTCGCTGCTGTTCAATCGCTTCTCGCAGTCGTATCAGTCTCAATACCTTTTCATCGGAAATATTCTGAAAAGCAATTGCATAAAATTGTGAAGTATATATGTAATTTTGTACAGATCGTGTAAAATAAATAAAAATAATCATGCAATGTTAATAAGATAGAATCTTCACTTTAGCAGTAATGAAATTGCTATCCACGTACTTGGACTCATATTCCTGATATTATTCAAAATTATTCAGCTGGTTTCTTATTACTTATCTTATTTTTCATTTATTATTTTGTCTTTATACGTTTTATATATTTTATATTTATTAATTATTTTTACCTTGAGGTTTTCATGACCCGATGTCCCTTTTTTTTCGACGCTGACGTTAGGTGCGAAGACACTTGCCTGTGACTTCGTTCTTCAGGATGAGATTCTATAATTTCGCTGGAAATATCTTCATCCTGGTCCTGCACAGTTAAACTTTCGTTCATGAACCCCATGTCATCTGAAAAAGTTAAGATAATGGTTTTTTTCTAGCACAATAAAAGAATGCTAATAAATGTTTACTTTTTAAAATATTGTATTTACAATCTCTTTCAAATGCTGTTGTGCTGTCAAATGGACAATCGATTTCCACGTCAATATTTCCAGTTGCTCCATCCATGAAATCCATGACTGGATCGACACGTTCTACGGGCGCAGGGCCCCCACAAGTCATAAGACGTTGATGCTTCATTATTGTTGTCAACTTTCGTTTTATAAAATGATTTTTGATAAAACAATAATTAGAATAGATCCAAATATTTGTGACAACGCCCCTATTTTCAATTCTTTTCTAACTGGCTTGGACTGGATCAAAAGGCCATGTGTGGTAAGGCCTTTACCACGAATTTTATAAAACAATAAGAATGGAAGTGCATTTTGAAATAGAGAAAAAATCATGCATTAATTCAATTAGATAGGAACAAAATAGTTATTACTTACTTTTTTTGAGATTGTCCCAGCACTTTCTCAATTGTTTACTGGTACGTGGGGTGCACCCTTCGCTTATAAATTTCTTCGTAACGCGTTCCCACGCGTCAACTTTTTGTTTTAAATCAACAGCATCCGTTTTTTTCAGTCTATTAGGCTTTCTTCTGATACTAGCTGAGCTAATAACAGCCTTTCGCGCTCTGTACAATGAACATTCTTTCCTTCATCCATAATCGTATTCGTCGCAACTCAATTTCTAATTTTGAACTTTGAGGTTATACACTCGAGAGCCAAGCGGTTTGAGTTAGTTTTAAATATAGCCGAGTGGCGCTTCTTTCAGCGGTTTTACCAACATAAGCAATCACATATCCCTAAATATGTCTTCCTTCTGGAAGGGAGAGTCGAGTTGCGACTATGAAACAAGGACGCCTCTGAGATTCAAGGAAGCCTTCGAGCGTGTTCCGATATACGCTGTGAATGCTGTGCGGCATGACGTCAACTCAGTGTACTGCGGCGCTGTTCCGTTTTTAATTCGTACACCGGTGGATACTTTAAAACGGGACACGTTACAGTATACTGGCGATTTGCCGCCTTTGTTGTACTGTGAGTGCCTTACCTTCCGGAGGACCAGCGCTTGCAGTACAAAGATGGAGGCTATCAATGACGTCATGATTGTCCCTAGGGCACTGTGACAGAGGACTGGAGGCCTATATAGGAACGCATCTGCAGGCACTGCCACCACTGGTCAGTAGCGGCAGCGTATATCGGAACACGCTCTTCATCAAGGCGTCCTTCATCCTTGAGATAAGGAGGGACTATGATTACGGCCACAAGTGTGGCCTCCTGTATCTAGTCTCCACGTTTCGTTTGCCGAAGCTGGACGTAGATGCGGTGCAATCGAGGGATGTTATGTGCGACAGAGACCCGTGATGGAAACATTACCCCTCGATACTAGCAACCCCACAAATTCGGCTTCAATAGTCGAGTCACCCCCACCATCGAAATTTCATCGAGTTTCCAGATCTCTATGTAAGACCGTGTCCGAGATGATAGGCAAACATTATTTTCCTGCCTTCCTTCCTAACTTACCGACCTACAGATAATGGACAACGAAGACCAGAGGGATCAACGCTACCCCCGAATCCCGCCAAGTTTGCGGGGTATCTGTACACCCGCAGGAATTGCTTTTTGGGCGTGCACAAGAGAAACTCAATAATAATCTAGTAACAAATATTGTTTCTATTTCCGGCACAGTCGAGTAAAGAAGTCTCGACTATGGGGCACGTGTATTGGCTGGGGAAACAGAGTCCTGATTGGACAACCAAAGTTCAAGATGGTGGCGCATCGCAGACGCCACAAATTTGTTGGGTTAAATATATAGAACTCGCCTTTTAACCACACACAAAAATCTAAACTTTATTTTGGATACATAGGCAAAACTGAGATGTGTCGATGGAAAGTCCCTTGATTCCGAAGCCGCGCAAATAAAAATAATAATAATAAGCGGGAACACGCCACTGGGCGTAGTTACGGTCTTACATACAGGTCTTGCGATGAAGCCAAATTTCCGTGGTGGGGGTAGGCGCGCTTATCGGCTCCACTTTTCGATTCACTAGGCGCCGCTACGCGTCGCTACTAGCGAGGGGAACTGCATTCTCCCTTACCTCTTACACGTGAATAGGGCAAATGTGTTTACGTCTGTTTTTGTGGCTCGGTTATCGAAATAAGCTTTATTTGCGACCATACACCACGAGGTTCTACGCGATTTGACGTGATAAATTTTTTTATCGTGGTTTTACGCATAAATGTGAATTGTTTTTGGTAGTGTTTTCGAAAAAAATCCTTAATTGTTAAGGGATGCGCGGTTCGCAATTCGAAAACAGAGAACAAAAGTTTTAAGCAAAAATGCTCCGTGTTTCGACTGCCCAGAAACGTCGAATGATACAAAAAATGGCTCCATGGTATTCCGGGACTGAAAGAGTCTCAGTACGTGTGTGAAAAACATTTCGAAGAACGATGTAATGTGAAACATTGGACAAAAAGGGATGTAGATGGTCGTATTATCGCTTTTTATTGGTTTCGTATATTATGCAGTTTATACGACAGTACGATACATTAAGTTAGGGCAAACGGCGCATTCGCTGCTGTCAGGAGGGAAAAGGACAGAAGAGCTATTTCTCTCTTCGTCACACCACTACTTCCCCTTGCCGTCGCGCACCAAGTGGCAGAAATCGGAATAAAAAAACAGCCGCTAAGGGTGCCTACCCCCACTACCGCCGTTGTCAAACCTGTACGTAATACCGTGGGCATAGGGAAATTCCTCACTTCTTATTGGCCAAATGCTCGCACGAGCTCAGTCGGAGAAGTCGTCGCACGTTGAGAATGCGCCGAAACACGAGATGAGGAGTCGCCACATGACCTCCCTTCCAGTGACTTAAAATCTGTCACGAAAGAAATAGTCTTTTTCTTTGCTTTTGGACCCTGATAGGTTCTGAGAGTGCTTGGCCCTGGAACTGCTGTCGGATTCGCTGGAGCGGCGGCTGAAGTCGTCGAAAAGGTGGCGGGCGTTGTTGAAGAGGCGGCTGGAGTAACGTTGCTGAATCGGCAGGCTAACGCGTTTGGTTGCGGCGCGGCAACTTCGAAATAAGCAGGCTTAAACCTCTCTGTTGAGACTGTAGTTGGAGAGCCGTTGACCTCTACTTCAAACACGAAGTCGGAAATACTTCTCAGAATTTTGTAAGGTCCCTCGTATGGGTGTTGGAAGGGTTTGTTCGCTGCCTCCACTCTGATACACGCGTGTGAGCACGTGATGACGTCTTGATGGGGGAAAGTCGTTCGCTTGCTATGATGTGCAGTCGGATCGGCGCGAACTCTCCGCATGTGTTCTCTTAATTTATCCACGAAGATCTCTGGGTCTACGGACATGTCCTTCTCGACGAAAAACTCGCCAGGGAGCCTAAGGGTTGTCCCGTAAACGAGGTCAGCGGCCGTAGCTCTAACGTCCTCTTTGAAACTCGTTCTGTGTCCGAGGAGAACTGTGGGCGAAACTTCCGTCCAGTCTGGATTCCCATGGCCCATGATTGCGGCTTTTAAAGATCGATGCTATCTCTCGATGATGCCGTTTGAAGCTGGGTGGAACGCCGTAGTACGTGTTTTCCCACAACCCAGCAACCTCGTAAGCGCCTGAAACAGTGCAGATTCAAACTGCGAACCGCGATCTGTTGTTACTAATGCCGGTGCTCCGAAACGTGCGACCCAGATGCTGTAGGAAGCAGTCACCACGGTATCAGCGGTGATATCCTTAATCGGCACGACTTCAGGTCATCGCGTGAATCTGTCGATCATAGTGAGGCAATACTTGTAACCTTGCGAAACGAGAAGGGATCCAACGATGTCGAGATGAACTTGCGAGAATCTTGCGCTCGAGACAGGGAAATGCTGCGGTTGGTTCTTCGTATGGCGGTGAATTTTGCTACGCTGGCACGCTAAACATGTCCGACATCGCTGCAAGACGTCCTTATTCAAACCAGGCCCGACGAATCGCTGTTGAATAAGTCTCTTTGTTATGCGTCCACTCAGATGTGCTGCGCCGTGAATGACGTAGAACATTTTCGTTCGAAGACTGCGAGGAATGTATTGACGAACTTCGGGCTTCGAGATATCGCAAAAAATAAAGTTCACCGAATTGTCGACTCACAGCTTCCTTAAATCCAACGCTGAACCCGAATCCAAAATTTGTTTCAGCTCGTCATCCTGCTGTTGCGTTTCCGCGTTTTATGCAGTGCTCACGACTGTCAGCATATCAATAGCTTCTAATTGAGAGAATGCGTCAGCGACGAAGTTTTCCGAGCCGGATATGTGTGCGATAGTGGTCGTGAATTGATCGATGAAGTCGAGTTAGCGCACTTGACGCGGAGGTGCTTTTTCGGGTTTTTGCTGAAACGCGAACGTGATCGGTTTATGATCCGTTCTGATGATCAACCGGCGACCTTCAACCATAAAACGGAAGTATTTTAGACCCTCGTAGATCGCTAATAAGTCACGGTCGTAGGCGTAGTTTCGCTGAGACGGGGTAAATTTTCTCGAAAAAAAACCGAGAGACTGCCAAACGTTGCCGTGAAGTTGCTCGAGAACTGCTCCCATAGCTTGGTCAGACGCGTCTGTCTGAAGAGCCAGGGTGGCTCCTTCCACTGGGTGTGCCAACAGGGAGGCCTCGGCAAGGGACTGTTTGCAATGCTCGAATGCTGTCTCCGTCTCTTTTGTCCAGCACACAGGTCGGTTATCCTTTCTTTTCGCGCCAGCGATGAGCGCGTGTAACGGAGCTTGAGCGTCGACCGCTCCTTTCACGAATCTCCCGTAGAAATTTATGACACTGAGAAATCTTCGTAATTCCGCGATCGTGTTGGGCCTCGTGTAGTTCTGTATGGTCTGAATACGCTCAGGAAGAGGACGTGTGAGTTATGAGGTATTGAGGTATGAGGTTTGAGGATTGAGTTATGAGGATTCAAAACTACGCCATGGCGGCAAAACGTCTCTCACACCTTGCGAAGATGACATACATGCTCTTCCTCATCACGCGACGCGATCAGAATATCATCAATGTAGCTGTGGCAGAAGTCAAAGTCTCGAAGGATGTTGGCGATGAAGCGCTGAAACGTTTGTGCGGTTTGCACAATCCAAACGTCATTACCATGAACACGAAAAGGCCGAACGGTGTAATAACCGCCGTTTTGGGTACATCTTCCGGGGCGACGGGAATTTGGTGATACGCTCGAACCAAATCCAGCGTCGAAAAAACGGTACACCCTTGAAGTTTGTGGGAGAAATCTTGAATGTGAGGCATCGGATATTTATCTGAAATGGTTATCTTATGTAGAGCCCGATAATCGCCACAAGGCCACCAGTCTCCCGATTTTTTTGCAACCAGATGGAGTGGACTCGCCCAAGGGCTTTTCGACGGCGTACAAATCCCTTACGCGAGCATGTAACCGAATTCTGCTTTCGCGGCCTTCAACCTCTTCATCGATAGCCATCGAGCGCGAGCAGAAACGGGTGGGCCGTTTGTAACGATGTGGTGTACTACGTCCTGTTGGGTGGGCTCTTTGGCCTTAAAATGAAGTGTACTATAGATGAATTCGCGAAGTTAATCGTGAAAAATGTCGTGACTTCGAACGGTATGAATCGTCGGTGCAGGCGTAGTCGTCGTGAAGCCGGTGCTAGAGATTCCCGTGCGCTTGTCCACAGGCCGCTTGTCTTCCAGGTCGGGGAGCAATCCGAAATGCGACAAGAAGTCTGCGCTAACAATAGGGCGCGAGACATCTGCCACAATAAACAACCATGGAAAGGCGGGACGAAGGTTCAAATTTACGTTCAACAGCTTCACGCTGTACGTGTTGATCGGTGTATCGTTAGCCGCGTAGAGCTTGAAGGATGCTAGCGAATGAGTCCAACCGGACGTCGGGCGAGGAATCACCGAGACTACGGAACCGGTCTCCACTAGATAGGCCAACCCGGTGATGCTGTCTTGGACGATGAGGCGGATTTCTCGAACGGTAACGTCGTCGGCGACCGCTTGCACACTCGACGACGATTTTAGTTTTCCGAGTCCGCGTCCTGTGCCTGGTTCGCAAGTTGTTTTCATTGACAATTTCCTTCACAATTACGAGCTTTCTCGCCGAAGCGCAGGTGGTATTGACACATGGGTCCTTTTGTTTCCTTCCTCACTTCCTCCTTTGACACACTTCCGTGAACCGAGTAGAGAGAGCCTCGATTTTTTTGCTAAGTCTGCGTTCTGGTTCGACGATACTGGTTGCGTTGTAGTTTGGGCGACGGGGTAAACCTGGTTGGGCCTACTGATCTTCATAACCTTGTCAGCGAGGAGCGCCAGCTTGGTCAAATCTACCTCGTGGCTTACTGCGAGGATGCCTTTTTATTTGTTCTGGGAGTTGTTCCAGAAATAGAGATTTCAACAGAGCATCGTTGTAATGGTTCGAGGCGAGATTTTTGAGGTGGTGAAGGAAATGCGACGGCTTTTGGTCGCCTAGTAACTGACCTTTTAACATTCGACGCAGCTTGTTTTCGCTTGTTTCGGCGAAAGCGGACAGTATTCTCTGTTTTCGGTGGGTCTCGCACGATGTCTGTCACGAAGGGAAGAATGCTCGAATCTAGGTTAGCCACTAGATACTGGTAGTTCGTCTCGTGGTCCGTTATTCGCGCGATGGCGAATACTGCTTCCACTTGTTTCAGCCAAATATCAGGTTCTTCCTTCCAAAAGGATGGGAGTTTTGCTATCATGAACATGTAGGTTTCAGGATTTTGGATATTTGGTTCGCCTCCTTCCACGTGGGCCATTGTGTTGGTTTCGACGCCGGTAACGCGTGCTTGTCGAGGCCGGCTGAAAGCGTTGTGCAACGTTTGCCAAAAATATTTGATCGGCCGTGCGAGAATGGCTTTTGCGAATGTTGCCAGTGTCGTGGGCCACCCATTTTGGGGTTAAATAAATAGGACTCACATTTGAACCACACACAAAAATATAAACTTTATTCTGGATAGATAGGCAAAACTGAGATGTGTCGATGGAAAGTCCCTCGATTCCGAAGTGTCGCAAATAATAATAATAAGCGGGGACACGCCACTAGGCGTATGGAAAGTCCTCACTTTTTATTGGTCCGACGCTCGGACGAGCTTGGTCGGAGAAGTCGTCGCACGTTAAGAATGCGCCGGAACACGAGGTGAGGAGCCGCCACAAGTTCTAATGGCGAGCGACATCTCGTTACGTGAACAGCAGATACTTGACCAGGAGACTGAACGGCGGAATGATTCTTCCATACGTTTGCTCATCGCGGTATGCTTCCAAAACCAGAGCATTCGCAAACGTCATCATGAAGTTTGTCATAAGATCTAATGCCACGTAATTTTTGTAATATCTATTACACTGCTCGACAATTAATTTCACGTTCAAATATTGTTTTAATTTATCTTGCTTCAGTAACACGTAATCGTGAGAAATACTAACAAGTGACAATGGGATCCTCTCACAGCGTGGAGATACCCGGTGGTGGCACCGAAGGTTATCACGTACTTCGGGTAAACGATGAAACCGCAATATTTCGAATTTCGAATTTGTAATTTTATTTACCTTATGCGATTTGAATTTTAAGTATCGATCTTGTTTATCAGGTCCAGGACGGCTCACCTGGACAAAAAGCGGGTTTGGAAGCCTTCTTCGACTTTATTGTTTCCATCGGCAATACGCGCTTGGTAATATTTATTCCACAATACACGAATTTAGATGAGAGCGTTGATTGAGTGATTATTAGGGGTGTGCGGGTACCCGATGTTCTGGTCAGGTCAGGTACCCGACGGGTTACGTTTTTTCATTACTTGCCACTATCGTGTACCCAAATTTGGTCATGGGGTATTCTCAAATTTTGGATACTCGTAAACGTCGAGTACTACACTTAAACTTTAGGTATTCGTAAACGACTTGGAGATCTGTATCTATTGTTTATATTTATATTTATTATTTATCTAGGTGCATCAATCGAATAATGGGAGAAAACAAAAACTCAAAGAAGGTGATGAAACGAATAAATGATAATACTGTAAAAATCTTTATTCGTCTCCCTTTTCTATTCTGTGGGTATGTGTGTACATGTGTGTGTGCGTGTGTGTGTGTATGTGTGTAGGTGCGTGTGTGTTGGGGTAGAGTAAAAACGGTCAATTTTGGGAGATCGTATCGCAAGAACGCCGGAAAGTTGTGTTTTAGCATCTCTAAAAGGCATGCGAAAGGAAAGAATTTACAATAAATATTTTTTTTCGGCAAACGCCTTAAAGTTTGGATTTTTTTAACATGGGTTTTAAATGGAGAAAAAACCCAAAAAGACCAAGTTTCAACGCCCTGCGTTTATTCGAAGCAAGAAGAATGTAGCTTACATTTGACATTTTGAAATTCAAAATATCTTGATTACTTTCAGAGATATAAGCGTTTGAAAAACAAGTTTTTTCTGGGAAAAAATTCAAAAATGACCAAAAAATTAAATTATGAAGAAAGAATCACCGAAATTAAAAGTTAACACTAGAAAGAATTAATGAAAATTCGACAAAGAATCTTGCTTTTATTCAGTTTCTCAACATGCAAATATCTCCATATTTCCTGTGAAAAAATTGTAAATATACACATAACAAGAATACTAAAATTATTGAATCAGTTATTTGTATTTGTTATGATCTCCAACCTATTGGCAAAGGGGAGAAAACATAAAGCTAGAGTCTACTTCGTCCGTTTTAGAACGTTTTTGTTGCGCTATCTGCTATAAAACGAAATTTGAAATTTTGTTCCGGCAACACGTCTTATTGAGTACCTGATGTGAGACAAGTACTCGAAAAACTCGAGTACTCGATAAAGTTCGAGTATACCCGTCCGATCGCGGGTACTCATTCTGGATCATAGTCTAATTACCCGACCAAACCTGACCTGACCAATTCTGCTACCCGCCCACGCCTAGCAATTATTTATACCATCGTTGCAGGACCAAGACAACGACACACTGAAGGATCTTCTGAAAGCTGGGGTTGACAAAGAACTGAGCATTACAGTATACAATAGCAAGACCCAATCTGTCAGACAAACGGTCATAGTACCTAGCATGACATGGGGTGGACATGGACTTCTCGGTGTCAGCATACGCTTTTGTTCGTTCGAGGGAGCTAATGAAAATGTTTGGCACGTTCTAGTAAGTACTATCTGTGGATTAGAAGGAATATTCAGTGACCCACCAAGGTTATCAGTTGACTTTAAAATTAACAAAAAAATCTTTCATTTATCGAATATATTCTAAAATAAGTGGATATGAATTCTGTTGCAGAAATTTCATTGAACAGTGTCAAAAAACAATTTACAACACAAATTCAATTTTAATCCAATTATATGTTTGCAGCACAAGTTTCTCTCTTGATAATATTTGTATTTCCCTAATGTTGAAAGCCTTAGAGTACAGCTATGTCTCTATCTGTTACCATGAAGATTCCGTAATATATTTCGAACAACCGGGTAAAGACAGAGTAAACTGCAAAATTGTTGAATTAATTTTCAAGCCAGTTCACGCTGGATAACAGATAAAAACATTTGGATCTGCATCAGTTTGGAATCCAGAGTTGAACTTTTTATTCTTTATTTTTTTATCATAGATTCCATTGTACGGGAATCTATGATAAAATATTCCTTATTACATTCCCCACCTTATTCAATTTCTCATCCCCACCTTGCGGCTCTACCCGATACTCCCACTGTATGGCATTCACTGCGACAGTGGCTGAAATGTCGCAGTCGCAGTTTGTGTTATCGAGAAATAAATCAGAGGCTACAGTCATAGACGCGACATACCCATGTACCGGACGGTGCGTGCAGCATCCGTGTAGAATCTGAGCTACGTGACGCCCGTGTAAATTTTTTTGAAGATTCACGTGCACATCGTTTTTGGTTTTTTACAAGGCTACGTCTACCGCTCAACACTTGTGCTTTCCCCCCATCATTCCCCCACCTTGCAGCCGCAGCCGACTTCCTCCTCTGTAACGTATTCACCATGCATATCTGTCATGGGCATAATGAAGTTGTGGAAAACCTATACCGATACAGCCGGTCCCAAGTTCGCCTCCCAGTCACGGAACTAGTCGCCTTTTGCCGAAAAAATGGCGAAGAAAAACAGTTCACGGCGAAAGTACGCGACTGGGATTCGAACCCGCGACCTCCTCATGCGCTGGCAAGCACGCTAACCACCAGACCAACGCACCGGGTTCCGTCCGTATTTATTTTTTTCCGAGACTACGCGACTGAAATTCAAATGTGCGACCTCCCGATGTTGTGGTTCAGGGGCGGGCATGCTAACCACTAGATCAGGACACCAGTTAAGAGCTGAATTGTTTGATGTACCAAAGAATAATCGTCTTTAATAATTGTTTGTTCAGAATTTGTAGATACTTCTCTTGTACATATCTCACCTTTTAGCTTTTTTTCAGGCGTTACCCCCACTTGTAGCGCAAAAAAAGGCCTTTATCATGAATTTTTTTAAAGAAAACTACAAAACTTTTTTAATCGATCAATATATCATCTTAAAGAACACATCTTGAAGAACTTTCAGTAATTTTTTTATTGAAAAATATTACATTATTTAGTGGCAAATGGCCGTCAATGAAATAATGTTTTTATATACACGGTTTGCGGTGACCAACATTGCGGCGAAGTGGATCATCTGAAAAAAAAAAATGCGGATGGATTTAGTCAAATATAAGTATAAACTAGTCTTTAATCGAAAGATTTTTAAAAATATTCATCTTTCACAAAATGGCGGACAGTCAAAGTTAATGGTTCGATTTTAACGAAAAAAACGGCCGTTTTTGGCTATAAAACGGCCATTTTTTTCGAAAAAAAAATCGAACGATTAAATACTACATTTTTATGTATTAATTAAGCCTGCAAAATTTCAAGAAGATTGGTTCATCAGTGTTCGAGTAATCTTGGTCACCGGCTTCAGAAATGCCATTTTGAGAAAAACGCGTTTAAAGTTTCAATTTCCGGTCGTTTATACAACGGATTCTTCTCTTTCAACGCTCATATCTCAGTCAATTTTGTTCGGATCGACTTGAAATTTTCAGGACATATTCTCAGATACTTATACTTCAAAAAAATGCAATAATATAAAAATCGATTTTTTCAAAATCGCAAGTGGGGGTAACCCCTTCAAGAGATGCGCGATCTAAATGTCTACAAGAAAGATGCACTTTTCAAAAGCATTCTCCCAACATTTTCATCTGGGATCAGCAGTATATATAGATGTTCATGTCTGCCATTGTATTTTATAATGGATACGATAAAATTAAAGAAGGAATCATTCTTGTGTTCGGCCTGTTATCCATTGGTTCGTGCTTTGAACAAGCGATGAAAAGTGTTTTCCATTTTCAATCAACCTGATGGTGTTTATTTTCCGAAAATACCAATGTCTTCATAAAAACAAATAGCAAATACTAGTGTAATTATATTACACTAGTATTTGCTAGTGTAATATTATTATGCTAGTATTTGCTAGTATAATATTATTATACTAGTATTTGCTAGTGCTGTATTAGCATACATTAAACTGCTCAATCTTTTTTTTTATATGCTACAGACTCGCATATCCATAAAAAACTGTATGTGCTTGAAAACTCGTGCAAAGTTACCACCTATCTAGGTTGAACAAGTCAAGCCCAAATCGGCAAATTCATTGTCGTTTCTCATTGAAAAGGCATCCCGTTCTCCTGCTTAGTTTCATTCGTTTTTTGCCAATAGATGTAAATAGGAACAAAATGTGTAATATGTTAGAAATTACGGTACGGAAGAAATAGTCTTAAAAATCGTGGTATTGAAAAAATAACGGCAACCGCGTTCGATATTAGCGGTACCCTGTTTACGGTTGGACCCAGATACCGCCGCAAATTCTAGGAATATGCAGATTGTACACATAACAAGCTATTTGTAGGTTTGGAAAATCTGAATATAATATGAGGGTAAACTGTTAGATTAGATCGATGTCATGATTAGTAAATTGCAAATATAATTTTGATTACTGTGCAATTTATATTGATTTTTTTTTTTTTACAAAAGTTATCTTCCGTTCTAAACTCTGAACATCTTGCTCAGGATAATTTGTGTAAATATAGCTGGATTTGTGTAAATATAGCTTATATATATATTGTAATCCCCCGAAAAAAACTCAAGAGAACCGTATGAAAAAAATGTGGTGCGCTTCTGGGCCGGGATCCGAACCCGGGACGTTTCAATTGTCGGTCGACTGCTCGGAATAACTGAGTTACGCCAGCCCGCTTACCTCACCTTTCTCGGATAGGCTCAATATTGTAATGCAACGTTACAATATCGATCTGTTTATTTACTAGAATCCAGTACCAATCTATCGGATGAAATTCAGAAATAGTTGTAACAGACTCCGAATGCAGTGCATTGCATTTTTCGAAACTATTTGTTCTGAACCTTTTATTTTTTCCTATCAAAAGGTAGAAACTATATCTGTTTTTCTGATTTCTATGCAAACCATTAATTTGATATGATGCTCTCACGACAATCCTTTCAATGTTTTTCTCATATAAATTCAGAGACTGGTACGAGGTAACAATGTGCATATGTAAACTTGGATCATGCTTGCCTTATTCTATGGTGAAATCGTATTCGCTGATGTACGTAGCGTCTTTCTGTGGTTCAAGCACTGACAATTTCCAAATGCGTCTGGAGAAAAAAATTCTTTCCATTCGTACGTCCAGCCAAAAGTAGGCGGATGCAAGTAACTTCATATTTAAATAGCAATACTGGAATTATAAATATGAATAAATATTCATATCTAAAAGCTATCATTCGACATCAAATCGATGCATGATTTTGATATTGTGTTTCAGGAAGTTCACCCCTCATCGCCCGCGGAATTGGCTGGTTTAAGATCATTCACAGATTATATTATCGGATCGGATTCGGCGCTTCACGAGAGTGAGGATCTTTTTACTTTGATAGAAGCGCACGAATCACGTTCTCTAAAGCTCTACGTGTACAACACGGAGGACGATACCTGCCGTGAAGTCACGATAACGCCCAACAGTACTTGGGGTGGCGAGGGAAGGTATATTCTTCATTTTTACATGAACTCGAAAAATTAAATCGTATGCGGGCGTTTATTTATTGACGATAGTCGTTCTTGACAGTCTCGGATGTGGAATCGGATATGGATATCTTCACAGAATACCGATAAGGAGTTTATCGGATACATCGGTGAAACCTGTTTATTCATTTCTAGTGAGTACCTTTTCTGCAGCGATTGGACTTGTTGTGTCACTATAGGAATCGCCAGTGGTCATCAGTTCTTTGTTGCTTTTTATTTTAGAATAGTACTAAAACGATAACGAAAGTAGCGTCTCAAGCATCGCCATCTACGTACACGTCAGCGAACATCGTTGATCCGGAGACTAGTGTACCACCAGGTTTTCCCATTCCGCAGAATTACATCTCGACAACCGTATCGAGCGATGTCGATAAACCGCTAGAAACTACAAGCATCGCCATTGCGCCAGTGATATCTGCAGTTTCCACGACACCGGGAAGCAGCGTATATCTTCCACCGGACCCAGCCGCGTCGGGAGCATCGACCACCACTCACCGTACCGGTCATTTGTTCTTCCAGGCTACCAATAGTTATCCTCATGGTGAGAACACGTGGATCGAACTGTCCAATCGGACAACACGGAGCTTTCATAATGCTATTGAGTTTTATAACGTTTGTAAATGTCGCGATACAAAATTATCAAAAAATGGTTTCATAACCGATCATGGTGACGGAAATTCCAGGCCAATTTCCCACATTCTTCGGCTTAGCGCTCGTCGTGGATCATCAACTTAAATAATTCGATATAGACGATCATCAAAGAGATGGAAAGAGAGAAAGAGAGAACCTAAAATTTCCCATAGAATATTGAGAATACCTAAAATAAGTTATTTATAATCTGAACGATATCATCTTTCTCATGTCTTTAGTTGGAGCAGAGGTGGCGGCCGGGTATCAGGACACCCCGAGTATTCCCGGAATGCCGAGTGTACCGCCACTTGTGGATACGAAAGCTCCGATGGGATCGGTCTTAACTCATAATCTTGTTAATCGCCCGCAAAATTATGATCAATCGATACCGAGCGTAATACCTGCTGTTAGGTCTTTTGCTATACCGGAATCACCAATTGTTACAACACCGATCGAACTGCCGGGGATGCCACCGATAACTGTGAGTGCGAGCCTGCCACAGAATGCCGCGTTCTATTCTCCGATACTGCAGCCACAGCAACAAACCCACCCGTTACCACCAACGAGCAACATTTCAGTCCCTTTATCGACCCCGACATCAGCCCAGTAGCCAGTGGGGCAATTCCACTTGTCCAGGTGTGGATATGTATCACTACGTCGTCAAACCGCGTCCCGCGACACATAATTTTTCATATTTCATTCAGAGTGCACAGATGTTTCGTAGGCCAAGCAAGGAAAACTCGGACTCCAGTGATTTTCCTTGTCAAGTTGGAAAATCAAAAGTCTTACTGTACTGTATATAGAGTTTCTCTAATTGTTTGCATCGGAAGACAAATTATCAATAAAATGCTATCGCCTTACATTGAAAGATTCCTTAAAGCTCCAGGGTTACAAAGGACAACGCGATTTGCCGCATCTCGATTATCTTTTTACATAGTCAGTATGGGAAGAAATGACTTGCCCTTAGAGCCAGTCCGTTTGTAATTTTTTTCCACGGCGCGCGCACGTCCATGCTCGCAAGCATGCTACACAGATAAAAAGCATATTCCGGTTAGACACGGATGGGTACAATACTACAAAAGAGAAGTATTCTATGATCGTTACTTGTTGCAACATTGGGAAAGGGGATATACAGGACAGATGGCAAAGTTTGAAATGTATACATCGGAAAATAAGGAATACAAATCTTTTCATCCACTTATCCGATTACTTCAACTTTCTAATCAATAAACCTGTATAGCAAAATAAAAACACTTTGTACTTTTATTTGAGTTTCACTACATCCATGGCGGAACTTCTCAGCTGATATTTCTTGATTATTTTTTGTAATTCTAAAGCTTCCACTTCTTTTAGTTCCACAATGTTTTAATGAAGGATAATTTAATTAACCTATATCCACTGGCAACAAGTTACTTTTGGATTCTAGATATGTAGGACACAGAAGATCTTGTCTTCTAGATAATTAAACTATATAACTAAACGAGATAATTAAATTATAGTCCATTAAAACACTGTGGAACTAAAAGAAGTAGAAGCTTTAAAATTACGAACGATGATTAAGAAATATCACCTGAGACGTTCCGTCATGGATATAGTGAAATTCAAATAAAAGTACACAATAATGTTTTTGTTTTGCTATACAGATTTATTGATTAGAAAGTTGAAATAATCCGATAAGTGGATGAAAAGGTTTATATTCCTTATTTTCCGATGTATACATTTCAAACTTTGCTATCTGTATTGTATATCCCCTCTTCCAATGTTGCAATAAGTAATGATCGTAGAATACTTCTCTTTTGTAGTATCGTACCCATCTGTGCCTAACCAGAATGTGTCTAACCTAAATAATGATACATTGAGCAACCATGGAGAGGTTGCTCGAGAATAGCGAATAAGGTAATCAAATAAATTCAACTTATTACAAGTTCCTTAAGCAGCTATACCCTTAGGCAGTAAAAAGATATTCCAGTATTTTGTGCCAGGTCCAAAGGATTCTACCATCAGACGAACATTAACTCATTTAATTTCATACCGATGCCCCCAGTGTCAATTTCGTTTATATGGTTGATTAAAAATAAACATACTTTGGTGTTACAGATTTGATATTTATTGTACTAAAAGTATACAGCCAATGAAGCTTATTGTGTTTTACATTCCACTACACGAGCGGGTACCTTGTATCTGTTGTCCCTATTACAAATATAATCTATTGAAAATGTGACCCAAAGGCAGGGTAGCCCAGTACATTTTTCAGGAGATACAGAAATTATGCTACCCTTAGATGATAATTGGTGTATCGCCTAATTCTTCATCAGTAGGTAACTGTACCTTGTCCGGATGTATGTAATAGGGGTCAATGGGTGGTAATCCTTGTGATTCTCGACGTCTGAGTTCCAAATAAGCCTCTCGTTGTGACCACTCCAAGTATCGTGCATCAGGAACAAATGTAAGATACATGCTCCCGCTTACAAGGCATAGCGATATGGAGGTGAAGGCAGTCAAGTGCATTGACAAGCGATCAACGAACGGATCTATAGTGCTGAAACCATAAGTTATCCAATTTTTCTTTTCCCCACGGCATGCCTCTCCTTCGGTCGAACTTAGTCTTGACGAGGTCTTTATGTGTCGACATCCTCTCTCAGCCGTTCTCACAAGAGAATTGGCCAAATAACGAACTGCACCCAGCCGTATCAGACTCGCCATTCTATCGAAAGGTAAAACATGTCATACCGTATGTATCAACGTCCCACTGGTTTATTTTGAAGTTACGAGACTGCAACTCACATCAATTCTCGCCCAACCTTTCCGTTTCTCTTTCACTTTTACGTATCCCCTCGTAACTTTTAACACACAACCATGGAGGCTACAGTGGGAGGAGTCCGATCTGTGCATTTCAAAGTGGCTACTAAAATGTGGTCAAACAGGGATGGCGCCACTATCTCTAAGACCTCGAGAACTAAACTGAGTATCGATGTCGTGTGAGAGAGAGATGGAAGAGGATCGAATATGCATCCCAGCCTCCATGGCAAATACAGTAGAAAAACCTCGCTTATCCGCGGTAATGTGGGGAGAGGGTACCTCGGATAAGTGAAATTACGGATAATACGGAAAACAGTAGCAATATATGACTATTATCCGACACTCTGCGTATTATCCGAGGATACACCTCGGATAATGCTGAGGACTCGGAAGAGTTAGGCGACTCGGATAATGCGGAACGTCGGTTATTCAAAGGTCGGACAGACGAAGTTCTACTGTACCAGCAAATACGATAGTATACACACAAGATTCCAACAATTTAAGAATGGTTAAAATCGAATTTTCGAGACAAACCAGTCTTGATGTTGACAAGAGGGCATAGATATTTTATCTTTAAACATTGAAGCATGTTTTTATCTTGAACACATTGGAGCAAGCAATATCGCTTCGACTTTATATTGTTATTACGGTGTTTTTCTCAAATCGAAAAACAACTACTGGACATTTTTTTTAATTTCTTGCCTTAATGAGTAATTGCATTTTCTTTCGTGTGATTTTCTTCTTATTTTCATTCAAATATGTTATCGTCAGAATAATCGCGTTACCGATTCGCTGAATGCGAGTTTTAATACAAACAGATCGCAAAGCGTTGTTCTTTGACTAGGAATAATTTACCATCACATTGACCTGACTAAAAAATGTATTCAAGAATTTAAAAAAATATTATTTAAGACGTTTTCCACCATTCGTTGTACGAGAGAACAATACAGGACAGATTGTTTAATTCCTTACGGCACTGAGTAATTGCAATGTCTTGTGTATGATTATCTTTTAATTTTTTTTAACCCTAAAACTCATGACTGGGGCCGGGTCGCACCCCAATTCCATCGCGTGGGTCGCGCCATCCCTGTTTGACCACATTTTTGTAGCCACGTTCAGGGAGGCTAGATTGGGAGGAGTCCGATTTCTTACGGAGAGACTTTTAAAAAGTGGCTACAAATGTGGTCAAACAGGGATGGCGCCACTATTGCTAAGACCTCGAGAAGTGAACTGCGTGTGACAGAGACGGAAGCGGTAAATAATGAGAAGTGAGCTGCGTGGGAGAGAGATGTAAAATGATATATACCAGAGAGAACTCCGTAAATGCATAAAGATAGAAGAATATTTTTAATATAGCAATGCCCAATGAACAATATGCATTAGTTGCACAATTAACGGTGAAAAGGTCGAAAATAATAATAATGCAATGCGTAGTGGTAGAAAAATATTTTTATTATAAAAGTGTTTAATTGTACAATGAACGGTAAAAAATGTCTGAAATAATACTGATGCTTTTTTTCTTGAATTAATTTTTATTTTCTTAGGTAAATACGACGGTAAATTAATCCCCGCTGACAAAGAACAATGATAACGATATTTAACCCAACGACACATGATTTATTTTTTTACCGGCAAACTGGGGTGTATATGTACCCCGTGCTTTTCTTTGTCATTAAATCGGCCTTACGGGGGGATAAATGGACTTTATCATGCCTCAATTTCTTCCTATTTTCATAGGGAATTAGATAGTGTGCGAGCCATCTGATTTAATTACCATTCCATTAGTGAACAATCCATTCAAACACTGAAAACGGCAAAGATCGGCAAAAAAAAACTCATTTTTTGCATAAAAATTAGAGTGCGACCGGACCCCAGTCATGAGTTGTTGGGTTAAATAAAAATTAAAAGATAATCATACATAAAAATTGCAATTTCTAAGTGCCGTATGGAATTTAAAAAATTGTTCTGTATTGTTTTCTTGTACAACGAACGGTGGAAAACGTCTTAAGTAATAATTTTTTATTTTTATTTTTTGTTTTTACTCGGGTCAATATGATGGTAAATTATTCATAGTCAAAGAACAATGCTTTGCGATTAGCGCAATCGGTAACGCGATTATTCTGACGATAACATATTTGAATGAAAATAAATAAAAAATCACACGAAAAAATTGCAATTACTCATTGAGGTAAGAAATTTAAAAACTGTCCAGTAGTTATTGTTCGATTTGAGAAAAACACCGTAAACATAATATAAAGTCGGAGCGATATTGCTTGCTTCAATGTTTTCAAGATAAAAACATGCTTCAATGTTTTAAAGATAAAATATCTGTGTCCTATTGTCAACATTAAGGCTGGTTTGGCTCAAAAATTCGATTTTAACAATTCTCAAACTGTTCCAATATTGTGTGTATATTATTGTATTTGCTGGTACAGTAGAACCTCGTTTATCCGACCTTCGATTTCTGCGTATTACCCGAGGTCTATGTTCGGATAATACGCAGAATCTCGGATAAAACGGAAGAATGTTCTATGCGTATGCGTGGAATAGTCCTATATTGCTACTGTTTTTCGTATTATCCGAGATCTCACTAATCCGACGTACATTCTCCCCACATTACCTCGGATAAGCGGGGTTCTACTGTATTTGCCATGGAGGCTAGGTGCGTATTCGATCCTCTTCCATCTCTCTTACACGTCATCGATAGTCAGCTTACTTCTCGAGGTCTTAGAGATAGTGGCGCCATCCCTGGTTGGCCACTTTTTTGTAGCCACTTTGAAATGCACAGATCGGACTCCTCCCACTCTAGCCTCCATGGCCACGTTTTTCAAGTCTCGCCATAAGAGTTGGACTCCTCCCACTCCAGCTTCCATGCGTACAACCTACAAAAAAACTACTCAAATCACCATATCGGGCATGGAGACTAGATGGAGGAGACCAAGCTCCAATGGGGGGATAGTGAATAAAGTGTACACGAAAATGCGAATAATAAGGATGGCGCGGCGATCGAATAGACCCATATATACAGGGTAAGTCATGAGAAACAGAACATCGGATTATCTCTGTTGGATTTGAAGATACGAAGTATGTATACATATCGGAATTTGAATGGTTTGGAAGGGTGCACATGGCTATGATAATGTATATTTTTAAATTTAATCCTTTTCGGTTCTTTTAAGGTGATCAACGTTTTTTTTCTTCAATAAAATAAGATATTTCTTCTCGTGCAACGAGAGCTCAAGGGAAGCAGTACGGCTGTACGAAGATCGAGTTTCTGATTGTAATCATTTTCCTTCAGTTTCTGTTTACCTCAATGTGATTACACAATTTCGTAAAACTGGTAGTGTTGACAATAAAAAGTTGACACAAACTCGTTGAATTATTATTTATTTAATATTTCTTGGTTGAAGACCATTTGAAGGTCATACTATGTTACATGGTTGAAGTCGTTTGGATGCCGGCTACAATGTGCAAGGGGAAAAAATATTCCCATCCATTTTAAAATAATTTGATCACCTTGAAAGAACCGGAAATAATTAAATTAAACAAACATTACCATAGTCATGTGTATCTTTCCAAACCATTCAAATTCCGAGATGTACATACTTCGTGCTTTCACATCTAACAAAGCTATTCAGGTGTTCTGTTTCTCGAAACTCACCCTGTCTATTCTTACATATCAGTCACGGACCTCTGAAAATGGCCCACCGAAAACAACATCCAACATTTTTATTATGACATATCGTTTGTTGGGCATTGTTAGATCAATTGCAATCCTTGTTGCACATTTTTTAGAGCACAAGATGAAAAACAAAATCTAATGTAAAGTTGGCCGATTTTTTAACATTTCAACTGTTTTGAGGCTCAATAGAAGCGCAATCGTTTGTTGGCCGTCTGTATGCAATGAACGTGTTTCAAATGTACCGCCAATATTCTGTATTTTCGTACTGCAATATTAAGGCAAAGTAGAAGATGTGCCATATGACATATGAGAGCGAGAGAGATAGCTGAACATTTCGAACAGAGATTTTTCAGAGATGAATAATATTTAGGGCAAAAGGAATTCATTAAGCTCTGCGTCAGAGAATCCGCCAGAGCCTAAAGCTTTGTTTTTCCTAAAAAAATCAACCATCTATAAGAAAATAGGGTTGAAAAATTTGTGACGTTATGTTGACCTTCTACATGCCCTTAACGCCAGCATTCACGCGCGGATGCGCAATGCTGTGCTGCTAGAACACAGCTTAATGCGGCGTCAAAGGATGCTATTTTTCAGTCACAACTTGCTCTCGCTTGGCGTGGTGTTGCCAATGTGTTGTCGCCAAATTTCCCACTGGGTATATTTGGGAAGCAGCTATTTTTCACGATTCTGCAGTGCAAATAGACAACCCTGAATTAGGATCGGACGAGGCTTTTTACGGCACATGCATCTTAATAAAATTGGTGACACGGTGCACTTCGCAGGTTAGGTTTGACGAGTGCTTTGATTATGATTCTGCTCTCAAAATTCGAAAGCCTTTGGGTATTTAAATACCTGACAATACCAGGTATTTAAATACCCAAAGGCTTTCGAATTTTGAGAGCAAAAATATAATAATCGATCTAGAAAACCCCCGAGGGCCACGTTTTATGCAATTCAAATGAACTTTTGCATTCGTGTCCGCCATATTGGATCCGCCATTTTGAATTTCGGAATTTTGAGAGCAAAATCATAATCAGCGACCTCGAAAACCCCCGAGTGCCACGTTTCATCCAATCCAAATGAACTTTTGCATTTGTGTCCGCTATATTGGATCCGTCATTTTGAATTTCGGAATTTTTAGAGCAGAATCATAATCAGCGACCTCGAAAACCCCCGAGTGCCACGTTTTATCCAATTCAAATAAACTTTTGCATTTGTGTCCGCCATATTGGATCCGCCATTTTGAAGTTCGGAATTTTTAGAGCAGAATCATAATCAGCGACCTCGAAAACCCCCGAGTGCCACGTTTTATCCAATTCAAATTAACTTTTGCATTTGTGTCCGCCATATTGGATCCGTCATTTTTAATTTCGGAATTTTGAGAGCAGAATCATAATCAGCGACCTCGAAAACCCCCGAGTGCCATGTTTTATCCAATCCAAATGAACTTTAGCATTTGTGTCCGCCATATTGGATCCGCCATTTTGAATTTCGGAATTTTGAGAGCAGAATCATAATCAGCGACCTCGAAAACCCCCGAGTGCCATGTTTTATCCAATCCAAATGAACTTTAGCATTTGTGTCCGCCATATTGGATCCGCCATTTTGAATTTCGGAATTTTGAGAGCAGAATCATAATCAGCGACATGGAGCCTAGATACCAGGAGGTTCAGCGGCAATGCAAAGGCGCTGAAAAAAGCGTCCCCGAAAATGTCCCGAAGTGATGGCGCTGGGGTGCAGCGCGACCGACATATATAGTAATATATTGGTCAACGAGGTGAAAGTGATCGGATGAGTTTCTAACCTCACGACAGACCGATCGTGACATCAAACGTCGAAATATCCGCCGATTCATAATTTCCTCATGACGGTTCGGAAAAAAAAACGCAAAAGCGAGAAACGATCTCAATCTCAAAATGGCGGCGATTCAGCCCATCTAGAAAAACGTGTTTTTTTTACATATAGCTTTACGGGAGAACGGTTTTCTCGTAAAATATAAGACCTGAAATAAAAACCAAAAAAAATGATAATTTATATATTTCTAGCTATGAGACTACCTAGAAATTTGCTTTCAGATTTGCAAAAACAGCGCATTTTGAAGGAAATAAATCGATTTTTTGCCAAAAAAGCAGTAAATTGTTTATAAAAAGAAGTTTACATTTAATAGAAAAAAACGGGTACGTACTCCCATAAAGAATATAATTGTGAAGCTGCCATCAAAATTTCAACCTCGAAATCGATGCATGCAAAGGTGGTCGAGTAATCCGTCTTCCGAGATCGAAAAAAGTGCTATCAAAATCGATGCATGCAAAGGTGGTCGAGTAATCCGTCTTCCGAGATCGAGAAAAGTGGTTTCGAGAAAAACGCGTTTAAAGTTGTACAAGCAACTCAGCGCGCGGTCCAAGGCGCTGCGGCCAAATCGATAATTGAACCTTTAAATAAAAAAATTTACTACAGGACCAATTGCATATTGTTTTTATGACACCAAAGTATTTTTAGGAAAGAAAACGTCTTTCCAAAGTCCTAGAGTGGTGTTATCCCTTAACACTAATGAGGGTTAGGTACATCATCTGTGATCTGCCTTAGATCACACCTATGTTTAGCGTATATCTATATACATATAGGTTGCGGAGCACCCCAGCGCCATCCTTTCTCGTTCTCGTTTTGGGGACGAGTTGAAAGGCCTCGCTGAACCTCCTGGTATCTAGGCTCCATGATCAGCGACCTCGAAAACCCCCGAGTGCACGGTCTTACATACAGGTCTTGCAACGAAGCTAAATTTTCGTGGTGGGGGTAGGCACTCTTATATGTTTTAATTTTCGATTCACTAGGCGCCGCTACGCGTCGCTACTAGCGAGGGGAAGTAGTTTCCCCCTTACCTCTTACCGGCGAATGAGCCAAAGGTGTTTACGTCACGCAGACAACGGCGCATGCGTTGCGGTCAGGAGGGAAAAGGACACAAGAGCTATTTCTCTCTTCGTCGCACCACTACTTCCCCTTGCCGTCACGCACCAAGCGGCAGAAATCGGAATAAAAAGCAAAACATCTAAAGGTGCCTACCCCCACTACCGCCGTTGTCAGACCTGTATGTAAGACCGTGCCCGAGTGCCATGTTTTATCCAATCCAAATGAACTTTAGCATTTGTGTCCGCCATATTGGATCGCCATTTTGAATTTCGGAATTTCGAGAGCAGAATCATAATCAGCGACCTCGAAAACCCCCGAGTGCCACGTTTTATCCAATTTAAATGTACTTTTGCATTTGTGTCCGCCATATTGGATCAGCCATTTTGAATTTGGGAATTTTGAGAACAGAATCGTAATCAGCGACCTCAAAAACCTCTGAGTACCAATTTTCGTCCAAATCCAACTATTTTCATTTGGGACACCAAGCGTAAAATTTTTCGTGTCACTCAGGGGGTGAAAAGCGCCATTTTGGGGGTGAAAATGTTGACAACGACGAATTAAAAAAATTGATTGTTCAATCGTCACTATTCTATGCACCCATGGTTGAAAAAAAACCGGACTTTTCAACGGCTTAGAGGTGAAAAAAAAATTTGAAAAAAGAGTGTCATCGATTTTTCCTGTTTTTTTGTTTGTTTAAAATCCGCCTTTTTTTTCCTAATGGACAAAACCCGATTTTGACCCCAGATTCTGAAAGAGCACCCTCGAAAATACTAGGGAACGTATCTCTTCATTTTCTATGATTTTTTTTATATAATAAAAATCTGGCTCGAAAATAAAGGAAAAAATCGCGATTCTTGGGCGTTAATGGGTTAAAAAAGCAAAAATAAAAATTAAAGTTGTAGAAATAAATAAGGAATTCAATCTCCTACGAATAAACATTAATTATAAGGTAAAAACATTAAGGCGCACAAATTTGTTCATACCCCATCTATTCAAATAGCGAAAGACGAAATAAAAATACTACAGAAGTTCGAACAAATGAGAATACAGTCTACTGAAATAATAATTGTCATTCTGCCCGGGGGTTCAGGAGTGAACAAATACTCAATCATTTTCCATTTATACCGCTTTTACAAATATTGGGTCCCTTCGTTTTGGCTACACTTCTTACGCCTTATGAGGACTTTCTATTACTGTATCTATTGAAAATGTAGAAAGTGTAGGTAAACTGAAAGGACTATGTTTATTTCGAAAAATTGCACAGCTGTTCGGACCAGCGCTTGATTGGCTAACTTCTACATAGCAGCGCTTCGGGTGGCAGAGGGTACATTACGTTTTGGCGCGACCGTTTGGGCGCGGCCGTTTTGGCACAAGACGTTTTGGCGAGGGGACGTTTAGGCGTAGGGGACGCTTTTGCAGGAATGTACTGGCGCACAAGTAAATCCGAATGAGGTCGAATCAACCATAACAACACACAATACACACACACACACACACACACACACACGATTTGTACTTAACAGGGAAGCAACGTAATATAATTTCATAAATAGGAAACCCAAACAAACCCCAGCAAGCCTGAACAAAAAAAAACAACCGAACCAAACAAAAAATGATTTTTTACAGATTTTTTTAATGATTTTTTTTATTCGGCTGATGTACTCAAACTAACCCAAGCGAACCCAAACAACACACTCCAACAAGCCCGACAAAAAAACCACAAAACCAACAAAAATAGATTTTGTTGATGATTTTTTTATTTGGGTGATATTTTTATACAATTTGTATTAATTAAAAGGAGTATTCATTCTTTTTTCAAATGTGTTCTTCAAACAGCTCAAGACTCAGCCCTAGAAACAATGGTTTATCATCGACACATGATTCGTGGTGCTAAACCAACTTGTGCTGGCACCGGATCACCCTGACATCAAAACGTTCCCGCGCCAAAACATCCTTGCGCCAAAACGTCCTTGTGCCTAAACGTCCTCGCGCCAAAACATCCTCGCGTCAAAACGGCAGCGCCAAAACGGCCCTGCGCCAAAATGGCCCCGCACCCAAATGTTTCGTGCCAAAACGGCCGCGCCAAAACGTACTGCTCCCGGTGGCAGAAGCGTGAACTGCCTGTTTGCCTCATTGTCTGAGTCATTCCCAGCCCCTTGACACTGGTAGATAAATGCTGTTCGCAAAATGTCCTCGTAGCACTGTGGCGCTAGTAGTCGGGTGACAGGCATGTGTTTTGTGCCGGTGTTCCGAATATTTTACACGGATAAAAGTCTATCGATATATTTGGAATGATGTTCCGTTCTAATGATTTTCCATTCGAACACAATAAATAACGTCGCAATAATGACAACAGGACAAAAGCCACGAAAGTATTGAATCGTTCTGCTGATCGGAGTGATTTAAAGCCGAACGCTGTCACATAACAGCCAATGCTAGGTAGTGGCGATTTCAAGAACTAAAAAGCCGGGACAAAACGCCTTTCCGTTTATCGTATAGGAATAGTAGGCCAGTGTCATGGGGCTGGTCACTCCCAATCCTTGGAGTTTCCAGACTTGTATGTAAGACCGTGGTTCACGCTGACTGCGATACCGACTTGAGCGGTGCCCTAGTGGATTGGGAGCCCTAAAAAAAGACCAAAAATTGGTCAAAATGACCCTATTTCGGTGACGGTCATTTTCTGCCCTTTTTGAACCGATAAACGTGACTGAACAGTGACCGAACCCTGTTTTTTTTAGGTTAGTCACTTGACCGTTATTTTTCGGTTTTTGGTCACTGAAATAAAAGTTGGGTTAGTCGCTTGACCGGTTTTTTTTCAGTTTTCGGTCACTAAAATAAAAATTAGGTTAGTCACTTGACCGTTTTTTTTCGGTTTTCGGTCACTGTCATAAAAGTGAGGTTAGTCACTTGACACTTGAGGTGTTTCATCCGATTTTTCATCTGTAAATGAGAAAGGAAATAATTATTATATGTAGACAAGAATGAAAAGAAATATACATTCTTTTCTTGCAATTATTGCTATTTCGTGTAGCACGTTACAGTATATATGTATACCACACATGTATTCCACGCTGCTGCTACTGCTTTGTGAACAAAATTAAATTTAAATATTGTAAAGAAAAAAATACGAGCATGTGCACTACATTATACATATACGTTATACTATCCTATGCACTGAGTATTCACTCCATATAAATAATAGATAAGTGTATTCCACGTGGTGTACGCTCGGTTCTCGGCAGTCCTCGTCTCCCTGCCGAGGAGTCCTCGACAGAGTAGATGGCCACTCAACGTACACGCAGGCGCAACACGTCACTTCATGCGCAGCCATACTGAACGCTTCCTGACGCAGCAACGCGACCATGAAGAATAGAGATAAGGAGCCCGAACGCGTATGCTAAAAGCACCCCAAACGTGGACCCTGAAAGTGACGAAAAGTTTTGGTTCGAAATTCAGCCACATCAAGCGCTAGTGCCGAGAGGGGAGGATGTGAAGTATGGCATCGGTGACGCTATGAAGTGAGCGTATATATGAACTGGAGAATTCTTGGTTATAATATTTATATATCATTCTTGGCTGTTCGTCTACGATGACAGAATTAATCGACGAACGAATAAATTTATTATTTTTTCCATCTGTCTTGCGTGCATAATAGTCCAGTCAAATTACTGAAACAAAAAAACATAAAATACCGCATTTTTGGGATTATGATGGATCGATAGGGAGGTGTATTCTGAGCTTAAATTTCAATTTGGGGGGTTCTACTAAGGTCAGCTCAAGGTCATTTCGATGAAAACGCGTTTAATTCGATATCTCGAGAACGGTTAGTGTTAGGCCAAAAATTGTAGAGACCTTTTCTCTTCTAAATTAAATTTCCTAACTTTTTTATCTGAAACTTTTTTTTTATCATCAATATTTTTCGATTTATTACTTCCGGAAGGCAAAAATTTTACTTTTTTTTCTCCATATTTTTCATTTTTCGCCATTTTCTCCCCAACCGTTCAATTTTATGAAATTTTACCGTTTATCAAAGTTGTAGATCCTTTAATTATGAACAACTTTTTTCGATAACTTTTTTTTCTTATACCAATATGTTCGGAGTTATATATTACTTTACCGAGCGAAATCCGCGCCAATGTCGCAATATCATCGACATCAGTGGGTATTCAGTACTTGAAAGAAATATTAAAGTATTCCATGATAATTTATTAGCCAACTTACCTGTATCAGAAGGTGAATCGATTAAACTATTTAAAAATTGTACTTCTTCAATTTGGGTATTTTTTATTCCATTCTATGGGATAATAATGTGAATAAGGATTACAAAAAGAAGTAAATGAATAATTGAAACTGTTTCACATATTTATTGATAAAAAAAATAGGTCATGAAATTCGTAAAATTAAGCACCCGAGGTCGATGGAAGAGATTCGTTAATATTAAAGGCCCTGACGGTATCGGGGCATACGTCGTCCTCGTCCATTGCGTCAAAAATATTATCGTCGACAACATTGGCCACATTAGAACAATAGTTCTCTTGGCAATTAGTGCAAATTACTGAGCAAAACAGGCCGGCCTTTCTACATCCGCACGCTTTGCCGCAGTTGGTTTTGGATTTGCACGCAATCGATCTGAATAAATCTTCCGGAGCTGGTTTCAGTGACATTGGTATCGGCTCCAATCCACGGGGGGTGCGACGCCAACCCCACTCCTCGGGTTCCAGATAATTTTCGAGCCAGTATTGCGCTTGGTAGTAACACCTCAACGAGTGAAAAAATGCGGCATCAGAGGTAGGAGGAAGGGATTCTAATTTAACCCTCCCACTGCCTGCCATTTTTTTGTATCCCTTATAACGGAGCTCGTTGAGATTCGTACAATTCGTGTCACCTGAAGCCTTGCGATACAAATTCAAAATGAATTGTTCGCCGTTTGAAGCGAGAGTTGTTTTATCTGCTTTATCTTGTAGAAAACATCAGTTAGAGAAACCAAATCTGGAGTATTTTTCAATGCAGTCATTGGTTTGATCTTGCCTACGTTGAATGGTGCCGAAGTTGTGTCGCAACCACTAATCGCGTGCAAAAATGACAGGTTTTTTGCGGCATTCGGCCCATATATCGGTTTGAGACAGTATGGGCTATATGTAGCGTCCGTCGATTTGCCTCGGCCAGGTTTTCTCAAGTACATGTTTTTGCACGCGCCGGCTGTCGCAGTCAGCAAAACTCATTCAGCAAAACAATAATTAGACCATCCGCATCCTCTACGGCTTGCTCCACCTCTATGTCTGATTTGATGAGAACAGTTTTCAGTAGTGAGATAAATCTGGTCTTATTATTGTTCTCGTTGTTCTTATTGTTCTCGTTGCCTAAAAACTTATCTTGAGTTGTGGTGACGGTCATATTGTCGGTGATTTCGCTCGGTAAAGTAATATATAACTCCGAAGATATTGGTATTAGAAAAAAAAAGTTATAGGAGAAAGTTGTTCATAATTAAAGGATCTACAACTTTGATAAATGGTAAAATTTCATAAAATTGAACTGTTGGGGAGAAAATGACTAAAAATGAAAAATAGGGAGAAAAAAAGTAAAATTTTTGCCTTTCGGAAGTAATAAATTGAAAAGTATTGATGATAAAAAAAAAAGTTTCAGATAAAAAAGTTAGGAAATTTAATTTAGAAGAGAAAAGGTCTCTACAATTTTTGGCCTAACACTAACCGTTCTCGAGATATCGAATTAAACGCGTTTTCATCGAAATGACCTTGAGCTGACCTCAGTAGAACCCCCCAAATTGGAATTTACGCTCAGAATACACCCCCCTATCGATCCATCATAATCCCAAAAATGCGGTATTTTATGTTTTTTTTTCATTCTGAGCCGTAATTTGACTGGACTATAACAGCGCTTTGAATATTCTCTTCTATCGCTCTCTCTTTTCTCATTCTATCTCTGTCGTATCCGATCTTGAGTACAGCAGCGCCAGCGGATATTTCCGTAAAAATTTTCGCTGATTCCATAGCCCGCGTCCACAGTACAGCGTTCGGGCTCCTTACCTCTATTCTTCATGAACGCGACGCTGAGCGACACATTTGACAAGTTCTTTTCAATAACCACGTTTATATGTCGCGTGCGCTGGTAGAAGGGTTGTGGTCCCACACTCAACGATTCAAACTCGTAGTTAAAGGGACGTTAGGACACGAGGGCTATTGGGTTGTGAGCGACAGAGAAATAGAGGGTCTATACGGTAAATGATCTCCAATAATAAACAATTCGAGCGTAGCAGGTTATATTTCTAAATGGGCTACCATTTACCTTGTTACAAAAAAATAACAATGCCGTGTTTAGGTTACAGTTGCATGCCGGAAACTCCAACATTGCCGTCGTCTAAATCACCAGGAGAGGCTAACGGCAGCCAAAGTACGCGAGTGGTTATCCATCGAATTAAAGAGCAAAAGATGTCGAGCGAAGGTGCGGAGAACAAAGAACAGAGGCCAAAAAGAGACAAGAAGAAAAAAGACGTTTCGAGATAGAAACCGACTCCGACGAAGAGGAGGAGAAGGACGAGGATGAGTATTAAATGGATACAAAAGTATTATTGTTGTTTGGTTTATTTCAAGATATTTAAAAAAACGTTCAAATTCACTGATGTTTTTGTGTATGAGTTTCTATTACTATATTTCCAATAGTGTTCCAGAAGGACCCTCTCTCTGCCCCATGCACTTCGGTTTGCCTTCGGTCACTACTACGGTCAGTGACTGAAACGCCCCAGTGACCGAAAACTGGTCAAGTGACTAACCTTACTTTTATTACAGTGACCGAAAACCGAATAAACCGGTCAAGTGACTAACCTCAAAAAAACGTTGTTCGGTCACTGCTCGGTCGCTTTTTCCGGTTCAAAAAGGGCAGAAAATGACCGTGGCCGATGACCGACGTTTTTTCGGTCTCCCAATCCGCTAGGGTGATCACGACTCGCGCGGCTACAAGGGAACCTGCAACCTCGACAGATGCGATAATCACAAAATTATATTCCCGAACTCGCCGCCGTGATTTACCGCCATTCCCGAGGCACGCCGAAAACAGGAGCCAGGAAGACTAGAGGTAAGGAGTACGAACGCCTGTGGCGAGCCCGATGCAAAAGCGTCCGTGAAACTGTGGATTTTAGTAGTAGTTAGTGTTTTCACGGCGTGCGTCGCTAGTGCATGACCGCACCGAAGTGAACTAAGCGACAAGAACACAACCGACGTCATGTGTCATCGATGATTCCCGCTCGTCGTTCGTTTTGGCATAAAAGCGTGTTCGGGCTAACCAATTTTGTGAATTGTGTTGGATGTAAAAAAAAATAATTGTATCTCGGTATAAAATATATTTAGTGATCTGCGGCGAAAACAATCAATCTTAGGTAAGAAAAATAGTACTTACATCCATAAAAAGGATGGTTTCGTTTGATCGGACCATTATCATACCGAGTGAAATAAAAAGTATCACAAATGCGAGACACGGAGCAAGTGTCCCGTCGATGGGACAAAACGTGCAATATATGGATTTTTTTCATATATTGCACGTTTTATCTCTTGCGCGTTTTGTCTCATGTCTCGAAAATAAACAAAATGTTTATTTTTGAGGCGTGGAAATGGCAAGTGAGTGGGTGAAATATCGATTTTCCATTTTTATAGAAAGTCAAATTAAACAAAAGCTTGTAATATTGTTTGAATTGTTGCTTTCAGTGCCCGAACGCGAGACAAACTTGGAATGCAGCGATCGATCGAGAACTGATGTTAAAATCAACACCCTCCATTAATTTCTCGACAATGTTTCGGACATGAAAAATTTGCAGTACGTGGAATGCCAAGCACCCAACGAAGAACTCACGAAGAAAGTGAAACTATTATCTCGTCATGAGAGGACATTTTCTAGCGCGATCGGTCAACGAAAATAATCACGCAAGGAAAATAAAAACGAAAGGCAATAGGAAAAAATCAAAACTGTAAGATCGATTTATCTGTACAGCGTATCACAATGTGTGAATATAATGTGTCATAATTTGTGAAAATTTGTCTGGATGCAAAACTCTTATGATTTTACTTGTGTCTATAAATAAACTTTGTTACGGTTTCCGCAACCAAAAAAAACATATTGACTTAATTCTGTATTTCGTTATTATTCTTTTTTCTGTACAGCGTGTCATAATATGCAAATATGATGTGTGATAATTTGTAAATCTTTTGTATGAATTCAAAATTCTAATGAATTTTCTTGTGTATAAATACATATTTTTACTGCTTCCGCAAAGAAAAAAAAACATTGACTTAATATCTGTATTTCGTTATTATTCTTAATCTGTATAGCGTATCATAATGTATAAATATGAAATGTGATAATGTATAAAACTTTTGTCTGGATTAGAATTTTAATGAATTTTCTTGTGCCTATAAATAAATGTTGTTTGTTACGGTTTCCGCAATGAAAAAAAAAAAAAAAACATTGACTCAATTTCTGTATTTAGTTATTATTCTTTATCTGTACAGCGTGTCATAATGTGTAAATATGATGTATGATAATCTGTAAAATTTTTATCTCGATGCAAATTTCTAATGAATTTCCTTGTGTCTATAAATAATTTTTGTTTGTTACTGCTTCCGCAACAAAAAAACATTGGCTTAATTTATGTATTTCGGTATTCTCCAAAACAATCTATATATAAGAATTGTATCTATCTATATAGAAATTGCCTTGACCAACTGGTTGGACAATTAATTTTATGAAATGATCGCTCCGTATGAAGTAGCAAAGGGTGCTTTTTGCATATCGTACGGCACTGGTTTGTTACTGACTTTACTTCGGTGCGGTAGGAGAGCAGCGCCGCCATTCTCGTCCTCGCTTTTGCGGACGTGTCGACGACACGACGTTCGTACTCCTTACCTCTAGTCTTCCTGACAGGAGCGTTGTATACATGGAGACTAGAGTAAAGGAGCCCGAACGCGTATAGGAAAGGCATTATAAACGTGTTACGTCATTCTTGGTTCTTGGCTTTTCGTCTTTGAACGCACCAACAAGATTTATAAGGATTTTTTTTTTATTGTGATAAACATCAGTGCTGTGGAGTGCAGTGAGTGATTGCCCCACATTATATATAAGCAGGTAAGAAAACGATATTTTCAATAATTTCAATAATTCGATAATTTCAAACACATTACAATTGTCATTCATGCGTTGAATCGAATGAGCATGAAAGTGAGGTTAGAATTCATATATTGTCATATGCAATAACATATTCTATTTTAAGTTTATTTTTCATTGCAGAGTGCACAATGGGGAAATACTGTTCGTAGCCAGGGTGTCCAACTGGGCGAGACGCCAGCAGAGCGTGCAGAAGTGCAAGCGTTTAGGAGTCCGGCAGTTGTCCGTCTTCAAGGTTCCAAAGGAAATTTCCGGTTAAAATGTTTCCTTTTTGTTGAATGAGGCAACGCGCATAATTTGTTAACGAAATATTAAGTAATTGCATACCAGTTTTGGCATATAGAAAACATAAATTGCCCAATGACTTATAGCGTGTATACAATTACAACCCGCTTTGTTTTTTCCCCTGCATCTTCATATTAATTATATATACAATTTTTATTTGGCGTAGCAGGCAAAAAGTAGAATTGAGGGCAAAGTGGGAGGAAAGAGTGAGGTGAGGAGACAGAGTGGCGAACCGAGTGGCGGACCGAGCGAACCGGTTTTTTTTGTGAAAAACCCGTGTGAGAAATACCGAGCGTGGAGCGAAGAGGTTATGCACGAGGCATAGGAAATGAGCTGGAAAGAAGGGACACGGCAAGGGAAAGAGCAGGAGAGGGAAGGCAACGCCACCGCCGGACAGGCAGTGAGGAGCTAGCGGAGGTACAGGAAAGCGGCGGAGAGGGCACCAGCGCGGGGCTAGGGAGAAAAGAAGCGGGAAAGAAGGGGCGAGGAAGGCCTAGGAAAGTAGCTAGCGGCGAACGCACGGAACCGGTCGGTATTATAGACCGGTTCTTTATCAAGGGAGGAGGCGAGAATGTTGTGTTTGAGACAAGGAACAAATTAATGCACTCGCCATGCAAAAGTATGGAAATGGACGAGGAAAAGGAGGACGACCCAGAAGAGATGGAAGGAATGGAAAAGATAATCGGGGAAAAGGGAGACATTTTAAAAATAGCAGCAAAGAAGGACGAAGTGAACGCAACGGGCGAGCAACCAAGACAACACCATGAAGAAAAGGAACGGGGACACGTGAGTACGGGGAAAGGAAAGAGCGGTGACAGCCCGGAGGAAGGGACGAGAAATTTGGAGGAACGACTTAGGGAAATACTAAGTGTCGGTCTTTGGAAAATAAAAGAGGAACTGAAGAAGGAGATTGCGCCGCTTCCGTGCAGATGTGAGGAAATGAACAGAATAATTAAAGAGTTGCTGGGACAGGCGGAGCAATGGAAGTTGAAGGCATACAGAGAGGCAGTACAATGTAATGAGGAAAAGGAGGAATTAACGAAGGGCCTGTACGGATAGAAAAAGAGGGCAATGGAATTAGAAGAAGTAATAAAGAGAGGGGAAAACCAAGAAAGAAACAGGGGTAGCTGGCAAGATCGGGAACAACAATTCGACGAGAATAACAACAACGAAACGGCAGGCGGGAGAGGAAAACGAGTCCCAGGCATCCGAAGTGAGTCGGAACCGGAAGAGAATCGCAGATTCGAAGAGCGCGGGAGACAGAAAGGGAGAGAAGAAGAGGTGCACGAGACTCAGCAAGAGAATAACACGGAAAGAGCAGAACGAAGGGAAGAGATATCGACACCAAGCGGAGAAGAGAAATGGGAAAAGGCGAGGAACAGGAAGAGAGGAGGAGAAGGCAGGCGAGGAAGGCAGGGGGGTAGAAGCAAACGATAATGGAAGCAGCAATTCGGCATCTCCGGTATCTCACCGACTGAGAGAGACACCGAAGGAAGACGGGGGGAGAGAGATTCGCTGGCAAGGAAGCGGGCCACGGCGTCCAGGTCCGATGGGTGAAGGAGAATGGAGAGCGGAATGTCAAGAAAGAATACAGCGGGAGAAGAATGTAAAAGTGCGGGGCGTGAATGCGATCGGGAGCGAGTGGAAAATTGCACAGAATGTGAGTCGAATGATAAGAATGAGGCTGGGTGTGGAGGCTAAAATAGGTAAGGTAATTAAGGAAGGCCAGTGGTAACATTCGAAACGATGGGCGAAAAAATACGGGTAATGAAACAGGTTGGAAAACTGCAGGGATCAGGAATTTCGATCGAGGACGACCTGACGTACAGGGAACGAGAAGTGAAGAGATGGATTGTCAGAGAAGTGGATCGGAGAAGAAGAGAGGGGCAAACAACAAGGGCAGGGTACGGCAAAATGTTGGTGAACTGAGAATGGTGGTACTGGGTGGAACGAGAGGGGCAATTGGTGAATGAGAGAGTTTTTTTTCGAGGATAATGAGAGGAAAGGAGATTATAAAGTTGTATCGTGGAATGTGGCGGGTATGAAGAATGCGATAGAGGCGAGCGAATTTCTGGAAAGATATGATGTGATATTGTTACACGAGACGTGGATGGAAAGAAAATGGGAAGAAAGTGCGTTAAGTAGAGTAGGAAAAGGGTAAAATTGGTGGGTAAAGGAAGCAGTGCGGGAAAAAAGAAGAGGGAGGGCGAGCGGGGGACACCTAATTGGAATAAAAAAAGAAATAAGTGGAAACTGTAAGGTGAAGGATTGGAAATACGGAATGGTGATAAAAATTTAAAAAAACTGGCAAAGAGCATATGGATTATAGAGGTATACAACAGTGTTGAAATGAAGGAGCTCGAGAGCCCCTTGAGGGAGTGCATAGAGAGAGGAGTGGAAGAGGGAGTAGGGATCGTAGTGGCGGGAGACCTGAATGCGAGAATCGGAACATGTGCTGCAATCACAGAATGCGAGAAGACAGGAGGGGTGGCATGGGAAAGGAGATCGGAGGACGAGGTGGTCAACAAGGAAGGCAAAAAATTATTGAGTTTCTGTGGAAACATGGGGTTAACGGTTATGAATGTGAGGGTCAGAGGGGACGAAGAGGGCAGAGTTGCGTTCGTGGAAAATGGAGGGGAGGGGAAGGGATCGGTATTGGACTTAATATTATGGTTGGAGGATGAGGAGGAAGGGTTAGCGAGCACGTTCAAAGTAACTCCAAGGATAGAATCAGACCACCTACCAGTGATCTTCTCTCTGAAACGATGGGGGGGGGGGGGGGGGGGGTGAAAGAAGCAGCAAAGGGCGGAAGAAGGGAAGGATACAGAGGAGCCAGGTAAGACTTAGATGGAAGGAAGAAGAAAACAAAGCGTACGAGGAGGAAACGGAGAAAGCGAGGGAGAATGAAAAAGAAGGGAGCACAACGAACGAGAGATGGCAAAAATTGAAGAGAGCAATATGGAAGGAAGCGGCGGCCACAGGAATGGTAAAGAAAGTCAAAGTACATTTAAAGGGTTCTAATTGGCTGAGCAGAGAGGGAAGGGAACAAAGGAAACATCTATGGAGAGCATTAAAGAAATTTGTAAAAAAAGGGACACAGGATCCAAGAAAAAATTGAGGGAGGAAAGGAAAAAGTGGAGGGAGCTAAGAGAACGGGAGAAAAAGCGGATGGAGGGAAGATGGAGGGAGGTCAGGGAGAGTAAAAACATGACGGAGTGGTAGAAGGCAATAAGAAAGTTTAGAGTTAGGAGGAGAGAAGTGGGGGCTAATATTAGGAAAAAGGAGTGGGTGGTGCACTTTAAGAAACTAATGGGAGAAGAGGGAGAAACAGAAGACGGGCAGGTACAAGAAATAAATGGAGAGGAGAGGGAAGAGGAACCCTGGGAGGACGAAGAGGACGACCCTAGGGAGACAAGTTCGGAGTGGAACAGAGAGATTGATAAGGAAGAGATATGGAAGGCGCTAAGGAGGTTGAAATACAGAAAGGCGGCGGGGAGGACGGGATAACAGCGGAATTCGTAAAAAATCTGTCGATTAAAGCGAAAGAGGAAATATGGAAGATATTGAACGGTATCTGGAGGGAAGGGAAGATGCCGGTAAAGTGGGAGACGGCGAGAATCGTCCCATTACACAAGTCGGGGGATGCGGAGGACGTAGAAAACTACAGGGGGGTATCATTATTAAACATGGGATACAAAATCTTGGCGGGAGTAATGATCAAAAGAATTAACAGATGGGTGGAGAGAGAAAACATTGTAAGGGAGAGTCAGGCAGGATTTAGGGCAAACAGGGGAACGAGAGACCACATATTCGTCCTGAATGCCCTTATCAATAATAAACTAAGGGGTAAGGGGGGAAGCTGTATGTTGCTTTTGTTGACTTCAAGGCGGCGTTCGACAAGATCAACAGACGAATAATGCTTAGGAAACTTTGGGTGAAGGGGATCAAAGGAAAAATGCACAAAATTATAAGGGGGATATACGAGGCGACGACAAATGAGGTAATAACAAAAGAGGGAATATCGGAACAATTTGTAACGAGTAAAGGGGTAAGACAAGGATGTCCACTAAGCCCGACTCTGTTTGGCCTGACACTGGATGACATCGATAAGGAATGGGAGGAAAAATGTGTGGGAGGGACAGTTATGGGAGGAAAAAATGTTTTACGCACTGAAGTATGCCGACGACATAGCTCTGGTGGCGGAGGAGGAAGAGGGATTGGAGAGGATGCTAAGGGGTCTGGAAAGGTTTGAGAAAGAAACAAAAATGGAAGTCAATGTAGAAAAAACAAAGATCATGGTGTTTAAAGGGGGGAGGGGGGCGAAAGAAAACGGAAGAATGGAAATACAAAGGGAAGAAATTAGAGGTAGTAAAGGAGTTTAAATATTTAGGATTTTGGTTCTCATCGCGAAAGTGGTAAAGGTGGCAAAGGCGAAAAAAGCAGCGAACGCGGTGTGGGGGGTGCTGAAAAGGGCCAAAATAGACGGACTCAAATATAGGTTGCAGCTCATGGACTCACTGGTGAAGGCGGGAGTTTTATACGGGGTGGAAATTTGGGGGTGGAAAAGGAGAGAAGAAGTAGAGAAGCTGCAAGGTAGATCTGTCAAGATGGCGATAGGGGTGGCACGAAATACGCCAAACTATTTATGGAAGATGGAAGCAGATAAGAGGAGCATGTAGGTAGAGGCAAGGCGAAGAGCTAGCGACTATCTGCTACAGGTAATGGACATGGGAAATGAAAGATGGCCAAAGATTTGCCTAAGAGAGGAAATCAGGAATATATTAAATGGGAACGAGTCGAAATGGGGAGGAGAACTGCGGGATGCGATGCAGGAGGTAGGGGAAGGGAGGATTCTAAAGCTGATGAGAGATGGTGGAAGCATAAGAGAAATCAGGAAGATCTTAGAAGAAGGTATGGAAAAGAAGAGGGATCAAGACATCCAACAAGATTGGGAAGGTATAGACAGGTCCACGTTCAGTAAGGACTACAAGGAGATAAAAGAGAAGCCAGGGAGGGAAAAATATTGGGAGGAGGAGGGGACGGCAGGAACTGTGAAGGAAGAATGGGCAAGACTCAGGTGTGGTAATATAGGAAAAGCGGGGAAAAAGGGGTATGGGAACTGGATGTGCGGAGTATGTGGAAAGGAAGAAGAAACATTGGAACACATTTGGAAATGTGAGAAAGCAAGAGAGAAAATTAACAAGAACTGGGTGAACGCGGTGGACAGATGGAGAGAGGAAAGAGAAGGAGAAAATTTAAGGAACTGGTGGGCCGAAACGCTAAAAGGGGAAATACTGCAGGAAATATGCTACTACGCAAGGGAATTCGGTAGGCTAGCAAGGGGAGAGCAATATACTGCGGCAAATACTTTTAAAAGTTAAACTACCATTCATTGGCGAGACGAATGACAGCTTAAGGCATTAGATATAAGGACTAGCAACTAGAATGTAAGAGCAACTGTAAACAAGAATACATGTAAGCGGGATATAAAAAACGCAAAGCGTTATATAATGAGGAATAAAAGAATACAATACAATTTTTATTTTGTATGTAGAATATGTTACAACGATGGAGTGAAGTCATTGGACAGTGTCTCTCCCACACTGATTTTCTGTGCGAGCTTCACTTTTCCGATGACTCGATAATAAAAGAAGACCGCATCAAAATGCCTAATGGTACGATCGAGGTAATTCCTGATGCTCGATATACCCTCATCGCTGATGCTGTGCCCATCGCAGCTCATGACGAGGTAAGTATTGTAATCATTATAGTAATTTTTGTTGTTGTATGAAGTGCATAAAAACATTCAGCGTTGCAGGAGCAAGACTTTCTGAATAAGTTTCTCCACCACTTTTTTACTTTTTTTTCTCTATTCTTTTCCTACCCCGCTTGACTTTTTTATAATGTCCTCTCTTCGTCTAATCAACTCAACTAACCGGCAGCTGTGTTTGTCAATTGTTTATAGCCTGTGTTCAGCAGTATGATTTCTCAAAAGTTCATTTCTTTTTTGCGGTCTTTAATTTTATATATGCGGAATATTCTTATCTGTTATCCCTCCCCAATTTTCTCTTTTTTCAGAACTGTTCATTATTTGAGTCAATTCGTTGAAACCGTACTTTGCCATCCCCTCGAAAAATTCTACATAAATTGTCCATTATTACATTGAGATAAATACAATAAGTAATCATTCTTTATTTCTACAGGGAAACGTTGGTCAACCGGAACAAAACGTTCCCTGCAACGAGTTACCCCGACCGTCTGATGGACCCGTAGCTATTTGCAACGACGCTGTCGTACAGCAAATGCCCACGACCTCTCATGATTTCCTTACTCCGAGAGGTAAGTGTTGTATTCATTGAAAATGTAAAAAAAATGCCTTTCAATTTTTTCATTGCTTTCATTTTTCAATGATAACACTTATCGTGGGTAAAAAATACCACTTTCTTCCAATTAGCCCTCGAAAAGAAGGCTCTAGCTAATTTTTGTATTCGGTAGCTGATCGTTAATGCCCATTATATTTATTTACAAAAACCTTGTGAAAACATGAACAAAAAATGGAAGTCAAGTTAAGAAAAGTGTCGTGATCAAACAATCCAGTAAACACAGTTATGTAACGGCAAAGTAACTGAAAATAACGAGTAATGTTAACCGGATAGTACATGCAACTTACATGTACGTTGCTATTTCCCACTCATGAATATTACTCGGAATGTAATATTTTATGTAACTGTTACATTTTTGTTATGTTACTTGTTTGTTGTACAATGCAACTGCTATGTAACGAAAATGTAACGGTAATGTTACCAAAATTAACAAGTAATATTACTCGAATATTACATGCAACTTACGCGTAAGTTGTTATTTCCCACTCATAAGTATTACTGGTTATGTACCATCTTATGTAACCGTTATACTTCAGTTACATTGCTGGTTCATCGTGTAATGTAACTGTAATATATCAAGTAGCACAACAGTTACGTAACCGCAATTTCGAAATGTAATAGAACAGTGAACATAGTTATTACCTATCAGCTGATATAACTGCACTATTACATTAAGTTGAACAGTTATTTAATGGTTGATATGAATGTTATATTACGAGTACATAAATGGTTAGATAACAGTTTCTGTAAATGTTTTGTTACATTCACATGTATGTTTACGTAACAGTTGAAGTAAATTTAATGTTGTATTAACACAAAGAGTTATGTGAGAGCTGATATAACTGTAATATTATGGTAACACGAATTATAATACATTTGGTATAAATGCAACATTACAGCGTTCTCAATTGTTTTGTTACCATAACATTATGTTTACGTCAAAGAGACACGTTCGCTACAACCGAAAATACAAATCATTTTACACTATGGTTCAATTATAATTTTCCAGCAAGCTATATTCGTAATTACTGTAAAAATATGATTAGTTATTGATTATATTCGACCTTATACATTTTATTGTTTCATGAATACATTTGAAGTCTTTTTATGACATATATTGCTAAATTTCACAGTATACTTAAGCCATAATGTAATTTTAAATATTTCCATTGCGTCTCTTAATGGATAAAAAATGATTAATAGTCAACATAATATATATATATATATATATATATATATATATATATATATATACATACAGGGTGATCTAGAATAGGTGTATCAGCGGGAAATGCCGGGTTCGGCAGGGTACTCCGAAGATTTCTACCGAGCCGTTTTCTTTTTTCGCCTCCGTCATCAAATGGGAAGCATTAGAAAATAGGCATTCGATCTTCGAAATTAACGCTCGAATCCGCCTTGTTGAACGACCGAAAAGGGCAAAAGAGTAGGCGAAGGGCCACGAAGTCGTAGCCGACGTCAAGAAGGTTCTGCGAAACAGCAGCGTTTGTCAAATGCCAGCGCGTATGATCTGACGTTTAGCAAATCATTCGCTGCGTTGCCGGTTAACCTATTCGGCCCGAGAATCGTGACACACGATTTGACGTTTCACCTGTCGTCTGTTATCGATCGGCGTATTGCGTGCTAAAGCGTGAAGCGCGCCGCAATTAATGACATTTACGAATTTTGCCGCGATTATCTATCGAGAGCGCCTGTTCTTTTTGCTTCCTTAAGAAATAAAAATTAAGAAAACCAAAGAATTGTCAATGATTATCGACTTTCGATATACCGAGCGATTTTTCTTGCGTATTGAAAAAAAATCAATACGTAAGTTTTTATTAACAAACTCTCAATAACTTGACGCTACATTTTCGAGAATTGGATGTTTTCGGGATTCCATTTCTCATTCGACCACTCCGTTCAGTATCATAGTCGGATTGATCTCCAAAAATACATTTTTCTGTACGAATACCATCTCAAAGTGTGTTCGAGCTGGGTTAGGAAACATGAGGAGAAGATTTCCATTTCCTCATTAGGGTAGACGAAATCTGTCGGTTCCGGCAGACGAAAATCGATACGACGTTTTTTTAGGATTGACAATAGATGAGAAGATCTTCTGCACCGCCTGAGATACAATTTTTCACGTACCGATACGGGTTGATTCTGGAAATCCCAAAGCGTTGCGACTCTGTTTGCGGTTTCTCTTAAGGGGTAACACCACTCGAGTGGCCGAAAATTAGACCTAACTGCGACAATTTATTTTGGCAGTATGAAAAAACGAATAAGATTTCTTATGAGAGGGTTTATGTAAGACATATTAAGGAATGTAAAAATTATTGTAATTTTCATAAAAAATAGCGACGACAGAGCCCATCTTGAAAAACTTGTTTTTCAAACTGGGAGGCCGGAATACGCGAACCCTTTGCATGAATCGATTTGAATTTTGATCGCAGCTTCATAATTACATTCTCTATGAGCGTACGTAGCCGTTTATTACATTAAACGTAAACTTTTTCTTTATAAACAATTTATCGCTTATCTTTTGGTCAAAAAATCGATTTATTTCTTTCAATGTCCGCACATTTTTTTCAAGATTTGATCGTAAAATCCCTACGTCGTCCCATAGAGAATGTAATTGTGACGCTACGATCAACATTTCAAATCGATCCGTTGCAAAGGTGTTCGTGTACTCCGTTCTCCTAGTTTTAAAAAACATGTTTTTCAGCATGGGCTCTGTCGCCGCCATTTTGCATGAAAATTATAATACATTTTTTTATCCTTTAGTATGTGTTAAATAAACCGTCTAAAAAGAAATCCTATCCTTTTATCAAACTCCGAAAATAAATTGTCAAAGTAAGGTCTTATTTTCTGCCGCTAGAGTGGTGTTACCCCTTAAGAATATTAGAACACCAGCGATATGTAAAGGGTCAACATTTGTGCTGCTTTATAATAAAATGTTATTTATTTATTCATTTCACTTGTGATCAGAGCAAATGGACAATTCATGCGTTGCTGCAAGCTGCAAGTAGGACGTATTGTTTACGTAATAAAGATGAAATCAACATAGCCCTTGACGTTTCCGCGCAACTTCCAATGTTGTTCGATCATCCCCGTAATGGCATTTGTCGATTTCATCTGCGATCAAGTCAAGCATTTCGGAGACGGGCAAATTGACCCGCAGCTCGAGCGTCTAACAGCTTCTATAAACCAAGGAAAGATTAAATCGATGCTTTGATTCCTTTTCGGAGCATCTATCGGACATTCCTGAAATGCTCCATTCAAAATAGTTTTCGATTTCATCTTATTTCCGGCCAGAGCTAGTGGGCAATTTCGGCACTGCTGTGAACTGCGGGTATGACGCATTATTTACTCGATAAAGATGAAATCAACATTGCCCTTAACGTTTCCGTGCAACTGTCAACGTCGTTTGACAAACGAATTGATTTCATCTCCTATCGCGATCGGGAACGAGATGAATTTATCTCGTTTCAATATCATCGGAAAGGAGATGAAATCAATAGCGAACTCGTCGTGGCGGCTTCGAGTATGTCTTACGGACACTAGAAGAATCATTGACAGAATTTATTTCATCTCTGTTCGCGATTGAGAACGAGATGAAATCATCTCTTTGCGATATTATCGGAATGGAGATGAAATCAACCGCAAACTCGTTGTGGCGTTGTCGAGTATGTCCTATGGATAATGCACGAATCGTTGTCCGAATTGATTTCATCTACTATCGCGATCGGGAACGAGATGAATTTATCTCGTTTCAATATCCTCGGAAAGGAGATGAAATTAATGGCGAACTCGTCGTGACGTTGTCGAGTGTATCCTATGGATACTGCACGAATCACTGACAGAATTGATTTCATCTCCGTTCGCGATCGGGAACGAAATGAATTCATCTCGTCGCGATATTATCGAATAGGAGATGAAATCAATGGCGAACTGGTCGTGACGTTGTCGCGTATATCCTATGGATACTCCACGAATCACTGACAGAATTGATTTTATCTCCGTTCGCGATTGGGAACTAGATGGATTCATCTCGTTCCGATATAATCGGAAACGCGATGAAATGAAAGGCAAACTCGTTGTGACGGCTTCGAGTATGTCTTACGGACACTAGAAGAATCATTGACAGAATTGAATTCATCTCCGTTCGCGATTGGGAACGAGATGAAATCATCTATTTGCGATATTATCGGAATGGAGATGAAATCAACCGTGAACTCGTTGCGACCTTGTCGAGTATGTCGTATGGATAACGCACGAATCGTTGTCCGAATTGATTTCATCTCCTATCGCGATCGGGAACGAGATGAATTTATCTTGTTTCAATATAAACGAAAAGGAGATGAAATCAAGGGCGAACTCGTCGTGACGGCTTCGAGTATGTCCTACGGACACTAGAAGAATCATTGACAGAATTGATTTCATCTCCGTTCGCGATTGGGAACGAGATGAAATCATCTCTTTGCGATATTATCGGAATGGAGATGAAATCAACCGCGATCTCGTTGTGACGTTGTCGAGTATGTCCTATGGATAATGCACGAATCGTTGTCCGAATTGATTTCATCTCCTATCGCGATCGAGAACGAGATGAATTTATCTCATTTCAATATCATCGGAAAGGAGATGAAATCAATGGCGAACTCGTCGTGACGGCTTCGAGTATGTCCTACGGACACAAGAAGAATCATTGACAGAATTGATTTCATCTCCGTTTGCGATCGGGAACGAGATGAAATCATCTCTTTGCGATATTATCGGAATGGAGATGAAATCAACCGCGAACTCGTTGTGACGTTGTCGAGTATGTCCTATAAATTATGCACGAATCGTTGTCCGAATTGATTTCATCTCGGACGGCAACAACCGGCAACAACGAGTGCACGGTTGATTTCATCTCCATTCCGATAATATCGCAAAGGGATGATTTCATTTCGTTCCCGATCGCCAATGGAGATGAAATCAATTCTGTCAATGATTCTTTTAGTGTCCGTCGGACATACTCGAAGCCGTCACGACGAGTTCGTTATTGATTACATCTCCTTTCCGATGATATTGAAACAAGATAAATTCATCTCGTTCCCGATCGCTATAGAAGATGGAATCAATTCGGACAACGATTCGTGCATTATCCATACGACATACTCGAGAAGGTCGCAACGAGTTCACGGTTGATTTCATCTCCATTCCGATAATATCGCAAAGAGATGATTTCATCTCGTTCCCAATCGCGAACGGAGATGAAATCAATTCTGTCAACGATTCTTCTAGTGTCCCTAGGACATACTCGAAGCCGTCACGACGAGTTTGCTATTGATTTCATCTCCTTTCCGATTATATTGAAACAAGATAAATTCATCACGTTCCCGATCGCGATAGGAGATGAAATCAATTCGGACAACGATTCGTGCGTTATCCATACGACATACTCGACAAGGTCGCAACGAGTTCGCGGTTGATTTCATCTCCATTCTAATAATATCGCAAGGAGATGATTTCATCTCGTTCCCAATCGCGAACGGAGATGAAATCAATTCTGTCAATGATTCTTCTAGTTTCCGTAAGACATACTTGAAGCCGTCATGACGAGTTTGCCTTTGATTTCATCTTGTTTCCGATTATATCGGAACGAGATGAATCCATCTAGTTCCCGATCGCGAACGGAGATAAAATAAATTCTGTCAGTGATTCGTGGAGTATCCATAGGATACACTCGTCAACGTCACGACGAGTTTGCCATTGATTTCATCTCCTTTTCGATAATATCGCGACGAGATGAATTCATTTCGTTCCTGATCGCGAACGGAGATGAAATCAATTCTGTCAGTGATTCGTGCAGTATCCATAGGATACACTCGACAAAGTCACGACGAGTTCACCATTGATTTCATCTCCTTTCCGATGATATTGAAACGAGATAAATTCATCTCGTTCCCGATCGCGATAGGAGATGAAATCAATTCGGACAACGATTCGTGCATTATCCATAGGACATACTCGACAACGTCACAACGAGTTCGTGGTTGATTCAATCTCCATTCCGATAATATCGCAAAGAGATGATTTCATCTCGTTCCTAATCGCGAACGGAGATGAAATCAATTCTGTCAATGATTTTTCTAGTGTCCGTAAGATATACTCGAAGCCGTCACGACGAGTTTGCCTTTGATTTCATCTCGTTTCCGAGTATATCGGAACGAGATGAATCCATCTAGTTCCCGATCGCGAACGGAGATAAAATCAATTCTGTCAGTGATTCGTGGAGTATCCATAGGATACACTCGACAACGTCACGACGAGTTCGCCATTGATTTCATCTCCTTTTCAATAATATCGCGACGAGATGAATTCATTTCGTTCCCGATCGCGAACGGAGATGAAATCAATTCTGTCAGTGTATCGTGCAGTATCCATAGGATACACTCGACAACGTCACGACGAGTTCACCATTGATTTCATCTCCTTTCCGATGATATTGAAACGAGATAAATTCATCTCGTTCCCGGTCGCGATAGGAGCTGAAATCAATTCGGACAACGATTCGTGCATTATCCATAGCACATACTCAACAACGTCACAACGAGTTCGCGGTTGATTTCATCTCCATTCCGATAATATCGCAAAGAGATGATTTCATCTCGTTGCCGATCGCGAACGGAGATGAAATTAATTCTGTCAATGATTCTTCTAGTGTCCGTAGAACATACTCGAAGCCGTCACGACGAGTTCGCCATTGATTTCATCTCCTTTCCGATGATATTGAAACGAGATAAATTCATCTCGTTCCCCATCACGATAGGAGATGAAATTAATTCGGACAACGATTCGTGCATTATCCATAGGACATACTAGACAACGTCACAACGAGTTCGTGGTTGATTTCATCTCCATTCCGATAATATCGCAAAGAGATCATTTCATCTCGTTGCCGATCGCGAACGGAGATGAAATCAATTCTGTCAATGATTCTTCTAGTGTCCGTAGGACATACTCGAAGCCGTCACGACGAGTTCGCCATTGATTTCATCTCCTTTCCGATGATATTGAAATGAGATAAATTCATCTCGTTCCCGATCGCGATAGGAGATGAAATCAATTCGGACAACGATTCGTGCATTATCCATAGGACATACTCGACAAAGTCACAACGAGATCGCGGTTGATTTCATCTCCATTCCGATAATATCGCAAAGAGATTATTTCATCTCGTTCCCGATCGCGAACGGAGATGAAATCAATTCTGTCAATGATTCTTCCAGTGTCCATAGGAACTACTCGAAGCCGTCACGACGAGTTCGCCATTGATTTCATCTCCTTTCCGATGATATTGAAACGAGATAAATTCATCTCGTTCCCGATCGCGACAGGAGATGAAATCAATTCGGACAACGATTCGTGCATTATCCATAGGACATTCTCGACAACGTCACAACGAGTTCGCGATTGATTTCATCTCCATTCCGATAATATCGCAAAGAGATGACTTCATCTCGTTCCCGATGGCCAATGGAGATGAAATCAATTCTGTCAATGATTCTTTCAGTGTCCGTCGTACATACTCGAAGCCGTCACGACGAGTTCGCTATTGATTTCATCTCCTTTCCAATGATATGGAAACAAGATAAATTCATCTCGTTCCCGATCGCGATAGGAGATGGAATCAATTCGGACAACGATTCATGCATTATCCATACGACATACTCGACAAGGTCGCAACGAGTTCGCCGTTGATTTCATCTCCATTCCGATAATATCGCAAAGAGATGATTTCATCTCGTTCCCAATCGCGAACGGAGATGAAATCATTTCTGTCAATGATTCTTCTAGTGTCCGTAGGACATACTCGAAGCCGTCACGACGAGTTCGCCCTTGATTTCATCTCCTTTCCGATTATATTGAAACGAGATAAATTCATCCCGTTCCCGATCGCGATAGGAGATGAAATCAATTCGGACAACGATTCGTGCATTATCCATAGGGCATACTCGACAACGTCACACCGAGTTCGCGGTTGATTTCATCTCCATTCCGATAATATCGCAAATAGATGATTTCATGTCGTTCCCGATCGCGAACGGAGATGAAATCAATTCTGTCAATGATTCTTCTAGTGTCCGTAGGACATACTCGAAGCCGTCACGACGAGATTGCCTTTGATTTCATCTCGTTTCCGATTATATCGGAACGAGATGCATTCATCTCGTTCCCGATCGCGAACGGAGATGAAATAACTTCTGTCAGTGATTCGTGCAGTATCCATAGGATACACTCGACAACGTCACGACGAGTTCGCCATTGATTTCATCTCCTTTCCGATGATATTGAAACGAGATAAATTCATCTCGTTCCCGATCGCGATAGTAGATGAAATCAATTCGGACAACGATTCGTGCATTATCCATAGGACATACTCGACAACGCCACAACGAGTTTGCGGTTGATTTCATCTCCATTCCGATAATATCGCAAAGAGATGATTTCATCTCGTTCTCAATCGCGAACAGAGATGAAATAAATTCTGTCAATGATTCTTCTAGTGTCCGTAAGACATACTCGAAGCCGCCACGACGAGTTCGCTATTGATTTCATCTCCTTTCCGATGATATTGAAACGAGATAAATTCATCTCGTTCCCGATCGCGATAGGAGATGAAATCAATTCATTTGTCAAACGACGTTGACAGTTGCACGAAAACGTTAAGGGCAATGTTGATTTCATCTTTATCGCGTAAATAATGCGTCATCCCCGCAGTTCACAGCAGTGCCTGAATTGCCCACTAGCTCTGGCCGGAAATAAGATGAAATCGAAAACCATTTTGAATGGAGCATTTCAGGAATGTCCGATAGATGCTCCGAAAAGGAATCAAAGCATCGATTTAATCTTTGCTTGGTTTATAGAAGTTGTTAGAGGCTCGAGCTGCGGGTCAATTTGCCCGTCTCCGGAATCCTTGACTTCATCGAAGATGAAATCGACAAATGCCATTACGGGGATGGTCGAACAACATTGGAAGTTGCGCGGAAACGTCAAGGGCTATGTTGATTTCATCTTTATTACGTAAACAATACGTCCTACTTGAAGCTTGCAGCACCGCATGAATTGTCCATTTCCTCTGATCACAAGTGAAATGAATAAATAAATAACATTTTATTATAAAGCAGCACAATGTTGACCCTTTACATATCGCTGGTGTTCTAATATTCTTGTTACGTACCGAACGGTACCCCGGGTTTCCCGAGTGAAATATTATTTTGTGGGCTGCTCTGCTCGTCCCATACGGGCCCGAGTTCTCTGGGAGGATAAGGGGGAGGATGCCAGAATACTTTGGTGCTTCCGATTATAACATGGTTTATTTATTAACAATAGCCGACTTACAATGTTGTTGACGCCTGAATGAGTAAACACACATACACACCACACACATACACACCACACACATACACACCACACTCATACACACTCACTAATTTTAACAATATAGAACTGGCATATTCGATACAAAATACGATGATTGAACGGCGCGGCTTGAGTTGTGTTTTCAATTTGTAAGAATGGAATTAGATGTAATAATGATTGCGTCTCTATCGCGTCGGTGTCGACTGCGCACAAGACTGACAATTCTGTGCAACCACCTTTTGCACCGGGTTCACTAGGGGATACTATCCACCTCCCAAATGCAAGGGAATTATGGTTGCCGCGGAACGGTTTGTGCGTGAGTAGGAATCCGTGCACAGGAAATAACCCCGTGGACGCGGTACTCGCGACACCATTTTAACGACCGAAGACTGACGGACGCGAACCCGTGAAGACGCGGGAGTCTGGGATCGCGACTTGCTTTCGGCCGGAGTTATACCCCAACACCAGGTTACTTCCGTGGCTAGATGGGAACTAAAAATCTTCACCGCCACCGGACCGATGTTAGCTCGGTAGCTATCACTCCGGTGGGGGTTTTTGACAACGTCCACGGAAAGTTGCTCGCTCCCAAAGTCCCACGGTCGAACTCCGCGGATCAGGCGATGCTTGATCAGCGGAATTCGATCGGGTACATCCGGTCTCACTATCGGCGTATCCCGACACCGCATAGAGACACGAGGCGACGAAGTCGTCGGAAAATAATGAAAGTTAAACCTGTTCATAAAAACCCAATTATTGATATTATTAAACAAAACATTAAAAGTTTACGGAGACGTAACATTCTTAAGGGGTAACACCACTCTAGCGGCAGAAAATAAGACCTAACTTTGACAATTTATTTTGGGAGTTTGATAAAAGGATAGGATTTCTTTTTAGACGGTTTATTTAACACATACTAAAGGATAAAAAAATGTATTATAATTTTCATGCAAAATGGCGGCGACAGAGCCCATCCTGAAAAACATGTTTTTTAAAACTAGGAGAACGGAGTACACGAACACCTTTGCAACGGATCGATTTGAAATGTTGATAGTAGCTTCACAATTACATTCTCTATGGGACGACGTAGGGATTTTTCGATCAAATTTTGAAAAAAAATGGCGGACATTGAAAGAAATAATTCGATTTTTTGGCCAAAAGATAAGCCATAAATTGTTTATAAAGAAAAAGTTTACATTTAATGTAAAAAACGGCTACGTACGCCCATAGAGAATGTAATTATGAAGCTGCGATCAAAATTCAAATCGATTCATGCAAAGGGTTCGCGTATTCCGGCCTCCCAGTTTGAAAAACAAGTTTTTCAAAATTACAATAATTTTTACATTCTTTAATATGTCTTACATAAACCCTCTCATAAGAAATCCTATTCGTTTTTTCATACTGCCAAAATAAATTGTCACAGTTAGGCCTAATTTTCCGCCGTTCGAGTGGTGTTACCCCTTAAGAGAAACCGCAAACAGAGTCGCAACGCTTTGGAATTTCCAGAATCAACCCGTATCGGTACGTGAAAAATTGTATCTCAGGCGGTGCAGAAGATCTTCTCATCTATTGTCAATCCTAAAAAAACGTCGTATCGATTTTCGTCTGCCGGAACCGACAGATTTCGTCTCCCCTAATGAGGAAATGGAAATCTTCTCCTCATGTTTCCTAACCCAGCTCGAACACACTTTGAGATGATATTCGTACAGAAAAATGTATTTTTGGAGATCAATCCAACTATGATACTGAACGGAGTGGTCGAATGAGAAATGGAATCCCGAAAACATCCAATTCTCGAAAATGTAGCGTCAAGTTATTGAGAGTTTGTTAATAAAAACTTACGTATTAATTTTTTTTCAATACGCAAGAAAAATCGCTCGGTACATCGAAAGTCGATAATCATTGACAATTCTTTGGTTTTGTTAATTTTTATTTCTTAAGGAGGTACGGTGATGACCATGCTAGTAAACTTAGAGTCTATTTCACGCCGCAATACCGCCACGTTTTAGATATATGTATAGGGCCTATTTTTCGAGAAATATTTTTTAAGTATTGAATTTCGAGTTTCCTATTATTCTTATAATATGGAAACAACCTTAATAATCTACTACTCGACTTCAGTAGTACGCCATATCGTTGACGTTTAGCATCGTCGCATTTTCGGTGGCTGTCATCGGTTCCACGCGCCCGGCTTATTATTTTTTGTATCCGGTTAACATGGAGAATGAAAATACTGTGGAAGTTTATCGAGGAGTAACGGGATTGTACCTGAAGTCCAGTTTAGAGACAAATGTAGATTCTGACGGACAAGAATTAAAAAATGAAAAGATAATATTGCGATTGCAGATAAAAAAACGCCGCGTTGAAGTTAACCTCAATGTCCAATGTCCAATCTGTCCAAAGTCAAAACATATTTCACCGATTTTTATGTTATTTTTCCCTTTCCCAATTTTCACAATATTTGCAGGTATAAAAAGCAACGTTTATTTTATATGGCGGTTCTCCTATGCTGAAATTATATATAGATGCGTTGTATAGGTACGTGTCGCCAGAAAAATTGAGATGCCTTTGCTGTACATAAAAGAACTTCAAGTAAATATCGACGGAAGGCCTTTTATAATCCATTAAAAAATTTACGGCTTCACACAATCATATTTTTAATTCGTGTTGAAAATATCCGATAGACGAATCAAATTTGCGCGGGTATCCGGCGTTGCCACACTTCGAGCAAGACGGCTGCTGTTACGTCACGAGACGTCTCTCTCTCTCTAAATACTTCGGTTATTGGCGCCTTCATTTCTAAATTGATTGCTTATCTCTGCGATGAGCTTTCCACTTCAAGGTGCCTTATTGATCACAACGAATCAACGAACGCAACCGTCAGTTTTTTTTACGTGTGTCTTGGCTCCAAGTAGTACAAAAAAATCGATATATGAGAGGACAGGCACATTTTGTCGTCTACGTGTGACTAATTCACCAACTTTAACAGTTAATCTTTAACTTTAACTTTAATCTTTAACCGAGTTAACTTTAACAGTTAACTCGGAAACTGTACGGTAAATCTTGTGGAAACTCCGCATACGCATGGACGAAGGTCTCGACAATGCTAGTAAAAAAAATCGGGCTTTTATCTTGGACTCGCTCCAATCACCGTACCTCCTTAAGGAAGCAAAAAGAACAGGCGCTCTCGATGGATAATCGCGGCAAAATTCGTAAATGTCATTAATTGCGGCGCGCTTCACGCTTTAGCACGCAATACGCCGATCGATAGCAGACGACAGGTGAAACGTCAAATCGTGTGTCACGATTCTCGGGCCGAATAGGTTGACAGGCAACGCAGCGAATGATTCGCTAAACGTCAGATCATGCGCGCTGGCATTTGTCAAACTCTGCTGTTTCGCAGAACCTTCTTAACGTCGGCTACGACTTCGTGGCCCTTCGTCTACTCTTCTGCCCTTTTCGGTCGTCCAACATGGCGGATTCGAGCGTTAATTTCGAAGATCGAATGCCTATTTTCTAATGCTTCCCATTTGATGACGGAGGCGAAAAAAAGAAAACGGCTCGGTAGAAATCTTCGGAGTAACCTGCCGAACCCGGCATTTCCCGCTGATACACCTATTCTGGATCACCCTATATATGAAAAAGTAAAGTTCTTTATTTTGATAATTATGATGAACTATATATTGTTTTTTTTTTCTTTGCCGATCGACTAGATACCATACGATATAATCGCACCAATCGCACTAATCAACTAAATACTAAAAATGTAACGAAAAATATAATCCATGTATCAATTATTTTATCTAGAAACAGACCTAATGTGATGTGACAAACGCCTACATTACGTTCAACGTAGTAGGACGTCTTTTGTCTTTAACATCTTTCTTTTGTCTTCAACATCAACACTGGTTTACAAAAACAAAACTTTAGAACGAAAAAATATATATGTATATAAGTAATATGCATTAATCTTTATAATAACTCTTTGGAGAATCATAGGAAGCTGTTTTGTCTAATCGGCAACGGTATATTAGATCGGTTTCGGAGCTACTCTCAATTCTCTAGAAATTCTCTAGAACTCTTCTGTCTTCTAGACTTCTTGTCTTCTGTCTTCTAGACTAGAACTTCTTCTGTCTTTAACATCACCCGACTTTACAAAAACAAAACGTTAAAACTAAAAAGCTTTTTTTTTTACGCAGCACAGCCCTTCGGCAGAATCTTTCTTAACGCAGCGCAACCCTTCGCCAGGATAATTCAGCATTATCTGAAATCAGTAGGAAAAAAAGCCTCAGTACAATCACTCAAGACAAAAATATATATGGTTAATTGATTAACTCAGTACAACAAATTTCTTAATGGAATCTACCAGAACGACACTTTTTAGATTTACATACAGAAGATTAACAGCAAACACCAAATTTAGTCGGTTTAATTAAAGCAAAACATTACACAAAACATAATATTTATGAGCGATATGAGCCCCATTTACAAACAATAATCTACTATTTTCACTTTTACATCACTCATAACCTGAATCAAATCACGCGCATGTAAATTCGGATTAATGTGATATCTGCATGCTATTCTTTTTTTGTATCACTTGAATAACACTTGAACTGAAAACAATGCCTCAGTACAATAAATTTCTAACTGGAATCTACCAGAATGACACTTTTAAAATTATTCAAAAATAATCCACGTCGTCGAACTGAGGTTAAGCATGACATTTACATACACACGATTAACAACAAACACCAAATTTAATCTATTTAATTGAAGCAAAACATTACACAAAATATAATATTTATTTCCATATTGCAAAAAATATATAACTTTCACTTGAACATCACTTTCATAACCTCAATTCAATCACGCGCATGTAAATTCGGGTTAATATGAAACCTGTATGCTATTTTTTTTATCACTTGAATAACACACATGATAGACATATATTCACGGCTTATTATATTTAATAGTTCAAAATATTCTGAACAAAAAAGATAATGAAAGAAAGCAGCAATTATACCTTTCCTTCCGAAATACGGGAAACGCAATGAGATGGGCTGGGCCCGAAGCACGAGGCACAAGACGCTACGAGGGTCACACGTCACAGAACACGGTGTATGACACTAGCGACGCTTGTGGCGAATTCGTAAAGCTCACACGTACGTACTTGTTATACGCTTTCTGCGTAACCATTACAGAACTTATGTATATAATGTATGTAATCGCAATGTCATAGCGATTACGCTTTTTTGACAGGCTTCTTCTTTCACCGTAAAAAGGCTGGCTGCACACCTGTAATTAACTTCCCCTATAATCTCCTCTATCCTTTAAAGTGCTCATAATGCGGGCCCTTTTTTGTGCAATAACGTTCCGGCAGAGGCCTAGCAATATGCCCACCACTCGCCCTGCATGGTGGCGAGAATTGTTTAAATCGAAATTCGAGGTCGTACTCCAACAAATTACGCTCTTTACATTCGTCGTCTCTCACTGCACCCCCTGATGGTATTTCTACCTTTTGCCTTCGTCAAGCGTGTCCCACTGTTATAGATCACCTTCTTCTCCTTTTCAATCACTCTATCGAAAAAAGCTGCTTTCCCTCTTCTTGGAAACGAGCATATATTCGACCGTTATTGAAAGTCAAGCTGCCGAAGTCACCGTCTGATACGCGTCCGATCGCAAATTTATCTGAAGTCTCCAAACTGTTCGAACGCATCATAAAAGACCAGATCGACAATTTCATCGAGTCCAACAACATCTTCGATTATCGACAGTCCGCGTATAGAGTAGGGTTTTCCACTCAGACAGCGCTGATTAGAATCTGCGACGACGTGCGTCGAGCCTCTGACTCCGGCATAGCATCTTACTCCAGAAATTAAAACGATTAGGTTTCTCCCTCGCCACTCTCAAATGGATATACTCATATCTATCTGGACGTACACAAGCTGTTATCGATTCGCAAGGCCATACCTCGTCGTGGCTTCCTACAAATATGGGTATCCCTCAAGGCTCTGTCTTGGAACCCCTATTATTTTCCCTCTTTTTGAACGACATTTCCGAGAGTCTAAAATTTTCTAACCATATGGTGTTCGCTGACGATCTGCAGATATATTGCTCTTGCACTCCAAACGAACTCCATCTGTCTCTCGCCAGGATTAACCACGATGTGAACGCCATCTTCGAGTACTCAACAGTCAATGAATTATCCTTGAGCCTTTCGAAATCTGTGATACTCCTAGTCGGCAGCAATGCCCGTACCAGAGTGCTTGATTTAAATGTTCTCCCACGAATTTTGGTAGGTACGACGCCGTTACTTTATGTAACTGAATGTCGCAATCTAGGATTGATCATGTCCTCTTTCCTCTCCTGGAAACGTCACATCGCCACCATTTCACGTGATATCCATGGTATTCTCCACAAATTAAAATTTCATCGAAATACTCTTTCCTCCACCTTACGCGCAAAATTAATTAGCACTCTCGTTTTTCCAAGACTTGATTACTGTTCGGTTGTTTATATTAATCTTCCGGATACCCTTAATTCAGCAATCCAGCGCTTGGTCAACTGCTGCGTGAGGTTCGTTTTTCATTTGCGGCGAGATGCGCACGTGACACGGTATAGACACCAAATTCGGTGGGTCTCGGCAAGAAATCGTCGAATATACTTCCTTGGTATTCTCGTCTATAAGGTTCGTAATAACCGAGTCCCAGAGTACATCGACGAGTTGTTCGACAGAGCTCATCCGGATGCTCGGGTCTCCTTGAGACGGCGTATTCCGACCTTTAACATCCCGTTCGCTAGGACCTCCATCTATCAACACTCTGTCGTAATATCTGCATGTCACCTATGGCATTCACTCCCCGTGAGTGTAATCAGTTCTCCCTCACTTGACATCTTCAAAGAGAGACTACCCTACTAAAAATGTCTGATAGAAAACGAAAAAAAAAAATTATTTCGTTTTGGTTCGTGTTTCTGATTCCTGTTTTTCATAAACATCTGCAGATTATTATGATGGGAATCGTATTGGATGATGATGAGTTTATAATATCGAGCTCCAATCCGAATTAATAGCGAATGAATTATACCGCCCCATTGCGTAGGATTGCGATATACGACATATGTTGTTTATATGTGTGAATCTATTCGTATATGCTATGTATGATTGTACTTTTCGTTTTCGTTGTTTGTTATAAATGTATATGCACGAATATATTAAGTCGTATAAAACAGCATGTATAGTTTCCTTTCGTATTTCTGATTCGTATATTGCGCAATTAAGATCTTATTTGTGTGAACCAAATTTGATCATGTTCTATATAAATACTGTATAAAGAATACTTTCATGCAGTTGAATTTCGCATTCTTCATAGGATTATTATAAAGTTGAATCATATATCTATGAATAGTATATATAGTATGAATATGCCAATGAAAATGAATCATTTTGAATGCGATACGTTTCATTGCAGTTGAGCCTGTATTATATTCATTATTCGTAGTATTTCATTGAAAATGTATGTACTACGTAATGAAGAATACAGTAACTGCCAACGAAAATGAATCATTCTGAATGCGATACGTCTCATTGCAGTTCAGGCTGTATTATTAATTACTAGTAGTATTTCATTGGGAATTTATGTACTACGTAACAAAGAATACAGTATGACATGTCAATGAAAATGAATCATTTTGAAAGCGATACGTCTCATTGCAGTTCAGGCTGTATTATTAATTACTAGTAGTATTTCATTGCGAATGTACGAGTAGTGTAATGATACCGAAACGGAATCAAAATTCCTACTACCGACATTTACCGACTTAGTTGAGAAACGAACCAAAAAAGGTTGATTCCCGACTTATCGACGGATGGTCGGGTTGGGTTTCGATTCCGTTTCGGTATCATGATCGACTGTCGATGTTTCTACTTACCGACCGATGGTAGGGCTGCACTGCTTACTGGTCGATGGTGAGGCTCACCTGCTTACCGACCGATGGTGGTAAGTCCCCCTTCGCCTTGAATGGAATTTGGTGGAAGGGGGGGGGGGGTAAACACGGGACACACGTCCGACTCCTAGCGAGGCCGCGCAACGACTGACAAAGAGTCGAAGTGCTTTGTAATAAAAGGGAGTTCCCCTCCCCTCCCGCGGGAAGAGGGGGTAGTGGGAGGAAGAGTAGGGGGTCCGATTTCTCAGAAATTGTTTTAAACATTTGTGGGTGGTGAGTCATCGGGTGCTTGCCGTGGCTTGACAAAGCCCCCCCCCCCCCTTGCTGCGATGCGATAGTTTTGTTTATCGACGTGTCTAAACCTGCGAATTAAGGTGTTGAATGATTATTTTCCGAGAATTTATTATCGGCACCGGTGACATTTGATAGCGTCAATATGGCGGCGGGATTTCGTCAGATTTCTACGAATTATATTTTTTAAACATTTTGCGGGGAGGGGGGCGAGTCATCGGGCGCGTGTCATTTTTCCGCGCTCGGACCATCGTGCCCTCAATTTAGCCCGATAACAGAAGGAAATAAACAGATGAAAAGACCGCTGTTTATACTCGAGCGATGCGATGTTCCATTTGCACGCGCGTGCCAACACACACATAAACACACACACACACACCTTGCGGATACTGCGCTTGACAAAGCCCCCCCCCCCCCCCCCCCAATCGAATGCGATATCGATAAACGCGTCGAAACTTGCTCGCCATTATGACGGGGACTATAAGTGGGGGTGTGTAGAAAAATATTCGTCAGTATAGCGTTTCCCCGTCAACATGAGTCATTTCAGAGATTCAAAAAATCCTGTTTCGTAAAAGTTGAAGAAGTTTGCTGAAGATCAATTTCGAAAAGGCTCTCCCCCCTCCGATTCAAAAGTTCCAAAGATCAAAGGGAGTGAAGCATATAATGATAATGTTCGTCCCGGGCGATACGGAGCTGTAGGTGATTCACGGAAAAAATAGGCTCTTGTTGAGAAGTTGCCACGAAAGGCTGCGGCATCATGCGGCGCAACGAAAAAAATTCGTGCAAGAGACCCGAATTAAAAGTGCGCATCGAACGATTGTTGCACGATATTCAACAATTGAAAGGAGAAATAGACTCGTGGGCGCAGATTCATTCGCTGAGGATGATATTTGAAAAAATAAATTTGGAGTCACGGCGCGAAAAATCTCCTCACCGACAAACGTCATTGGTCGAGGATTCAGAGTGGAGGGGGAATGGTGGAGGGGGCAAGTATATAATCTCGTGAAGACAGCTTCGATCGATCAGACGACAAATGAAACGTGGACGCGATCAATAAGATTGGCAAATACGCAGATTTTCTTCCGGCGAAGAAATTGAACAAGTTGACCCCCGAATCGGAGTATCCCATCACCAATATACGGGAAGTGAACACGAGATATGGCAAAAAGTTCGTGATTGACATTTGCAACGAGTTTACCGTATTTCTACCGGCGAGGATCAGCAAGGTACTTGAAACGAATCCGGCGACGTTCCAGACGATGTTGGCGTCAGCGTACAACGGAGATCTATGCATGGTCTACATCGGTGGAAAGTTCAATAGCATGGAATTCAAAAACCTGGCAGACGAACCTCGCGAATGCAGTGCGCGGTAAGGAGGAAGGCGACTAATGTTGATTGACTACTCAAGTGAATTACAAGTGAAAAAATGCTGTTTTGTTTGTTCTTCAGAAACCCCGAGTCGCTATGAGGTCTCGGAAAAAAAACACATCACATAGGCTCAATGTTGGCGAAGGTGCTCAGCCTCGAATCCTCAGGCTAACCTCGCGGCAGCGAATCCATGGCAAAAAGATTGTGTTTCGGATCACCAAGGCGCTCCAGGTTGACATCAGCGCTTAGATGAGATCTGGTGCGGAGGAATCCACGAACCTCGCCATCACAGTATTAAGAACATTTTCTGTGTGTGTGTGTGTGTGTGTGTGTGTGTGTGTGTGTGTGTGTGTGTGTGTGTGTGTGTGTTTGTGTGTGTGTGTGCGTGTTGCATGGGAGAACATTTTATAAGAAAAATTTTTGGTAAATAAAAAGAAAAATTATGTAATCGACAAAAAATTTATTTCCTCGCATCCTCTTTCAACCATCTCTCCAGACATTTCACATTTTCATAGGCACATTTGAATTTTGGGTGGAGAGTCGCAGGGTAGGGACATCCGTTGTTTCTCAGCTCTTTTGTCGCAAGCTTCTCCAACGATGGGCAATCCAGAGTCTCCAGTTCGATGATCTCCGTTGCTAGGTCGGTGAATTTCTTCAACCACCGCGATTTCTCCAATCCCTTGATGTAAACGATTCGAGCGTGTTGTAAGATTGATCGAATGAACATGGAGATGGTGTCGTGTGGAAAGTCGCCATCGTCCCATCGCAAACCATGGTAATTGCGCTCCAACCACATATTCGTACTCTTGTACTTTCCCGGCAGAGAATTCCAGGCGTACGGTGGTTCGAATAGAAACGTCAAGGGCTTGCAGTCAACGCTCGCCACCTCGACAATTGATATTTCCTTCGGGACGAATTTGTTGACCGGTCGCTTGAAGCCTTGCACATCAACGATAAACTCCATGATGACTGAAGAGAGAACATGGCGCGTGATCTCAATTTTATATCAACTTTCTTACCCCGCCACCTATCGGATTGTACTCGACAATACGATCATGGAGACTGAGACAGTATGCGGAAGTATTGGCGGGAATATTGGTCTTTGATTCGAATTCGATGCGTACGTCAACGGGGCCGGACTTGAGAGAATCGTTCTGCTTCGAGCAATCAATGACAATGAGCGGAGCATACTTTATGAAATCCAATTTTTTCAAGCATGGTTCGGGCTCTCTATTGTAGTACGAATATTGAAAGTTTGCATACATTTGATAGAGAAGGGCATATTGGTTCTGAGCATTGTCCAGATTCAAATTCCCATAGGGATAACTTTGCGAATTGAGGTAGAGTTTGACATCGGTGAGGTCACAATGATCGAAATTACACGCATTTGCGGTTTTCTTATTTTTACGATCCGTCTGGAAGGCTAGAATGACATATCGCGGCTTCTCAAGTTGCGTAGATGTCTTCACGGCCCACATGTGTTTTGAGGTTGCGGGGAGCATTGGGTACTCGTACAATTCCCATGAGCGGAAAGTCATGGGTATCGGTGTGTCTTTACCGATAAACTTGAGAAGTTGGATTTTACGCTTATCGGAGAGTGTCACGTATGGTACGAGCCATTCTACTTTTTTCAACGTGAATTTGATGTCATCCTCACCTGTGGCTTGCCATATCGCATTATCATTAGTCTTCGATCTCAATAGAATCAATTCGTGCTTCGCGTTCACAATGATTTTTTTATAATCTTCGGCGAAACCGAGGATAATACTTAGCGGTATGCATACGTCAAAATTCCCATCGGCATCTGCGACAGCGTGCCCGCTGCGAACATCATACGAGCCAGCATTCTCGAGCTTATAGTTCTTGGATTGATTCATGGATGCGTCTCCCTTCATCGAGCTCGTTATGTCCACATTTTTACATCGATCTATTTCCATGGCATTGAGCTCATATCTCACCTCGTTGAACAAATAGCAAATGCCATTGTTTGCGAAATGTGTATTGGCGGCGATTGTGCCATCGGCTTTGGTGACTCGCCCGCATACGCGTAGCGAACTTTGATTGGGAAGTATGCATATGTCTTGATGCTGAATGGAAATACGTATTTCATCACTGTTATTGAAGGTTGTGGATGCATACGGCTGATGAGCATGAATCTCAAAGTGCGCGATGGAATCATCGAAGATGACGGGGGTTTTGATATCAGTTATTTCCGTCTCCATCTCAAACAGCATACGCACGCAATGCAGATTATGTAGTTTTTCATGCGACTTTTCCACGTATTCGTAAACCCAAACTCCGCAAAAGCAGCACGTTCTGCGATGTTAGCGGTGTGCGTGTGCATCGACTACTGGACTCTCTCATCGACGAAGTATTGTTTTTATAAGTGCTCGAGATTCTGTGAAAGACCCATTGCGATTTGATGTGTAATCGTATGGTTATTGTCTCACCGCGAAAGTTCACCAAATCACCGTCCTGATCCACTATTCGGAGTTGAATGTTATCTATCGTCTTGCTCGCGATGGGTAGATAAATGACGTGCGACGGTATCTCGATGAATTTATAGCCTGGTGGTACGGATGGGAAACACTCGTGGATTGTGTGTACTCTTCGCTCGTTAATATAGGCGCCAGCTGTGAGGTTACATTCGACGCGCAAGGCGTTCACTTTGAGCGTGTTCCGATATACGCTGCCGCTACTGACCAGTGGTGGCAGTGCCTGCAGATGCGTTCCTATATAGGCCTCCAGTCCTCTGTCACAGTGCCCTAGGGACAATCATGACGTCATTGATAGCCTCCATCTTTGTACTGCAAGCGCTGGTCCTCCGGAAGGTAAGGCACTCACAGTACAACAAAGGCGGCAAATCGCCAGTATACTGTAACGTGTCCCGTTTTAAAGTATCCACCGGTGTACGAATTAAAAACGGAACAGCGCCGCAGTACACTGAGTTGACGTCATGCCGCACAGCATTCACAGCGTATATCGGAACACGCTCTTTGAGAATGGTCACTAGATTATCCGATTGATGCTTTTCACCAGCTCGTAGTCTACGGGGTGCAAATCCTAGCATATGTCCGATAGAATCCTCGGGCGTGAAATATATTTCATAATTGCACTCGATTTCACTGCGCAGCGTATTGTGGTTGAGCCTAATGCGAATAGTAATATTTTGTTTTGCCAGCTTTTTTTCCAAGTATGTCGCAATGTCGGCTAATTCGTAACTTCCAGTAGGTATGGTAAAAACGTTCTTGCCAACGTAAAATTTGTTGTGCCCAAGGTCTATATTTGGAATCGAATTGTAGGTTAGGAGTTCGATGAGTCCGAGGGTATAATTCTTGTGGGGGGCGAGATCAATGGGGGGAAAGTATTGAGCCTCGAGCACAGACGATGATCCCGATAAGGTCAACGTAAGACTGTTGTTCATAATGTCATTTGACAAACTGACTCGACTTTCCCCTCATCACCCACTTTTATATAGAGAAAATCTCTCTCGTCGCGGCAATTGTCGACAGAGAAACTTGAGACACAAATGACCGCACTCGAATGTGTCGTATGTCTGGTACCTCTTGTAATTATAATTCACGCTACTCACACCGAAGTATTGCAAAAGTTCGGCAGGTGGTTGAAGATCGCCGAAACTATCGAAATAATGGACTCTATTGTTGGTTTTTTTGTACGCCACCCAATGTGTGCCAGACCCCATATCCTCATCGAGATTTACAATGGCACATTCGCGTAGCCATGGTTCACCCTTGGGCAATTGATTTCGCATGTAACATCCACGAAATAGGGGATTTTCATTATTTTGGCGTATTTTAGCAAATCTGCATCGGTGAGTGGTCGGTGAGGTAGCTCTACTTTACGTTTTTTGGCGCGATAAAAAGACCCATTCCCTGTTTGTACGGCTTGAAATGTAACCCTTTGCCCAATGCTATTGCTTCAATCGTTCGATTGTGACGCTTGCTCTCTTCGAGCTCACGTTTCGCTGCTTGAGCGGCCTTGACCGCTTTGACTTTGTTGGCCGCACCACCCGCTAGAGCCCCTGCAGCGCTGAGACCGGCAAAGATGGGTACGAGAAACGGCAGGAAGCCACCGATTTTACGAGGTACAGGCAACACTCGAGGCGTACGCACTTTGCGCGTGCCACTTGTGACCCCATTGACAGCTGATCGGGCGTCCATTAAGGCCGACGCAGCGACTGCACTTGAATCTTCGCTCTTCACCATGGCTTCTCTCGCTGCATCGATGATTTTCTTCAAGCCAACAATTTTTGCTCCCCTCTTCTTTTTAATCCCCATGCCGAATTTTCTCTTCGCTTTCATGATTCCTGCTACGGCAAGCGCGTTTGTTTTCTCCCCGATACTAGCGTCGCTAGCGCGAACTCGTTGCCACGCTTTCTCCTGCAATATTTTATCCGCAGAATGTCTAGCTTCGAGATTTTCACGATTTTTCGAATACACGATATCGTGCTCCTTGCAAGTTGCATCCAACGGATTTATTCCAGGATCGCCGAGTGCAAGACGTTTAGCTAGCTTTGTGCCGGGTCCGCAATACTGATATCCAGGCAAGTTTAATTCGACGGGCAGTTTGTTGATGATACGATTGAGGAGACCTTTACCGGACTTCTTTCCTCGATGTTTGACCATGATGAAGGTTGACGCTCGACTGAAGCGGCAATAGATATAAAAGCTCGTTTTGTACCAAAATTATGTCAGTTGCGACGAAGATGAAGTCCAAGACGTATGGAAAGTTGCCAGTCATAAACTTTGATGAATTTACGCAAATTCGGGGAGAGGGTGGACAAAAGCGTCATGGTGATTTGCTGCCAAATACGATTCGCGCGGCATTCTGCGGTCCGTCGAACTGCGGAAAAACCAACGCGTTGCTCACCCTCGTTATACATCCGAATGGTCTGAGATTCGAAAACGTTTATCTCTATTCAAAGTCGCTGAGACAGCCGAAATATCAGTTACTCGAACAATTTCTCCAGCTCGTGAAGGGTCTCGAATATCATCCATTTAACGAGCATGAACAAGTGGTGCCACCAAGCGACGCACGACCAAACTCCATATTCATCTTTGACGATATAGCGTGCGAGAAACAGGACAACGTGAGAGCCTTTTTCTCCATGGGAAGGCATGAGAATGTGGACTGTTTCTATCTTTCTCAAACATACGCTCGTATTCCTAAGTATCTCGTACGCGATAATACGAATTTCATAGTTCTCTTCAAGCAGGACGACTCGAACCTTAAGCATGTGTACGATGACCATGTCAATACCGATATGTCATACACACAATTCAAAAATATATGTTGCGAATGTTGAAATTCCAGCAAGTATGGATTCCTTACAATTGACAAGGGTATCAATGAGGGCAGGTATAGACGAGGGTTTGATTCTTTCCTCCGAGTCAATAAATAACGTGCTCTTTGTTGCAATGCATACAGTATTGCTTGTATTGTGAGACTGACAACAGCATGAAGAGTCGACAACTTTTGCAAGAAAAATATGTGTTGCAGCAAATCGTCAAGGCTAGTGATGCAATTAGACGAAAACATCGAATGATAAAGATGGGTAGAGATAATGCTGATCAGGCGATGCAGGATCTCTTTAAGCCGAAAAGCTCGTTTCTCACAAGACGTCACCATTGAAGGAGGAGGAGGAGGAAATCAAGAATGAAACGGAAGAAAATGAGAGTGAACTTAAGAATGAGTCACCGGAAGATTCAACTTTCACAGCGGCGTATGAGCACAAAGATGATGCCTCTGATGACGATGACGATGACGATGACGATGACGATGACGATGACGATGACGATGACGATGATGATGACGACGATGACGATGATGACGATGATGACGATGATGACGACGATGACGACGATGACGACGATGACGATGATGACGATGATGACGACGATGACGATGATAACGACGATGACGACGATGACGATGATGACGACGATGACGATGACGATGACGATGACGATGACGATGACGATGACGATGACGATGACGATGACGATGATGACGATGACGATGACGATGACGATGACGATGACGATGACGATGACGATGACGATGATGATGATGATGATGATGATGATTCACCCAGTCGAGTCGATGAATTGATAAAAAAATATCTCGTATTGTTACGTATGGGTAAAAAGAAAAGTCTGGATACGACATACGGTGTGCGAATGCTCGCCAGCACCAAATTAATGATTGGCGATTCTCCGATATTTTTCGATTCTCCGCATATTCGTGTGGGGGAAAAAAGTTATGCGACAACTGTGGGATTGACGGAGCTCCTATTTAAAAAAGTGCTAAATGTCGGTTTTCTCGAACCGAACGATTTGAAAAATTATGAGAATATCATCATTGGCATGAACGCGCATAAAAAATATTACAAACCGGACGGAGCTGTGCGACGTGAAAACAGTCACAAATTCAAGATTTATATTTCGAAAATAATTCGAGCACGTACGGGTCGGGTATATAAGAAGGCTGTATAAGATCGGGATGTATAAGAAGGCCAGAAAAAATATGCAATTTGACTATGTTTACTGGGATAATCCGAATGAGCTTGTAGATCGTCTTCGATTACTCCACGCATCTCAAGCAGCAGGAAACTCATCGCATTCCAATGAGATATTATCGATTATCGAAGAATTACGCGAGGCTGGAATTATTTATTAAACGATCGTTTTTCCATTCGCATGTTGAACGTTGATGTATGTGGATCTCCGCGCGCGCCATGAATGATGACAAAAAACTGACTCTCGTGCGAGAGCTGCATAAGCCTGCACGAAGAAATTATACTCGTCGACATGTTGAAATTCGAGGTCTGGATGAAAAGTGGCAAGCCGATATCGTAGATATGTCATCTTACGCGAGGCAAAACTCGCAACATAAGTTCCTCCTGACCGTCATCGATATATTCTCCAAATTCGCCTGGGCCATACCGTTGAGAAGCAAGAGCGGTAGAGATACGACGATTGCCATGAAATCTATATTCAATCAGGGTCGCATACCCAAGAACTTGCACGTCGATCGTGGAAAAGAATTTTATAATTCACAGTTTGAAGTTCTTATGAAAAGACACAATGTAATCATGTATTCAACGTATAGCAATTTGAAAGCATCAATCTGCGAGCGTTTCAATAGAAAGTTGAAAAATAAAATGTGGATGCAATTCAGTCTTCGCGGAATATACAAATGGATGGATATTCTGGATTCTCTCGTTACCGAATACAACAACACCGTGCATCGAACCATCCGAGAAAAACCGAAAAATATCAATCGCACAAATGAAAGAGAGATTCTCCAACGTATTTTCCGCCAGCGTCGATTATCGGCAAAAAAATCACAAAAGTTCAAAATTGGCGATAATGTGCGAATTAACAAATTTAAGAATGTATTTGAGAAGGGTTATACGCCCAATTGGACAACGGAAATATTCACGATACGCAGAGTGAAAAGAACGAATCCAACGACGTACAATCTCAAGGACCATCGGAACGAAACCATCGCCGGCTGCTTCTACAAAGACGAGCTCCAGAAAGTCAAGTATCCCGACATTTACCTCATTGAGAAGGTGGTGAGGAAGCGTGGAAATCGAATGCTCGTCAAGTGGCTCGGTTTCAACGATACGCACAACAGTTGGACCGACAAAGGAGATTTGTGAGAAAAAAACGTTTTAATAAAAAAAGTTGACTTCGAAAAAAAAATGCATTATCCCCCCCTTTCGAAGGAAAAATCCTCGCCTTGAGCCATTGCCCCTTTGTCTTATTCGATATGAAGAAACGTTTACGACCAACTCATACATCCCGCCGCATACCAGGTGTGTAAGTATGAAACCGGAATTTGCCCATAGGTGGCGCTAGACGTCGATGCAGTTACCGACACATCACGTCAGCGGTGTCTTGTTATTGTATTGATATCCGACAAAGATTTCCAACTCACAATAACACGAGTTTCATTCAGTAGCATTAGTTTATTAGAGATAAACATGTCGAGTTTTGTGCCAACAAATTACGATTTGCCGACAGCACTACTTTTCTGTTTTCATCTGAAGAAAACCGCAGCCGAATCGCATCGAATGCTTGTGGAGGCGTTTGGTGAGCATGCTCTCGGTAAAACACAGTGTTTCAAGTGGTTCAAACGGTTCAAAAGTGGCGATTTTGACGTGAGGAACGAAGAACGTGGAAGACCACCGAAAAAGTTTGAAGACGCTGACCTGCAAGCCTTGTTGGACGAAGACGACGCTCAAACACAACAACAACTGGCGGATGTACCTACGGTAATGATATGATACTTTGTATCATATCATTACAATAAACGTGTTTTTTCTGTACAAAAATTCCGATTTCATACTTACACACCTGGTATATGCTCTCCAACGCCCGTCGATGCACCCCCCTTGACTTGATAGTCGCTGTGGTGGTTCTCCTAGCCCACAATTTCATCTCTCTCTCTCCAAAGTTCATAGCATTCGTGGTTTGTTTACATTCTCAGTGTACTCGAATATCGCATGGTTTTTTTTCGTCGATAGTTCCGATCAGGAGGGGGGAAATAAATTTTCGTAAATGTTTTGGTTTAAGCGTGAATATATATTTTTACCGTACCCCCCTCTCTCTCTCTCTCTCTCTGTGAGTACTGCCTGTCACGCTGTCTGTCGCTCTTACATTTCTACGTGCGTCTTCTGCCGAGCTTTGCCCCCGGGCATTTTTGTTGCAGGATAAAGGCAGACTAAATATTGCTTTTCGTCGGAACACTAAAGAATTTCTCTCTCTGCGGGGTCCTTGTGATTTTCTCCCGGTGAAAATCTTTTCTAGCTCATAACCTCACTTTTGCTGTGATCTCGCACCCCGCACACCGCAGCCACGGCCACCGTTGGGAGAATTTCTCTCCGCGCATGCGCAGACGCCTTTTCACCTCGCTTACTACCAGCATTCTCTCCTGCACCAATCGCGTGAGCTCCGCGAGGACCGACGGTCCATTGGGGTGCCTCATCGGCTCCTGTAAATCAACATCGATTTTCGGTTCGCGTCATCAAGGCTCGCTCGTGATTACATTATCGATAACTCGTTATCGCCATTATGTCTGGCACTCCGTCTCCTGTCAACTCACGACCAGGGTCGCCCACCGGCTCTGTGGGCTCTGCTTCATCTCGTGGATCATCACGGAAGAGGGTCAGAGATGGCGATGACGGCAAGCTGAAGCCTCCACCCAAGAAAACTGTTCAGCCGCCTAGGACACGTCAAGCACATACAATCACCCTGGACAATGTCATGGAGGGCCTGGCTGCAATAAATCTAATCCTTGCAAGTTATAAAATAATTCTCGACGATATCCCCGACATTCGCGTCGCTGTGAACACCGTTAGATCCGATCTTGCCTCTCAGAAGGCTACTACCGACCGGCTTACCAACATCACGGACTCCTTGTCCGAGCAGATGGAAAAACTCATCAAGGAAAATCGGGATATGAAGGACTCACTGCATAAGCTGGAAATGCGGGTTGAACAGCTTGTTCCATCCACTACTTTAACTTCCTTCAGCCCCTGCGTGGCTCAGGAGCTCTCCCGTCTCGCAGCTGCCACTAACTCAAACGTAACGCACTTGCAGCGAGCACTTTCCAACCAGGGCGCTCTCAAGGAACTGACAGTGTCCGGTTTCACCTTTGGCACCGTCGACGAGTCTGTTCTCCTCCGACTTGCATCGGCAATTGCCGCCACCTTAAAGGTCGACATCAACCCTGGTGACCTCGTCGGTGCACGGCTACTGCGGAAAAAGTCCGCTGCAGTTCCCACGGCTCCACATGCTCATACTAGTGTCGACTCATCTAAGACCTCCTTCGCCGTGGTGCGCCGCAGTTCCAACTTGGCACTACGTCTCCTCTCGGCTAAGCGTAGACATGGCGTGCTAAGATTTTCGATGCTGGACAGGGAGCTGCTCACAGGGGCCGAATTCTCTTGCCCCCCGGCTGAAACCATCATCTATGTGAACGAGCTTTTGCCGACCAGAGTTCTGCAGGTCCTTACCTCCGCGAAAAAGACGCTTATACCCGCTGGCTTTAAACACGTGTGGTGCAAGAACCACACCGTTCTTGCTAAGAAATCCGATGATGGCATTACGCATGCCGTGAATTCTCTCGATGATGTATCCAAGCTGATGAGCCTTTATCCGACTTAATGGAACTAGCTCGCTGCGCCTGCACACCCGGCCTCATCCATCGCTTCCTCAAGTTGTGTATTCTACAGGTCACCACTCAGGTCTCCTGGCCCTCGTGCTTTTTTAATGTCGGGTGTGTAGGCACTATGTCTAGTACTATTTCTTCCATTTATCTCGTGTTACTTTGTATTCTTACTTATTCGATCTAGTTCGGAGAGAGAGCACGCTCACCTTAAATTTAAACCTTATTCACCAATCGATCGCCACCCTGTAATATAGATCTAATTTAAATTGTATACTCTATATCTTGCTTACTGTCTTACAACTGCTATTATTTCTATGCCTGTTACACGGTGTGGTAAGCAACGACTTATTCTCGATAGCTTGCTATCTATTTTGTTCAATTCTGAACAATAAAATTTCAATCAATCAATCAATCAATCAATCTCTCTCTCTCTCTCTCTCTCTCTCTCTCTCTCAAATTTTAGTTTCCAGCTTTTATTTAGTAACATCTGCTATTGACAATTTGGAAATTTCAATTTGCAGTTTTTAGGGTAATTTCCTAACCATTTGTTCAGTAGGATCTGATGAAATTTTGTAGTTTCTAAGAAATCACGACATCACAATTTTATTGTTTATTGTTCACCAGCTTTAATGTGTTATTGTTTGAAAATTTTTGTTTGGGTTGTTGTTTTTTTAATTCGTTTCGATTTGATCGCGCATTATTTTAAAATAATTTATTAAAAAATCTTTCTAGGGTCTAGGTTGACTTGGCTTTGAATTTTGCCCAAAAATATTATCTAATTAACAAATGCACAATAACAGAATTAATCGACGAACGAACAAATTTACTGTTTTGCGTATAACTCCGCTTTGAATATGCTCTTCTCTCTCTTTTCTCATTCCGTCTTTGCAAAGAACAGATATTACATGAAACAACACGGCTTATGGGACGATTTGGCAAGATTTCTTGAGGGAGTTTCGTAGTTACTCCCCCAACCACCTAAAGCGCTGCCTGTATTGATGTACACGGACCATCCGCAGGCGTGCTTGGCTCCACCCAGCTCCACCTCTTCCTACGCGCGAGCCAACTACGATTGAGGTGATTTCGCGTCTCTCTCGCTCTCTTGCAGATTCCAATGTTAACAGCAGCAACGGGCGAGCGGTCTAAGGCACGTGCTCGTTCTGCCGGGGAGCCCCGGCTTTAAATCGATTTGTTTTCGCTCCTACTCTCTCGCTCCTTTCCATCTCACCCGTTCCATTTCTTTTTAGCATGCCCTCAGCGATTTCTTCCAAGGAACGTGCTACACGGTACAGAAATCTGTTGCTACTTTGCTTACATCTGTCAGAAATTTGACAGGCCTCGGATGTATTCGTGATTATTAGTACTGAATATCCATCTAACTAGTTAATTAATCGTGTATTCGTGTATTTCGTGCTTTTCTGTTAGACTCTTTGCCCACGGAAAATTGGCTGTTTAAAATTGTTTGTGAGTTGCAACATTGTTAACGATGCCATCGTTAACATCGAGGGTCAACGACCCCTCGGAAAAACGGTGAACACGATTACCTCGAAAACTGATGCACCAATCTTATTGAAATTTTGCACACTTCTTTAAAATAGCATTGACTAGTGATTGAGCAACAGTTTTTTTCGATTACAACTAATTTTACAAGCCTATGCGTAGCGTAAATTGTACCAAGAATTGAACTATTTTGCATATAACTCTGCCGAAAATCCAAATTTCAATTTTTTTTTAATGCTTCATTCAATGACTAGTCCATGCTATTTCGAAGAAGTGTGCAAAATTTCAACAAGATCGATGCGATAGTTTTTGAGAAATCGTGTCCACCGTTTTTTTAGGGGTCTCCGAACACGAGGTCTCACCGGCTGGGTTTGTGTGTTTGGGTTTGGTTGAGTTTGTTTAGGTTATATAGATATACTTGCAGGGGTAAGCGCGGCACGCTAGCCACGAGTGAAGTTGGAGGAGTGGGGATATCCATCGGCCGTGTCGAGCGATAAAGATATACTCGTGCGGGCTAAATATAAACTTAGAAAGTCGATTTCGATTGGAACGCGTCAAAAATCCCTTCAGGTCATGTCTTTATATATTAAATGGAAAATCTGTGCAATATTTCGGCCGAATCGGGTATAATAGCTTTTCGGAAGTTTATCCCGTAACGACAATAAAAACAGGGGGCGACCGAATGCTTAAAGAAAATATTTAAGATAAAATTTCGTAGCCGCAACCTTTCAGGAAAAATGCAAAAACGTCTGAATCTACAAAATTTGCGCAAACTTTTTTATTCCAGTTTATTGTTGCGTGTAATAATTGATTGTGACTTATTTTTTACTAAGCGCCACTATAATTTATCATTGATTCAGAAGGCCCCCTTTGTGCCCCCCCCAAAATACGACCGTCCGCGACAGAAATATCTCAACGTGATTTTAAATGATGCGCTGTCTCTTACCGAACCGCCCAATGGTCGGTCAGTCGACCATTAATACAAGCGGGACAGCACTACAGCCCGATAGGCATACGCGAGAGAGAACAACCGCGAGAGGTGTGCCTTGATCTTCTATCATTGTGTGTGGCACACCGATACATCGCGGCGCAGCTACCGGCGGAAATACTAACTACATTTTTTCTGCCAAATATTAACACGGGCCGCGGAGTTCCATGTAAATATCTGTTCTTTGCTCTAGTTTCCATGGTTGTATATCTCCCTAATTAACCTCTGTTCGTACTCCTTACCTCTAGTCTCCTTGGCATAGGACTGAACTTTTTGTCCTAGGCGTCATACCTTTGCTATTTATTTTTTTACGAATTCAGCGGCATTATGAAGAAATCTGATATGCCGCAAAAAGAAAAGACATCCAAGAATGACAAAGATTACGAGAAACCCGTCGTCGCGAAAACTGCCTACGATCTTCAACGACTCAAACTTATGAAACTGATGAAAAATCCCGTGAGTATTCAAACATTGAAAAACTTTCGTTGTAATGTGAATTCAACGAAATTATAGATTACGGTTCCTAATAAAGACGTGCGTTTGCGCGCTGGTTTAAGATATACTGTACATTGGTTATGTTCCTTCAGTTGATCTTTCTTCGAATCTATTACAGTCACATCTCTTAGAAACGAGTTTTTCCTCGATCGTGGTAGTATCAAATGAAAAGTATTTTTATAAAGCAATGAAACTTTCATTTATGCTAGAAATTTTACAAGGATTGAAGTAGTGTCCATACATATATCTAGTAGAGACAAATGTGTAAATGTACGGATAGCAGCATAATAGTAGCACTTAGATGTAATGAGTCACAGATACAGAATTTTAACAGAGAAAATATTAACGCTAAACTGCGCTGTCAACTTTAGCTTTGTCAACAATATTAATGCAAATTATTGTAGCTGTTCAATCCTGTTTACGATACAATGTAATGGCACACTCGTTGCAAAACTTGGAGCCTGCTGCTAAACGATAAAATCACGTTTTACTGGAATATGTGCCAAGTGATAGTTTGCAAGAAAAAAATGGCAATGGGTTCTACCTAGCTTGTGACTGGACAGACGAAGATTTTTAATGAATTGTTTCTGGAACAACGTGTGCAGATTTAAAAACTTTTAATGCACTTTAAACAGTATAGTCTTAAGCATACTTATAAATGTAAAGGATACAATGGTTTGTGGGGATTGCTGTTTCAAAGACATCCTTCACAGTGACTAATACTGCATGTTGTCAACATTGAATTAGCATACTGCATAACGCATTCATCAGGGACATGTATATATTGCGTTCAATGAGAAAACGACTCGGTGCCACACAGTTTTGAGCAGCCTGTGGGTCAGGTTGGGATAGTGGGCCTTACTGTCCGTACCATAGCACCGCAACATTCGTGCAGAGCCCATTCGGCCTTGTGGACTTGGTAGCGGGAGCTGTGCATTAGATAGAATCTGACTGCATGGTACAAATTTACGTTCAGAAGTATGTTGTTCGGTCGTTAAACGCAGTATAGAGAAAGATCGCACATATGTAGCTCAATATGCTATCACGCTCGTACCAAAATCAAAACACAACCTTGTTATGTGAAAGTGGCACATTTATAATGCAAACATATGTCTAAGTCATGTTTATATGTACACAATATTTTCATAGTTTTTCTGAGTTCCAATGTAACCTTTCAGGCTTTTACGTATTAGCCTTCCCAATTGAAACCATTCCTGTCACTCCCTTCCGACACCTTGCTAATGTAACCTAACTTCCGTTGCATCCACAGCCATCTTATGCTACATTATACCATGTTTACTGAGGGTCCGGGGAAACTGGAAAAGCCATACCTGTATAGACAGCTTCATATGCTGCTGATTTTCTGGTGCACATACTTTAACTTATGTATCTACATCAAGGTAACAGAATTATTAGTCTTCCGCTCACTGGTTGATGCACCAGCCGGTACAACGATAAGCGATCACTGCTTAGAATCGGCTGTGCACAACGCTGCTTAACTGCAAGACCTGACAGAGCCAAATATCGATTGCCCATCCACTAGCTGCTCTCATATATTTTCATATTTTATATAAATTTATATTTTCTCTATTCTCAGACAGGAAGGGTAGTTAATGAGTCTCTGTTATGAAATAAAATATTTGAAGTAATAAAACCTTCAAGTTGTGTATATTGTGTCTTCGACAACATAAAGTAATTTTTTCAGCAAAATAAAGTTAATTTTTTTACATAAAACGTCGAATTAATAACAAGGGGACCTTGCCAGGCATGGAGTCAATTTCGGGGCATCCTTTCAGGGGAATGTAGGGTTCGATCCCAAGTCTCACCTCCTGCCACCGTTCACCCTAGTGGGCCTTCATTTTTGCGAAATCAAGCGAATAAAATTTGTGTGACGATTTCTGAACCTCGAAAATAACAAGAATTTTCGAAGCCCCGCGATAGCCTAGCTGTTAAGGTTGAGTCAATATGTTACCACCGCGCTGAGCTTGCCTCTGAAATCAGCACATCGGGAGGTTGCGGGTTCGAATCGCTCTTTCGTAGTTTCGGAGAGAAATAAAAACACAGGCGTGACATAGCTCCAGTTCTACACGGATGTCGCGCACGCGGACCGGTACTTGTGCATATCATTTGAGTGTGACTGTAGCCTGTGAGTTATTTCTCGACGAAACACAACTAGCTCCGAGACTGGGAAGCGAACTCGGGACTGGCTGTATTGGTATAGGTTTTCCGCAGTTTCCCTATACCCATGGCAGAAATGTCATGGTGAATGCGATACAGAGGAGGAAGTCGGCTGCGGCCACATGGTGAGGTTTCCGGAAAAAAATTACCGAATTTTTCTATGAATTGGAACAAATATGAAGAATTCGGAGTTTTGCAGACAATAATTTTTACGCAAACATCCGAGTTTCTCCGAATTTTGCCAAATTTTTGAGAATTTTTCCGAATATTTCATCATTTTAATTACGATCACGGGAAAATCTCGGAAATTATATGAAATGAAAAATATAGATGAAAAACGAATTCTTACTTTTTGTTTGCTCAAATTATACTTCCTCCGGTTATCAAGTAACGCAAACCAACAAAATGAAAATGGATGATCACCTGTTCATCAGTTATATTTATTAATAGAAAAAGACAATATTTTAATTATTAAATAAAATCTTTTGCTATTCTTACTTATTGTGTCTCTCATAAAGAATACTTTTATTCTGTGTTCTTACATAGAAAAATACTTTGTTTTTACCGAAAATGCGTTTTTTGCTTGTGGATTCTTACTTAAAAAATGAATGATTCTTACTTCTTGGTTTATTAAAAAAAAATGGTTCTTTTTTCTCGGTTTTTTTTTCTATTTGTTCTTTCTTCATGGCTTCATTGTAAAAAAAATTGGTTCTATGGTTGTTTTATAAATTTATAACTAAAAAAAAATATATCCGCAGCCGTTCACTCAGGTCATAGGAAAAGGGAAATTTCCCCGAAAAAAATAATAATAATAAGTTTTTTTTAACGAAAATCTCATTTCTTTTCATCTTCAACTTTTCTCCGAATATCTCCGCAGCCGTTCACTCAGGTCATAGGAAAAAGAGAAATTTCCGGGAAAAAATGAAAAATCATGAATTTTCAGTAAAAAAAATCGACGGCACCGCCATTTCGGAGGTACGCCGTACTGCAGTACATTTGCTGTATGTCGTACCGGTACCATGGAGGTACGTCTACTGAAGTACATTTCCGGTATGCTGTACCGGTACCGTGGAGGTACGCCGTCCTGCAAATGTACTGATAGAAAAAATGAATTTCCGTCTACTCTCCCGTGAAATGGTCAGTCGCGCGTGGTACATACATGTTATACGAGGCGTGCTTTTCGACAATAAACGGATTCTCAAAGTTCGGTTGAGAACACATTTCGCTTGAACCACTTCATCAAAAAATGTTGAATACTAATTGTTAGCGGCGTTAAGCGGAGCGTTCGAAAAGCCCGCCCACCAAAGAGCAATGATCAGTGGCGCGGATGCTGGTGTCCAATCGGCAACAGCCTGGCGTACGCGTGCGTGCGGCGCTCGCGCGTGCGCAGCCGATTGGCGAAAACGGGGGTCGAGTACAGACGTGATAGCGAATGGACGTGTTAGGCTGGGAATAGACGTCCGATATTTTCTTTCCGACAATCCGATCCGACTATCGGAAGACACTTGTGCCGTACATTTGTTTGAATATGCAATACACATCCGATCCGATTATCGGAACTCGGATCGCATGTGTATTGTATTGTAGGGTCACATCCGTATCCTTAGCGCGGATGTGCGTTTAAATGTTTCGCGCCTTAAAGGTCGAAAGTTGTCCGGTTCTCGCGAACGAACCGATCATAACGGAGGCACCGTCCGAGACGGCCACAGCCGCCTACGATCACGGAGCGGAAGGCGGTCTTGTGTGCGAGAGGGAACACGGCGAGCCCACTCGCACCGCCTACCTTAGAGGAGACCCGTCGTGACGGCGATTATAAACGCAGGCGGTTAAATTGGAGTAAAACAGCGTAGGTCCGATCGTACCAGATATCGTTGCTACGAGTCCAGCAACACTCTCGGCGATTCAACGGAGGTCTTCGGCTACAAGCCATTCTAGAACGGCGACAGTTCGAGCCATAGAATCGATAAAAGGAGATTCCGTTGAATCTCCTGTAGGGCCACATCCGTGTCCCTAGCGCGTATGTGCGTTTAAATGTTTCACGCCTAAAAGGTCGAAAGTTGTCCGATTCTCGCGAACAAACCGATCATAACGGAGCCACCGTCTCAGACGGTTACACTCGCCTAGGATCACGGAGCGGAAAGCGGCCTGGTGAGCGAGAGGGAACATAGTTCGAGGCCACTCGCACCGCCTACCTAAAAGGAGACCTGTCGTGACGGCCATTATACACGAGGGCGGTTAAATTGGAGTAGAAACAGCGTGGGTCCGATCGTGCCAGATATCGTTGCCACGGTTCAGCAACACTCTCGGCGATTCAACGGAGGTCTTCGGCTACAAACCATTCTACAACGGCGACATTTCGAGCTACCGAATCGATGAAAAAAGATTCCGTTGTTAATCCGCTCCTGTCACCACGAAGGATCGAATACCTGACTCCACCGATACGCCGAGACATCGCCCAGGCGGGTAACGCGAGAAAACGAATCATAAAAGTATCGAACGATGCGTAATTCCAAATGAACAACGGGACAACGTGAGTACAAACCAACCTCCAATAAAAAGTGGCGCGACCCGAAGACGAGGGCCCGCCCAAATACTCACCGGCGGGCACACAAAATGGCCGTCGGAGGACGGTGAATTCAAACCGTCACCATCCACGAGATCGCGTCCGCGATCAGTCCGTCAAAGGACGCGTCCGCGATCAGTCCGTAAAGGACGCGTCCGTGATCGACCCAAACAAGTAAACGTCAATTTATCGAACAATCCTGCGAAATGCTAAGTGTTGAACAATTCGTGATTCTAATCAATGTAAGTCCAAGCGGGGACAGCGAAAAGGACGTTTCAATGAAACGAAACCAGTTGTAATTATATTTTAAGTCAAGCGGTTAAGAGGGTGCGAGGCGAAAATCGAAAGCGAAAGGTAAAGGGGATCGAAGCGATCCCTGATAGACAAACGTGCTGTGGAAAATGACTTGTCAGCATTATAGCGGAAAGAAGACAGCATCCGGCGGCACATCATGACACCAATATGCAGTGTTTTGCTTCCGCAATAAGCTGCAAATTTACGCCACAATGCGTGGTTTGGCAAAATAAATGTGTAATGTCAAGATGGCAAGTTTGCAGCAAATATACGCAACACTTACCTGCTGCAACGACGGTACTGAAGCGGCAAGCTCCAGATTTGGAGGGATGTCATCTTTATATCGCGTTTCAGTCATAAATGCACCATGCTGTGACGCTCCGTTGCTGGTAAAAACGAGGTAAGTTATTGTGGCATTGAGACGGAAAATTTGGAATACGTTATTCCGGCAAGGTTAGGGCACATTGGCGGCACGCTATGACGTTCCATTGTCGGCAAAATCAAGGTGCATAATTATAACCATAGGCAGATTCGCTACGACAAATGTCATGATCCTAAAATTAGTAATATAAGGTGAACCAGTTGGATGGTCGAGTGGTTAACGTGCTTGCCTTCCAAACCAACCCATCGTGAAGTTGCGGGTTCGAATTCCAGCCTCGTACTTTCGGAAAAAAATAATTTCGAGCATGACGCGTAGCCCTCAGTCATACGCGAGCGTCGCACACACGAACCGGTAATAATAATACGCGGGCGTCGCACACACGAACCGGTAGTAATAATTTCATTCAATGAAATTATTTTGTCCTCAATTATTTTTTATTTTGTCCTCAATAATATTTTGTTCTTAATTATTTTGTCCTCAAAGTATTCAATGAAATTATTTTGCCCTCTTTTTATTTCCACTGGTCCACGCCGGTAATGCAGAACCCCATTTAGTCGGTCATAACACCGCAATAGCGGGCCCCGTTTATGTCGGGGGAGGAGCGTTACGGCGTGTTCTAAATATGCCACCAACTAAGCGTCACAGCACGCCGCCAATGTGCCCCCACCTTGCCGAATAGCGTATTCCACATTTTCCAAATTTTCTGTCGCACTGCTGCAATGACCCAGCAATGAACGTGCTCCAAATGTACCGCTAATATTCTGTAGTTTCGTACTGCAAAATTAACACCAGCATTCACGCGAGGATGCGCAACGCTGTGCTGCTAGAACACAGCTTAATGTGGCGGCAAAGGATGCCATTTTTCCGTCACAACTTGCTCTCGCTTGGCGTGGTGTTGCCAATGCGTTGTCGCCAAATTTCTTACTGGGATGAATTATAATCGATAGAATTAATTATATGTAAAGTGTAATTAAGGTGTGACGAAACTCGCCGATATTCGGGTGCCTCAATGTAGATGGGCATCGAAAAGACTGTGATGTTGTTGTGAGGGAAAGTCGCAGGGAAATGTCTTTGAAATAGGGCGTGACGGACCTCGCCCGTATGCAATGTACAAATAGACAGCGCGAACTCGAATCTGTCAGTTTAATCAAAAAGAAAATAATGTGATAGTTTTATAAGAAGATGAAATCTGTTCAATAAGAGAGAAATATTATATAGGCACTAAATTGTCAAGATAAATAAAAAAAACAACTGTTACAGTATGTCCAAACAAACGTATGGCACAAGTGCCTTCCGATAGTCGGATCGGATGGTCGGAAAGAAACAATCGGACGTCTATTCCCAACCCTGGGTTGGGAATAGACGCCCGATTTTTTCGCACAATTGAACCGGTGCGCACAACTTAACCGTTCATTGAACGTGCGCTGTATTGTACGACCTGTACAGGTATTGTATGACCTGTACAGTAGAGGTACAGTACAATTAGAATAGATGCTAATAAATGTCAATATATGGATACAGTAGACGTACTGCACTGGTACCGTGGCGGTACCGTACAAATACAATAGATGCTAATAAATGTCACTATATGAGTACAGTACACGTACGGCAGTGGTACCGTGGAGGTACCGAACAAGTACAATATATGCTAATAAATCTCACTAAATGGGTACAGTACTAGTACAGTACTAGTACAATACTAGTACGATGGAGATACACCGTATCGGAATTGTGGCGGTACAGCATACCGTACGGTGTACCGCTAATGAATCAGTATCCTACGCACGTACGTGGTGGCCATAGTACCGAAACATCGCACTCCACGTGAGCAGTACATCTGCGGTACGTGGTTATCTGGAACGTTGTAGACAGCACAAGTGCTACCTATCTTATCGGTATTCGGTAATTATGCCCGGGAACCTCAAACTACTCCGTCAGCGCAATTGACAACAAATATTATTGATACTTATTCTCTTAACTAGTAATAATTACTTAATGTTATTTAATTTGATAACGATGTTTAGAAATTATACATTTCTAGGTGAAGACAAAACAACGCGGATTTTTTCATACACAATTTTTTTTCCGAATATCGGCAAGTTATTAAAATTTTTATCTCTTCGAGTTTATAGACAGCTTGATTACATACTTTTTCTTTCTAGTGGGATTTTTTTTACTCGGACCGATATTCATTTTTGACATCTCCTTGGGCTGATATTGAGGTTACGAACGGGGCGCATATGTCTCTAACCTCGCGACACTTCTGCTATCCTGGGCATTATGATATACTACGATTGACGACGTTGCCAATTCGTCTCGCATTAATTGAGCGAGAAAAAGTTATAGAAAATAATTATACAAAGTAATGAAAACACTTAATGTAATCACCGAATGTTCAAAAATGCATATTTTTACAAATAGATGTAGAAAATAGTACGAAAACGCACGTTTACGATGACGATTATTTGACAGCCAACAGTTGGTAACAGTTAATCGGCGCCGTGAATAAGCATACGGCGATTCCCTCGTACTTTAACCACGAAGGCTAAACCCCATAAGAACCTTGAAGTCTTCGGTTAGTATGCTGTTGGTTTTGGGTTCGAGTCCGGCTACCGCTTTTTTTTTTCAATCGAAATGCTCGTAAACGTTATTTTATTTGTTTACTTCAATTTAAATCCAACCTTTTTATATTGCGTTTAGAATTCTTGCGCGCGTGATTGTTATCACCATTTCGAAAATTTTGTATGTCTAATGTTTTTTTCTTATATACTTCATGTAGTTTGAAATTTTCGTGTGTATTGATACAATTATTATTTTATAGTTGCTTTTCATATGAATTTTTGTTTTCTACGACTCCTTTTTTCGTTTACACTGTGTTTAAACTCTGTTTTTCATTTCCTCATATTAACAGTAATAAAAATTAATAGAAAGAATTTTAAAAAGCGAGCAATAATGACATCCTAGATAAAGAATATAAGGAAAAAATGCATATACAAAATGTTTGAAACGGCGTTCAAGAGACGCAGCAGCGACGTGACGTCAAGAAATTTAAAAAAAATCGACGCCATTGATCAATGCCACCAATCTCGACGCCACTGACCGACTGACGAACAGGCCGCGACTCTTTATACAGTAAGGTGGGCTTTTGGCAGACGGCTTTAAACTTTCAATCGATATTGCGCGAAAACGCAGCCACAAATCGAAAATCTAATGACATTTTACCAATCTAATGTGATTTTTTCCTATCGATTTTGTTTGGGTCATTTTTCGATCCGTGCATTCAATCCCTTTGATCTCATAATATTTACCGAATTTTCGAGCGAACTCACGACTAGAAATTGTTCCACCCTCGGTGGGTTTACTGAATCGGATAGTCTTTCCTCCATATCATGAACGCGAAAAATACGCCTTTATTAGGATTCAATAACATTTTCATGTCAACATCCGCAATAGACGCGTTTGAGACGCTCTGCGCAGCCGCGAGACTACCACATGCGGGCGAACGCAGTGCTTCCGAGTAGCATCACCTGCTACTAATGTCTTCATTTTAATGTGTACTGTGATTTTTACAGCTTAACCCCTGAGTAGGATTAGGTCGTCAGAAAAAGTTGGAAGGGCACAGAAAAAACGAATGGCCCTTTTTAGCGCCAAATATTAATTTGACGAAGGTTAACTGTTTGTAACGTTAAGAAATAAAAAATAAACGGATCTTTTCAGAACCAAAAATAAATTTGAGGAAGCTCTTTTTCATCGCAGATTTAGACTTCAGGAAATTATTTAAAATTATGGATCGAACAGCAATGATCGATTTACATAATAACGGAGAGAAAAAAGGTCAAAAGTATGAAAGTTTCGGGCTATGAATGCAGGTAAGAAAAAATGATCACATGCCTTCTACGTCCAAACAATGTGCATACATCATAGAACGACGTGAACAAGCTTGGCATCAGTTTTTCTATCAATGCTTACAACTGCTTAAAAGAATTATGTGTAGTGTCGTGAAGATTAATGAATTGCTTTGCGTCAGTGCTTTAACTGTGTGTACAATGACTGCGAAAGCTGACCTTCGCAGTGTGCTCTCTGCACTTTGCAAGAGACGAAAGCTATTTTGGGATACTTTGGTGTTGCAAACACATTTCTACCCTACCTCAACCCACAAACCTTTGTTTGGATATAACAATTGGGAGAACCTCACCGCTCGCTGTACTCACAATAGTGTCCATGCGAAGAACTACAAGTGATGAAAACAATGTTTTATTAGACTTTCACCACAGTGTAAAAAACTCTCACTAACATTTCATAACTTTCTTTAGAGGGATTCAGTGAATCATCAGATGATTTCTCTTGCCGCTGAACAACAAAACAATTTTCACAAACTGTGGAAAATTTGAATAACCTGCCCAACTGTTTATCCAACTTGTCATTTTGTCCAGCGGTGAGAGATATGTTATGATGATTCACTGAATCCCTCTAAAGAAAGTTTGAATGCACTCAGAGTTTTTCGCATGGGCACTATTGCGAGTACAACGAAAGGTAAGATTTTCCCAATTTTTATATGCGAACAAAGTTTCTTTAGAGTATGCGGTAGAGAAATTTGTATGCGGCTCAGGAGTATCTGCAAAAAGCTTGTGTCTTTTGCAAAGCGCAGAAAGACTGCAAAGTGCAGCTTTTGCACTCACAGTATACATAGTTATAAGCGCTAACTCAAGTTAACCCATTTGTCTTGACAACACCAAATGTAATTTTCCAAAACGATGAATATTCATAGAACAATTGATGCCGAGCTTGTTCACATAGTTATGTAATGCATCCGCAATATTTGGGCCTAAAAGGTGGGAAATTATTAATTAAGTGTTCTGAATAAAAATCAGATTGTGAGACTGTAAGAGTGAGAGACCTGAACTTGACTACAATAATATTTCAAGTACGGTCGAGTTGCATGTATTTATATTTGCCATTTCTCTATTGTATTATTAAGGAGCGTCTTCTTATTGTAAATTGAGGTTGTGAATCTCTGACAAAGTGTGTGAAAACGTTTGAAGCATTTTCACAGCCGGCACTGATCAAAAACTGTTTGAGCATTTAAGGAGAATTCATTTTCGTTTCAAAAAAAGTTTGAGTGTTTAAGAAGAATCCATTTTCATTCCAAAAAAAGTTTGACCATTTAAGAATTAATTTTTGTTCCATTCCAACGATGCAAACTTCAGCGTCATGGAGTTGGGATCACAAATATTAAGAGCACAAAAAATTATGAAAATTTTTCAGTCATTTTCAAATTGCCTATCTCCGCGCAAAATGATCATAGGAGAAAATTTATAAAAGCAATTCAACGGTTAGAATCTCTAGATTTCAAGCTCCCACTTAAGATAATGGTTTGCACTGTTGTTATTAATAAATCAAAAGAAACGTCGCAAAGGAAAATGTCCATTTTTTGTTTGTACCGACAAGGAAAAATTTGTTTGATTAATGACGCAATCAGACGTATTTTCCTTGCATCACCCTTTCTATTTTGGAACTTTAAAACAAATATATATCAATTATGTGATCAAAGTCAAATGACGCTTTTGACTTTAATAATCAATCACTCATGAACCAATCATCGTAAACGAATTTAATGGGCAGTTCTGGAAAACTGAAAGTATGCTCTTCAAGGTAAGAAAAAATCCATGTTTAATCAATTTGTTTTCTCTGAGATATGCAGTTAATAAATCAAAAAAATGCCGTTTATTCTTTAAATTACAAAAGTTACGATATCTTTGCGGATAGCTATCGCGAATATTATGTTTAGAAATTTTTTCCTAGTTGTGTCCAAAAAAAGTATACTAAGCGTGAAGTTGTCTCGCTTTTTTCCCTGCAGCCCAAATGATAAAAGTTTTGAATTTGGTAAACAAAAATTGAAGGAAAACTATTATTGTTTTAGGCCAGTACTATTTCGCTTATTCGGTAAAAAATTCGGTTTTAGACATTTACCGGTATTTTCACTTATATAAAGGGAGAATTTTTACAAAGAAAAAAAATTTAACTTTTTTCAATAAACAAAAAACTTTTTTTTAAAGAGAATTTACTTAGTAGTATCGAGTTTTATTTGCACAACTTTTTCGCAAAGCTTTTTACAAAACATGACAATTTCACAAACATACTTTTCACTTATTATCTACTCCCTACATTTCTACATTCCGCATTATTTTCACATTCTCCCTTTCTTCATTCATTCGTCCCCTTCGTCTATCTCTCCTCCGCCATGCTCCTTACTCATCTTTCTACATAATTCCTCTATTTCCCTAAAATACTCGCATATCCTCAGCATATTTATGATTTCGCCCTTTACTGCTAACTCATCCATTCCTTCCATCCACTCCTCTGCTTTCTTCCTTGCTTTCTCTGATACTAACTCCCTACCTTTTTTACATATCATTAGGTGTTCCAATGTTTAATTTTTTTCTTTACATATCCGGCACCTCCAATCCTTTTCCCCTTTCTTTCCCGCCCTTCCTATGTTACCACATCTTAGCCTCGCCCATATTTCCTTGTCCCTACCCTTTACTCCCTCATCTGACCAATATTTCCGTGGCATCTCGTCCTTTTCTATAATCTATTTATACTTATCGTTATACGTCGGTTTTCTATTTTTTTCTTCCCTCCTTAAGTTTCTGTTTTTTTGAGTTTTCCAGTCCCTCTTCTATCCTTTCGTCTATTTTTTTACTTCTTTTCGCTCCCTTATCATTGTTATTATATCTTCTATCTCCATATCTCTTAATACCCTCACCAGGTTTTTCCCCCATTTTGACGGGTCACCGTTTGTTATTGCTCTAATTTCGTCTAGTAAACAAATTTTTGGCCACCTTGTCTCATCCATTCTCATCACTTCTCTCATATATCTCGTCGCTCTTTCCCTTATCACATATTCCATAGTAAGCACTCCTAGCTCTCTCCTCCACATATATTTTGGCGTCTTTCTGTCCACACCTAACGCCATCTTACAATATCTGCTCTGTATTTTTTTTAAATACGCTTATTTCTCCCATTCCCCATATCTCCACTCCATACATGCTCCTGCTTTTACGATTGAATCTAATAAATGGAGTCTCTCCTCCATCATATCTCTCCCCGCCCTCTTCCAAATTCCCCGCACCATATTCGGTGCCTTTTGCGTTTTCCCTGTCACCTTTTTTCCACATTGAGTTTTTACACGTGAACCGATATCAGAGATGTTTAAATTCCTTTACTATTTGTACTTCTTCACTCTTAATTTCCCCGTTTTCCTCCTTCTTAACTTTAACTCCGTTACTGACAATCATGATTTTTGTTTGTTTGTTTTTATTTCCATCTTATTTTCCTACGCCCATCTCTCTAGATCCTTTTTTACACTTTTTAACCTTTCCACCGTCTCTGCAATCGCCGCTACATCGTCTGCATATTTTATTGCGAAAGTCTTTTCCTTTCCTGTCACAACTCCGCCCTCATTTTTCCTTTCCCACTTTTCCTCCAAATCACCTATGTATAAATCGAATAATACCGCACTAAGCGCGCATCCTTGTCTTACCCCTTGTCTTGTTCTAAAACTCTCTGTGATTTTCCCTTGTGCTTGCACCTCTGCTTTTGTTTCCTTGTATATTTTCCTTATTGTATCCAACATTCTTCCTTCTATTCCCTTCTCTTTTAATTTTATAATCTTTCTTTCCCTCCATACTCTATCAAATGCGGCTTCAAAGTCGACAAACGCTACATATAACTTCCCTCCTTTTTTCTTTAGTTTCTTATTAATAACTGCATTCAACGTAAATATCTGGTCTCTCGTTCCTCTTCCTTTTCTGAAACCTGCCTGACTTTCCCTTAATTTTTTGTTCTTCTCTATCCACTTGCCTAACCTCTCTGTCATCATTTTCGTTAACAATTTATAACCCACATCCAATAATGATACCCTCATATAATTTTCTGCTTTGTCCCTTTCCCCTTTCTTGTACATTGTCACGATTCTTGCCGTTTCCACCCTTTCGCAATTTCTCCTCCCAGCCATATTTTATTTAATGCGTTTCTCATTTCTTCCCTTTGCGCCTTTGGTAGCGCCTTAAAAAACTTCGCACTAATTCCATCTTCCCCCGCCGCTTTTCTATTTCCGAATTTTTTCAACGCTCCTTCCATTTCTTTTTTATAGAATTCCTCATAGAATTCCCTTTTTTCTTCTCTTTCTTCTACACCTATTTCTCTTCTCTATCCCAAGCCCTTTTTTGTTCCGCTTCCACTTCCTCTTCTTCTTCCTATTTCTCCTCTCCGTTCAATGATTTTTCGAAATGTTTGCCCATTGTTTCTTCGTTATTTTTCTACCTGCTGTTCCCCTTCCCCTATTCCTATATGTATAAATTGCCTTCCACCAGTCTGGCATATTTTTCGATTTTCCGACCTCTTCCCAAATTTTGTTCCTCCATTTTTCTTTTGCCTCCCTATATGTCTCTTTCAATTTCCTTCTTTCCTCTGCCAATTGTCGTTTTTTCTCCAGCCTTCTTTGTTTCGTGAATGCTTTTAATTTTTCCCATACTACCCCTCTCTGCTTCTTGCACTCTTCATTAAACGACCTTGGCAGCTTTGTTTTGTTATTTTCCATTTTTTTCTTAGGCCGGCTTTTTCCGCTGCCCTCCGTATTTTTTCGTTAACACCCTCCCATTCTTCTTCTTTTTCGATTTATTTTTCTTTTTCAATTTCCTTTATGAATCTTTTAGCCTTATCTTCTTCCCAGATCAACCTCATTTTTTCTTGATCGTTTTCTTCCTCTCTTGCCATTTCCTTTCCCCCAATCGCAAAAATAATTGGCAGGTGATCGGATTCTATTCTGTCTACCACGTCCATCCTTTTAATTTCTTTTGTCCCCCCTCCCCTGTCTAATGCTATAGCATAATCTATTACCGATCCACAGCATTCCTCCCCCCCCCCCTACAAAAGTCACTTTGCCCTTCTTGTCCCCTTTCATTCTTCCATTTATCACTTTCAATCCCAATTCCTCGCACAACCCTAACAATCTTCTACATTCCGCGTTTATTATGTTGTCTTGTGCCTTTCTTATTTCATCTTTTTCGTCCATCCCCTTCTCATTCATTGCTTGCTCCTCTCCTATTCTTGCATTCATATCCCCAACAATTACAACTCTGTTTTTTTTGCTTCATCCAGTATTATTTCTCTAAACTCTTTCGATTTTTCTCATCTTGACATTATTATATATCGTCATTATTGCCGTTTTTTTTCCTATTCTATTATTGCTCAGTATCAGCCCGCATTTCCATTCATTTATCACCCAGCCTTCTTAAAATTTCTTTTTTATACCGATTGCTTGTCCACCTTTCGCCCTTCCCTTCTTAACCCCTCTTTCCTTATACGCTGCTTTAAAATTCTGGCTAAAATTAGCGCTCATGCTTGAGCTTGCCTTTAACTCATCTTTTCTTTCCACCCACGTTTCCTGTAAGGTCACCATATCCGCCTCATCTAAAAATTCCCACGCTTCTCTAGTTTAAAATATTCCTGCAATATTCCATACTACTATCATAAACTCCTTATTTTCATTCTCTGGTTCTTTCTTATTTCGCCTTCCTTCGCTCGTCTCCGCCGAATCTTCTCTCTTCTTCTTTCTCCCCGACGTCCTTATCGCTGTCCTGCCTGCGCGTTCCGAAAGGGCTGCCTCGATCCCTCCGCGTATCTCCAAATTTCGATGTCCCCTTTCTTCTCATTCCATCTCCACCACATCTTCCATTCAGATTTTCATATATTTCACTTCCGCTTGTCTGCCGTCTCTCTTTTCGTTTTCCGCTACATTTCGGAGTCAATTTTGGATCTCTTTTTCCCTTCTTGATAGGTCGTCTTTTATCCAAATGCCCGTACCTTTCAGCTCCTTTCTTTTCCTTATGATTTCCAATTGCTCTGTCCAGTTTTTAAATTTTAAGACCATCTCGCCCCTGCTCTCATGTTTTGTAACTGTTTGTCTTCTTATCTCTTGCCTGCACCTTTCTTCTATCTTCTTCAGCACCGAATCTTTTTTATTCTCGTCACTCTCCCGGAATGAGACATTTATATTGTTTCTTCTGATTTCTCTTCTGTTTCTTTCTTCTTTCCACTCTCGTTCATCTATCGGCATCGGCTTCCTCCTCCCTATTTCCCTTTTTCTCTCGTTTTCAATAACACTCGTGTGATTATTGTTTCCATCTGTCTTCTCCGTTCTTCTCTCTCTTCTCACTTCTTGACAACCTCCTCTCGCTTCTCCCGTTCCACTTCCCGTTTCCTTGGAGTTCCTCCCCACCTCCTCTTGACCTCTGGCTCCATCTATTCCGTCCCCTCTTCGATCTGTTTCTGCTATCTTGCCTGATGCCCCCTGACTACCTTGAGCCTGCCGTTCCTATCCTCTGGATCCTTTCCCTCCGTTTCATCCTTTTCGTGTTCTTCCTTCCTACTTTCGAGCCTGCTGATGATCTTGAGCAACAGGCTTCTCTCCTCCCCCCACTCCGTTTTGTCTCGTTCTGCCTCCTTCTTCATTTCCCTTATGGTGTTTTCCTATTCTTCTATTTTTCGTCGGCTTTCCTCGCACCCCTCGCATTCAACTTCACCCTTCCTCTCATATTCTTCTTGAATTTGCTTTAATTCTTCCCTCCACCACTGTTTCATTATTATTTCCAGTTCTGTCAAACTATTAAGTACCTCACTTGCTCCCTCTGGATTTCCAAGCGATCCGAAGAACTTCCTCACGTCCCTGTTCGTCTCTTTCTTCTTTGGGCGCCCTCTCTTCCCTTTCTCCGTCTCTCCAACTCCGTGCTCTACCTTATCGGTCGCTTCTGCCTGGAAGTACTCGCCTGCACCACTGCGCTGCTGCTGCTCATTTGCTCCTGCCCAGCTTCCGCTCTCACCCGCCCCTCGCTCCTCACTGCTTCGTTCCTAACCTCTTCCTTTCTTGGCTGATTTTTGTTTCCACATATCTCACCGCCCTCACTGATTCTCACCTCCTCCATTGTCACTTTTTGTTCCTCTTCACCTGTCCTTTCTTTATCACCTTTTATTATCTCGTTTTATCACTTTTCACCTCTCGGTTTCTTTCGATTCCACTCCCGGTCCTTACAGCGCGTGCACACTCAACACGATCTCAACCGGAAGTCTCAGGAATTTACTTTTATTCGATTGTCAATTTCTTATTGAATAATAAAAAAAACATACCCTCTCAAAGTAAAAAGTTCCATTCTTTAACCTTTTTTGGCTCGAAAAATGGATGTTAAAAGTTGTTACCCCTCTGTACTTCCCATATTTTTATTACTGTGAAATTAATCTTTTCATAAATTAGCATATTGTGAATGTTCAGTGATAGAAAGTAATGGTTTGAACGAGTTTGAAGTTGCAGACGTCTAGTTTGTTGCCATATATTGAAATTCCCCTTTTAAAAAGATCTGAAATCTCTTTTAAAAACTTTTTTTTAAGTAAACAAACAACGCCAAGTAATAAAAAATCGTTATCGCTTGTTTTACTATATAACAAATTCTGACTTATCTCAAATATCTCCAACTATACTTTTTATTTGAGTTCAAAAATGGTTTCACTATACTTCTTTAAGGTAGTTCTGTAGGTACACGTATGAGCCAAAAGTTACGGCCGAAGCGTATAGTAACAATCCAATGTCTATACGATGTTGTTGGTTGTGAATTTTTGACAGAGCTTGTACCCTCTATATGTCCCACACATTCGCACCTCATGCATATATAGGTCTCCTGCTCGTACATAGAGGGGCGCTGTAATCGTGGCAACAGCGCGATTTTCCTGTAGTCATAGCGTTGAGCTTCCTACAATCCGTCTTTCGCGAAATATTTTATATAAATAAAAAAAGCGTGAGAATGTCAACCCAAATGCGTTACAACGGAAAGTTTACTAGAAAAAAGGCGCTCGCCAAAAAACTGAGGGCTGTGGCAGCCATGTGTCAAGCAAATGCGGCTAAACGTGATGAGAATAACCTTAACCTCAACAATCACCAACAAAAATTCGCTATCAGAGGACGCCGGATCGTGGATTTACAACATCTCGCCGACAGTTTAAATTGTATTCGCTGTACAAAGACATTTTCTTGAGGAAAACAGTAAAGGAAACCCGAATGGGATTGAATTCTATTTTAAATACTTCCTCCGACGAGTGCTCTGCAATAACCCAAGTTATATCCACACACACACACAGACACAGACACAGGCACACGCACACGCACACGCGCGCGCACACACACACACACACACACACACACACAAATATATATAATACGAATAAATACATACATAAATTGAACAAATTAAATTTGTTTGCAGAATAAATTTATTTCACATCCGACTCAGAATTACTAGAACTTGGGATAAAACACACGCTCCGAGTTCCCAGACCACGCGCCGATCAGCTGGCTGCAGCGTACACGGTTGCCGTTCCGTTACAGGTGGTTGGGCCCGAGTTCGGTGTGGAATAACATTACCACTTTTCATAAGTCGATATCTCCGAAACTAGACGGTCAAAGTTTGTCATTTTTTTAAAAATCAATTCCATCATAGCACTACGTACACGTGTGTATTTATTTTGAAATCCTAAGATCCGTTTAGAACCTATATCGAGAAATGTGAGCAAACTCCTATCGGTTTACGCGTTAGGTATAGGGATCGCGTACAAAAATACCCATATTCAATTGCAATTATCTCATAAACTAAACGGTGAATCGAATTGAATTTTTGGGCATCAGTCCATGGAGGTCATATCTACACCATACTTAAATTTCAGCCAATTCCTAAGATTTGACTAAAACTACAGAACTACCTTAATGCAAATGTACAAAAAAAGTGAAATCACTTTTATGAAATCGTCAAGCAAGTTTACTAGTCATGTTGCACACTAAATTGTTAAAGCTTAGGAATATTCTTAAATTGTTGGAATTGTTCCAACAAAGGAATTGTTAAAGCTTAGGAATATTCTTGAAAATATTTAATTTTGGAAAGTCATATTACTATTATAAGAAAAAATTGATATCACCATTCGATAAAAATACAAAGTAGGTAACTCACAAGGTGCACTGGAAATACTGTGCAACGACTTCGCGTGCAAGGCTAAAGTTCGGCGAAGGATTTCGTCATCTCAACATCTGAACTGTCGGGTTAACAAAACATAAATTGTCACGATTTGTCACGATTTTGCAAGTGAAACCCAGATTCACATAGAGTACGAATCAAATGAGTGATGTACCCTTCGACCACACACTACTTGAAATATTAATTTATTTGGATAATACGAAAAAATGTGCATAAAAGCATTTGCCTTTTATTATATAACACAAAAACCGTATATCTCATGAAATATATTGCATCTTATAGACTTTGATGTAATGGATACAGCATGAATCTCTAAACCATCTAAGCATCTGCAGGTTTAAAGGTTAGCATTGCTGTTTAATCCTCCTGCTGGTGGAAACAGAAATTTCGTACCGATAAAGCTCCAGTAGATATGATTGCTAATAACCCTGGTACCTGGTGGGGCATTATGAATTGAAATGTTCCTAATACCCCTGTTAATCGACGCTACGTTATAATGTAAAATTATATATATACATACATATATCGACGCAAACATTATTTTCGGGGGCGGTCGGAACGGAATATTCTGTATCTTCCTGAGCTTTTTCCTAACCATGCACGCCAAGTCGTTGTACAGCATTTCCAGTGTACTTGTGTATTACCTACTTTGTACTTTTATCTAATGGCGATATCAATTTTTTTATAATTACTATTATGACTTTTTTAAAATTAAATATTTTCGAGAATATTATTCCTAAGCTTTAACAATTTAGTGAGCAACATGACTAGTAAACTTGCTTGGCTATTTCATAAAAGTGATTCCACTTTTTTTGTACTTTTGCATTAAAGAAGCATAATGAAACCATTTTTTGAAATTAAATAAAAAGTCTAGTTTGAGATATTTGAGATAAATCAGATCTTTTTATATAGTAAAACAAGCGATAACGATTTTGACGGATTTTTTTATTAATTGGCGTTTTTTACCGTTTTCAAGAAGTTTTTAGTTTAAGTTCAAAATAAAAAAGTTCGATTTAAATTAAAGTAAATGAATAAAAATAACGTTTACAAGCATTTCGATGGAAAAAAGATGACGGTAGCAGGACTCGAACCCACGAACCCAAAACCAGCAGGTTCCTAGCCGAAGAACTTAACCGCTAGGTTATCGCGTCACTTAAAAAATTCTTGTTATTTTTGAGGTTTAAAAATCATCACACAAATTTAGTTAGGTCGATTTCGCGAAAACGCGGGCCCACCAGGGTGCACGGTAACAGGGGTGCTACTTGTGACCAAACCCTACACTACCCTGAATCGACGTCCCGAAATCGATTGCATGCCTGACAAGGCATGCATTTTAAGAATCTTCGAAATCGTGCTTAGAAAATACTGAGAGGATAACGCAAAAGCCCTTTATGTACTTGACTGAGAACACAATGGAAAGTCTATTTGTTTTGAACGGGAAACTGCTACTGTAAATGTATATACAATTGAGGGCTCTACTTCTATTGTTAGCGGATAAGGCAGAGTCAGGTATAGAACCCATATGGCGGGTGTCACCTTCAAACGCCTGTTAGCTTGGACATTATTTGACTTCGTTTTAACTACAATTTTAAATATCAATGTGAAAAATGTAAAAAAAGGATGAACGTTTTTTTAAAGTTCTAGAAGGTAATCTCTCAATGAGATAAGGGTATAAAAATTATAATCATTTTCTATCGATTCTTGTTAACCTTTCATAACTCAACAACGTCAATATTTAAAAAAATAGTTGACTTTATGGTAGGTTTAAATAAATTTAAAAACACGTATTATTTACTTTCTGAATAATTTAGTCAGGGTGCTAGTTAAAAAGCAATAAATGGAATTTGACAGACATGTTATTTTATGTCGTAACATTCGTTTATGATTAATCGAATACTTTGAAGCCGTTGATTTGCTTGTTGTAGCACAGAGCCACTACACATTTTTCACACACCGTTTGCGATACGCCAGCAATCTTGATTTTACAAACTTTACGCACATTCGAATCTTGCAATCTCGCGATAAGTGAACTTCAACCAAATGTTGATGTGTCTAACGCCATCTAACGTTTGCATGAATTGCACTTAAAAAACCCATATAACGGTTTGTAACGGTTGTGTGACATTCATTTGAAAAAGGATTAAATGTCAACATGGGATTTTGTGAGGACTTAGATGTTTTGTTACAGAACTGTTACACGGTGATGTGAATGGTTAAAAAAAAGTACAACCGCTATTTTGTCTGGCGTATTAGGACTTCACAGCAATGCTGCCGGAATGTGGAAGAAGGCGGCATCTACGAAAAAATCGAAGATGCGTTTTATTATACAGAACGATGGGAAATTTTATACTGTTTATGCCGTCTTCCATATGACGGCAGAATGACACCCCGAAAAACCCATTTGACGAATATAGACCACTCTATCTATTAAGAAGGTGGTAAAAAAATCTTGCGACACAACACCTTTTCTTAATAAACTTAATATTCTATTAAGATAAGTTTAACCCTTTAACTGCCATTGTTGCAAATTTGCTACGTTCACTTTGACCCCGTCGGTAAAAACGTAAAGTCACTATAGCGGACAAGCTACTTCACAGTTCCATTAATCTATGCTAGATTCAGCTACAAATGCCGGGACAGCTTCAATTTCAAACGTAAACATATGAATTATATGTTAATATGGCAACAATGTTGTCGTAAAAATTTACGACGCTTGCCCCAGCAGTCGATCTGCTGCCCGTTTTTTGTCCAAAAAAGTAAATAAATGGACATTCTTGAAATATTTTTTGATAGAATTATGTAAAGTAAGCTTAACTGGACGAACTAGGCTTTGAAGATTTTTTATTGAATTAGAGTAATAGTTCGAACCGAGCGGGCAGCTCGGTTTTGGACTGTAGCAAATTTGCTACAGTCCAAAAATACTACTTCCCAGGCCCTTATCGACAAAATTATGGTTGGACATTCATATTTAACCCTTTTCTAGCTATACTACCAGAGGAAATGATTTTGAGCCATCCAGAAATAGGCGCGGCCGTTAAAGAGTTAATTTATAATATAGTCTCCCTCTTCATCTACAACTCCTGTCCAACTTTCTGGTACACTTTGAATGCCCGCCGTCTAGACATCTTTAGGTCTTCAATTGAAACTCTTTAAGGGTATTTTTAAGATCCGTTTCATTGTGAAATTGTTTATCACGTAAATAGTTTTTTAAAGCCCGAAATAAATGGTAATCTGACGGGGCTAAAAGTCTGGCGAGTATGGTGGATGTGGTAGTACTTCCCATTCTAATTCTGAAGGGCAGGACAACAACTTTATTCTTCATTTCTCTATTCTCAGACGTCGTTCTTTTTAAATATCTCTATTCTGGAGCACGTTTAATCAGAAACATCTCTATTCCAAAAGATCTCATGTCTTAAACGTTTCTCTACCGAATTATCTCTAGTTGTAAAGATCACCATTCCACAATAATTCACTTCTGAAATATGACTGCTCTTAAACATCTCCATTCCACAATATTTCGTATTCGAAACATCTCTATTCTCTCTCTATCTTCAAAATCTCATGTGACACCCAAAACACTTGTATTTCGACAATTTCATTTCACAATATCTCTCTTCCGAAACATCTCTATTCCGTTCGTCATATTGCATTTACTATATTGGCTATGAATGAAGGAAGTGCAACGCAGAGGCTCTTGGCATAGAGATGTTTCAGAAGAGAGATATTGTGAGATGAAATTTTCGCAATACAATTTTTGTGAGTTTTGTATGTCACATGAGATTTAAAAAAACAGAGATATTTAAGAATAGAGATGTTTCGGATACGAACTATTGTGGAATTGAGATATTTAAGAGCAGTAACATTTCAGAAGTGAATAATCGTGGAATAGTGATCTTTACGAATAGAGATGTTTCGGCAGAGAAATGTTTTAGACATGAGATTTTGGAATAGAGATGTTTCTGATTAAACCTGCTCCAGAATAGAGATATTTCAGAAGAGAGATGTCTGAGAATAGAGCAATATAGACTAGAGTGGTTGTCCTGCCTTTCTGAGGTAGTTTTTTGTCATCCTAGCTACGTGGGCCGAGCGTTGTCGTGAAGAAGACCAACTTGTCGAAGTTTATGACGTTTATGTTTAATAATTTCAGACAGATTCTGTCATTGTGTAGAGTAGATCTCGGCAGTTATTGTAGTGTCAGGCGGAAGAAGGTTATAAAACTTTTCCCCTTGACGTAGCCATTGGCGCTTTCGTGTTCGGTTAACGTATAACACCTAGCTTTCATCTCCAGCGACTATTTTCTTAAGCCAATTCTTTCTGATTGAACGAAGCAACAATGAAAAGAAAATAGAAACGCGTGTCGCCTTGTTCGACCCACTGAGATCGTCGGGTATCCAAGATGATATTACTTTTTCAAATGTTAGAGGGTCGTGGGATCACTACAGCCGAATTCGTTTGCTAACTCTCGTGACGGTACATTAGGTTTCACTCGTAGAACACATCGCAATGCTTCGTCGTCAACAACAGTTTTCCTGCCGGACCTAGGTTTGTCTTCAAAGGATGTAGCACCAGAACGGAAACGTTCAAACCAACGGGATACTGTTGAATGATGGACTACGGTACTGGTGAATACACGGCATATATTAGTAGCAGCAGATCTTGCAGAACGTCCTTGTCGAAATTCGTAATAGGCGATCACTCGAAGTGTTCTTTGATCCATATTTACTAATATGTCCGATCGCAACGAGTGAGCGCCTTATATACCCTTCGACAGGGAAGTTCCCAGAACATTCCAGCAGTTTCTACTTTTAAATGTTCTCGAACTGCTTCGCTAGGCAAAATATTTAACCGAACACTTTAGTGTCGCAAGACTTTTTTACCAACCCAATAGAACATATAAAATCTCTATCTCGTAGTCATTGGTGAAGAGCTCCTATACTTATATTCAAAGGTACAAATTATAGTTCGAGGAAATGTTCAAAAGGGTACTTTATAGTTTAATAATGCGTTTTTTTAATTAATAAAATATTTGTGATTCCATGAAAATTGAGGTCAATGTTTTACGTCCCCTCACTTTTTTAATAAACCTGCTACACGCAGCACGCCGGCATTACGGTGCTGAGAATCAATAAATAAACTAAACATGAAATAAAACTTTTTATAGATCATGTACAGTCAGAGTGAAATAACAGAAATAGCAATGCCATTAAAAGACTAAAGTTTCAACTTTAGAACATCAAAGAATCTTTCATGAAGTGGCAATCGAAATATTGTCTATATATTTATAATGCTCAACAGCATTATATCCAAAAAGCAAGGAACGAACAAAAATAAACAAGCTATTATCTCGATCAGATCTACTCTTAACGCTTGTGATAGGACTATTTACAAATATCTGAGTCCTGGCGAAACCCGAAACGTGCTTCTTTAACTTAAGAAGTCCAGCGAACTAGAAGCATTCGATTAAGCAGTTTTATACAGTAACTCAAGTTACAATCGATTAATATGTAAGTAGTCACAAAAAACGGTAAGATCTGCGCAGAGACGTTTTTTTTTCTTCAGCGCACATCATCAGGACATGAAGATGCAATTCCCACAAAATCACATACCCAATCAGGGCTGGATTAAACGTAAGCTACACTCGTAGCTACACACCCATGACCCCAATGCGAATACATCTTAATGAAAGTGGAACAAAAATAAAAATAAGCGACTCTACATTATCCGCAAAGGAAAAATACAAGGTTTTGGTTATTCATTTATTTAGTGCATTATTATTTACCCACAATATATAATAGTATTCGAGATCGAGCATACTAATATTGGGAAAACCTACAATATTCTTTTAATAGGATTACCTACGAATTTTTGCTTACGCATCTTTTACCATGCCATTCGAATAGATGATGTTCGGGACATGGTTTTCTACATAGCAAGCAGAGAGTTCTGACGGTCAATCGTTGTCTACAGAAACTGTACAATTTTATTTTATAGAAGCCAGTTTAGAACAGTAACGTCTTAATTTGCCGGTCGCGATAAGAATGGTTCAAAATCATCTTAAGGCGCAGTAGGTGTATCTTGTGACATGACTGCAAGAAAGAGAGAGAGAGAGAGAGAGAGAGAGAGAGCTCAAGTTTAGGAAAATAAATTTCTCAAAGATGATTATCAATATTTAGGGCAAAGGAAAATCGAAAGCTCTGCATCTAAAAATTCTACAGAGCCTGATGCTTCGCTCATTTATCTCATTTATTTATCAACATTTATCTCTGTCGATTATCATTCTCAATAAGTTTTGGGGCGAAGATCGAAGTTGTCAATTTTTCTGCTTCGACAAACGGTTGAAAGGAGCAAGCTCGCGTATAAAAGATTCGTCTAGATCCTCATTGTAGGTAACGGTGTTCAGAAGGGAGGGACACCCGTGTAGGCCAACCTCTTAAGGGGGTGAGCCCGGATACCTTGGTGAGTAGCGACACCACCTGCCCGAAGTGCTGATGGACCAATGTCGACGAGAGCACGGTTCGTCAATTGAAAGTGGTACAAATTTATGGTAGTAACGAGGATCTGACCAACGATAAAGATTGGTACCGCGGGGGCCCACCGTCCGTCCACGGGACGGAACTAGCCGATACTGGTTGGATTCGCGGTGGCAGTAGTTGGCCGCATGCTGCTCAGGGTTCCTACGGGCGCCCAGCGGGTAAGCTACGTTGTTATTAGCTCGGGCGGCAACCTGCAGAGTTGTTAAAGTGTTGGAAAGTCACTCGGATTGACCAGTAATTGCACAAGGACCTGCTTCCGAATGCGAACTGGTAGGCTAGCATATGCTTGTCGCGTAGTCGGCGTATCCGACTCCAAGGTCGCGGGGCCAGTGTCGTTAAAGGCGTCTAGCTAGGTACGGCATGTTCAATCGAATACAGTTATCTGTAGGTAACGGTAAATTTTCATTCGCATATGTTCAAATGCACTGCCACATCGATGGAAAATCTATTGCGGTGAATCCGTGCAATTTGCTACATGTTTATAAAACAGCAAGGCTTGATTTAGAACTCGTCAGCAGTTATTAATAAATGCGTAGTCTGACATACCTGACCATCAGGAAATTTTGTCTTTGAGCCAGAGCGTTCTAACTAAAGTCTACAATATGCAACAAAGTAAGTATGAAGGAGACTTATCTGACTTTCGTTAAGGTTGTTATGGTTGTCTAGCCGTCAGGGATAAAGCACGAGGGGAGCGCCCTATTTTATTAGCCGAGTGACTTATGCATGGTGTTAATAAGCTGTTATAAAATAATCGTCATGCTCAACGTAGGTTTTCGAATAATTTATCTGCACCTATTTATAAAAAACCGCATTGTTGAATAATCGATAATTCCATTTTCTGTTTTTATACTTTGTATAATTGTTTTCTATAATTTTTCTCGCTTAACTAACGCAAAACGAATTGACGAATTGGCGACGTTGACACCGGTATCGCGAGGTTAGAAACATACTTACCCCGTTCATAACCTCAAAATTGGCCCGAAGAGCTGTCAACAACGAATATCGTTCCGAGTAAGAAGTTCTTTTGTTTAAAGGGAGCGTGCAAAGGAGGTCTATAATCTAAAAGAAATCAAAAACTTTTATAATTCTTGGGTATTGTGAAAAAATATTCTGTTTGAAACAAATTCAGCCGTATTAAGACTATAGAAATTTCTAAAATTGTATTGTATCATCTCTGAAGATAGATCTCAAATTAATATTAAGTAATTATTACTAATTAAGAGAATAATAATAAATTATATTCTTCGTTAAGGCACAGTGTCACACCGGCCGAGCGGCCATGAGTGTGCGAGAGATAGCTGATTTGCAGATTGCCGGTGTTCTCCGAGGTGGCTGATATTTCGGGGAAAGAAAAACACTTTCTCTTCTGTTAAACGGCGAACAACGTCTCCATCTTCGTTTGCCCGAAATGTAATTCGTCTAGGTGAAAACTTGGCCGTAGGATTTTTACCGATCTGTCGTGTGAGCTATATCGTTCATTGTCCTCAGTAGTTTGAGGTTCTCGTGCATAATTACCGAACGTGGATAAGATAGGTAGCATTTGTGCCGTCTATGATGTTGCCATAGTCACCCAGCCTAGTATTTTGTGTGCTCGATTTTTGCGTAAATTTGCGACCCAAAACATTAATAATTTTATACCGGTGCTGTTAGTCCCATATTCACAGTGCTAAGAGTTAATAAGATGATTAGTCGAACCGTACCTATTTATTCAGCTCAGTATTTTTTCAGCAGATTCAAATCATGTATTAAAAATGAACGGAGTGTTTCCATAAGCGTAAAGTGCCATAAGCGTAAAGTTCCATAAGCGTAAAGTCTACGAAATACGTAGAGTACCCGATTTTTTGTTTCTAAAAAACGGTATTGTGTACTCGTAAACTGATTGTACGGTTGTCGAAATGGAAGAAAAATAAAAGAGTCTGCGGAATATTTTTGTACTAGAATAAAAGAATAAAGAACAAAGTGACGGGTATACAAAATAAAAGATTCGTTACACTATATCTTAGGAAAATTCTATCCATCTATATATAAATTTCCTTCACCAACTGGTTTCACAATTAATGTGATGAAATTATCGCTCCATATGAAGTAGCAAGGGGTACTTTTCGCATATCGTACGGCACTGGTTTTACAATTTGATCAAATTATCGCTCCATATGGAGTAGCAAAGGGTGCTTTCTGCATATCGTACGACACTGCACTATGCTTTTTCGCTGATCGGATGATCAGCAAAAAAGGGTTATATATTTCCAGAAAATTTCAGCTTTTTTTACGCCTAGAATGGTCAGAAATATCGGAAAAATTGATAATAAAGGTTTAGTAAGCCGCCATTATGTAATTCTTTTTTGCCAAATCTGGTACCAAATATTACAACATTTATACAGATAAAGAATATGTTTGGTTTTATGTTTTCACATTAATACAACGTCCACAACCCTCGTCGACAATCGGGGGCATTTTCGATGTTCCGAACAAACGTACAAAAGTACATTATATTGATTTATTTCAGTTCAATATTATTTGTACCTATCGGTGAAAGATCAATGAATATGGGTAAAAAATTTTAGATCGAAAACAGTTAACGTATAACCGCTATTTCGTCCTTAAAATCGCCTTAAAAACAGCGTTCCATCGATTTCGATTCATTTGGTCGTAAAGGCAGAATAATACAGAAAATACAGAAAAAAATAGTGAAGGCATGCGCGCAGCGTTGGGGCCTCTCGAGCTTGCGGGGCCCTAGCTAATAGCTCTTGTACCCTCTCTCTCTCTCTCTCTCTCTCTCTCTCTCTCTCTCTCTCTCTCTCTCTCTCTCCAAATTCAGCACTGTATACAATGTTTTTATTGTGACTTATTAATAGAACTTTACATGCTGTATAGTAAAACATGTGGCGTTCTCTCGTGTTGATATGAACCGGATAAAACATTCTGATTTAACTCAAAATATTTTTATTTAAATTTAAATAATGGCTTTATTATATTTTTTAATTGAAATGTACAAAAAAAACTTAGATACATTTTTATAAAACAGCCAAGCAAGTTTACTAAAAATGTAGTACACAAAATTATTAAACGTTAGGAATAATATTTTTCCAAATATTTTATTTGAATTAAAAAAATCATATTACTATTATAACCTAAAATTGATATCATCATTATATAACTGTACAACGCAGGTGGCACACAAGTACACTGGAAATGTTGTGCAAAGACTTGGCGTGCATGGTTAAGAAAAAAATGTAACATCGCATCAACTGTCAGAGTTATTAGCATTGCGATCTCCTGCCTCTTGCGCTGGTGTGATCGGACGGGATAACATTGATAGTGTTATCGGTGTATACATCGGTCCACACAATTCACGTCACCGTGGCAGGACTACGTTATGTCCACTACTAATAAATATTTGACTATACTTGGACAAACCATCGAATATAGCGCAATGAGGGTCAGCAGTAATATCGAGATATTTATTTTTCCACCAGCAAGACGACGCTAGCGTAGCTCGACCAGTGAACTTGCCGATGTAGCTTGGAGACGGATACTCTAACCATTACACCAAAGTCTATGCGACGAAATATATTTTTGTGCAATGAATAATAATCGTATGATAGAAAAGAAAGTTTATACTTTTATATATCATACTAAATTATGCAAACAAAATAAGATTTCACGTATCGTGCGGTCTAGTACGGATCAAATCAAATATTTAATCCACATTTTGCGAGATCATAAATTTAATTTTCACTTCCATAACAAATTGCAGCAGTTGATGTTTTTCAACCTGAAAGTTGCCTTTTTTCCTTAACCATGCACGCCAAATCGTTGCACAGCATTTACGTTGTACAGTTATATAATGGTGATATCAATTTTATGTTATAATAGTAATGTGATTTTTTTAATACAAATAAGGTCTGAAGGTTTAAGAGAGATCAAAATTTTGATTCTTCCGACACTAAACGTAAATTGTTTTGCTATGTATAGTTTGACGAGCGACCTTCGTCAAACTGATTGTTGATCAAAAGGGCCGTTTGTTTGACATACTCGAAGAACTTTTTGAGCCTCCGTAAAATTCACGTTTGTCCTAAAACGGGCCATTTGTTTTATATTGCACAAACACTCTAACCCTCCTAAGAGGTTAGAGCCGTAAACACTATTAAAAAACTGTTTATATAAATAATATATGTGTATATATATATCACAAGCACGCCAGCTGCCAGGCGGTACGGGAAAGCGGGGGCGCTGCGTCGTTTGCGGAAAATACTTGGAAAAAAATTGCTCGTAAACAATTGTATACTGTTGACTTGCCAACATTAAGGCAGTCCTCTAGTTTCTCGGGTCGAAAAAATCGATTTTTTTTTCATAAATCACATCTACAATATGTGTAGAAAATATGTGCCAAAGGATTTTTCGATATTCGAAGTAGTTCACAAGTTACGGCCCTAGAACGGAGCAGGTGTACGGAGCGCGCGCCAGGCTGCTCCGAAAGCCGAGCGGCGCTGAACATTGTATTGATATCCCTAAATCTAACTGCTACCCGAACCTTTTGTGAATTAGGCCCGAGTAAAGGGGAGCCGAGATCGTTGACAGACGCTTTCGAATATTGACTAAAACGCCGTGAAGCGTCGGTTAGTTCAGTTTTGCTGTGGCAGTTGCAAATCGCACGTAGCTGATTTTTTGAAAATAATTTTCAAAATGTTAAAGAAAGGAAGTAGAGACGCCCCGGCTCATTACGATCGACCTAAAAAGCGAAAATTCGCAGGCAACCGACACACTTTTGAACAAGACAAGTCGTTTACATCGCCGTCAGCGAAGAAACTTCGTCAAATTAAAAATTTTGAAGTGAACGTTGAACAGACTGTTTTGTATTGTATTTTGAATTTTGTGAGTGTATTTTCAACCATTTCTTCGGCTGTTATTTGTAAAGAGTGCAAAAGTACGGTGACTTTCCATCAACGTGATATACGAGGATTGGGCTTTAAAATTTCTATGGCGTGCAAGTGTGAGAAAGAAAAATAAATAGATTCATGCCCAAAAATCGATAAAGCCTACGAAATAAATCGTCGCTTAGTTTTCGTGATGTGTTTGTTGGGAGTCAAGGTTTTGCTTTGAACACGTACTATTCCATATTAGAAAATATTCACTCAGCTTCTTCGGCCGTTTTTGATACAGTGTTGTCGATTGCGGTTAATCAAGAAAAGGAAGTCCTTCTAGAACAAGGAAAAGCAGGAAAAGAATTCACCGTATCTGGAGATGGCATATGGAAAAAGAGGATTTTCATCTTTATTCGGAGTTTCAACTTTAATTACCAAGTACACCGGTAAAGTTGTTGATGCGTGTGTAATGAGTAGTTTTTGTGCTGGATGCAATTTGAGGAAAAATTAAAAAAATAGTGATCCAGTTGGATATGCAGGATGGCTCGCTGATCATGAAGAAAATTGCACTCGAAATCATACTCGAAGTTCTGGGAAGATGGAAATAGATGCAGTTGTGAAAATGTTTTCTCGTTCAGTGGATAAACATCAAGTTCGATATACGACATACATAGGAGATGGTGACAGCAAGACATTCAACGGTATTTTGAAGGCAGAACCATATGGAGAAGATGTTGTTGTTGTAAAAAAAGTGTGTTGGGCACGTTGAAAAGAGGATGGGGACTCGGCTCCGAAATGCAAAAAAATCTAATAAAGGCATTGGTGGGAAAGGTGCAGGAAAACTCACTGATAAATTGATTGGTGAGATGACAACGTATTATGGATTAGCTTTTCGGAGACATCCAGATTCTATCGAGGAAATGAGAAAGGAAATTTGGGCAACATTCTTTCACAAGATTTTCACAGCAATCCACAGCATCAAAATTGTCCTGCAGGCGAATCTAGTTGGTGCAAATGGCGCAAAGCTGAGTTTCTCGGAGAGGCTGAGCAATTCAAACACAATAAACCGCCTCTTTCTGAAGCAGTTCAAAAAGTTATAAAGTCAATTTATGAGGATTTATCCAAAGAAGAATTGTTAAGCAGATGCCTGGGAGCGGAAACTCAAAATAATAACGAGTCGCTCAATTCGTTAATCTGGACGTTTGCTCCGAAGCACCTCCATTCTAGGCCAAAAGTAGTTGAAATCGCCACGTTTCTCGCTGTCATAATCTTCAACGAAGGATTCAAATCTATCCTGAAAACCTTGGAAACCATGGGAGTGAAAATCGGGCCACAAGCTAAAGGATATGTTCAACAGCGTGATAGCTCTCGGATCGACCATTCAGAAAGGCGCACGAGTGATGTTGTAAAACAGGCCCGAATCGCGAAAAGGGAAGACGGAGCAGCTCTGCGTGACTTCCAAGAAGGAGAGGAAGGCCTATTGTATGGTCCAGGCATAGCAGATTGACGGTGAGATGAAATTTTTAGTATAAATCACATGCGCGAACTTTCAAACGCGTTTTTCTCGAAACACCATTTTTCGAAACGGTGACCACGATATTTCAGAAACTACTGCACCGATCTTGTTCAAATTTATACAGCATCTTTAATATGTTATAAGCCAGCGATTGAACTAGGATTATCATGATTGCTTCGATAGTTTTTCTTGTACGAGCGAAAAACTTAAGAAAAAATGAGTAAAAAATAGAATGTCATTTTCAAAAGTGTATAAAAATGTCTATTCTTGTAATTTAGAATTCACTCTAGTTCAATTGCTAGTCTTAAATATGAAGATTAAAATGCCGTTTGGTTTTTTGATTTCAGATAAGCAGAACAGCCGCAATTTTGGTCACCGTCAAGCACCTCTTTTACTTGATGTCTTCCTGTCGGCCACTATAACTTTTATTCTATTATATATTTTGACTTCAAAAAATTTGTAAAGTTTATTTAAATGTCAATAAAGATTATGCAAAAACAATGAGAGATTGATTATTTCGATGCTTTGTCCGTAAAAAATTTTTGAAAAAGCCGTAAAAAAACAGCCGAGAAACTAGAAGACCGCCTTAAGCTGTTCAGCCAATTCTTTAAGTGCTTTAGAAAAGATTTCATCCTGCAAACTTTGCAATTCGGCATCTTCAATTTTTCGACGGACCTGGTTATTGTTAATGACAAGGATCACAATCGCCACTTTTAAAGCGTCGAAACCAATTTCTACACATAGTTTCAGACTGTGCCAACCTATCATAAGCCTGTACGTAATCAGTGAGTTTCTGCTGCACTTTTTCCAAATTGACGTAATGCAGAAGTACCCATAGCAAACACCACTTGTCCCGTTCCATTTTTGACTTGCTCGTTCGGGGCGCTTATCTCAACTGAATATAACGTCTTTTGACTGGAAGTTAGTGACAGATGGCCAACCTTCGAGGCGATATAAGCAGAGATTAGTAGGGAGATGTGCAACGCTCCCCTTTTCGGCGTGCCTCGGAAATGGCGCTAAATCGCGGCGGCGAGTTCGGGAATATGATTTTGTGTGCATCGCCTCTGTCGAGGTTGCAGATTCTGTTGTAGCCGCGCAAGTCGTGAGCACCGCTCAAGTCGATATCGCAGTCAGCGTGCACACGAATGGGTAGCTCGGTGGGGGAAAAGTCTCTGCCCCTCGCTCACTCGACTAGCGAACGGAGCGAGGTTTTCCGTCCAATCGAGCTCGACATATGTGTGGCCGTACTGCGTATTGGAATATGCATTAAATGAATTTCAAAGAGAAAAACATGTATCGAGAAAATTGTTTTCTCTCGGTTGGCCGTTTATGCCGAGAATGCGGGTTAGAAAAATTAACGACGAATTTTTTTTTTATTAAAGCGATTTTTTTCAACAGTAAACATTATGAAAAAGCGTGTATCATGTGCTTTTCTATCCTCAATGAGCGTCATGGCTGAGTTGGCAGCGTGACGGATTGACGATGCTTGCGGTCCGGGTTCGATCCCTGGTTAATCGACTTTTTTAATCTATTTTTTTCTTCATATTATATTCAAAAAATTTCAAACGTACTCTCGCTTTAGCTTTTCACGCCTGTCCAAGCATTATTTATGATATTTAATTCATATATGGTTAATTAAAAAAAAGACATTGGCTAGCGGGGATCGAACCCGCGTCATCTGCACTCAGAGCCCGCACGCTGATATATCAAACGTGAGGCTCTTGTGACTGCAAACCTTCCTTACGTATACACACTTATCCAACCTTTAAAAAAATCGGTGCATACCAATTGCATATTGTTTTTATGACCCCAAAGTATTATTGAAGACAAATGAAAACGATTTTTCCAAATTCCTAGAGTGGTGTTATCCCTTAAAGAAAAGAAATTGATTTTTTGATCGTTGTAAATGTACATCCCCTCTTAAAGGCTTTAAGGCGTCTGGCCACCTTGGCCGATCGAAAAATGGGTATATTTAAAAAAAAATAATAAACTCGAAAGTATGGGCCGGAATATTTTTATTTTTTTACACAACGTCAGAAAGGGCTTTAAGAATAACGTTAATAAATTTCCGTTCAAAATATTTTAAAATGCCGCCGTTATGCACATTGCCGCGGAGGCCCTCTGCACGATACGCGCGGTCGTTGTCCCAACTGTTACCCGGTCATGTCACATCTGCAAAAAAAAATTAGCTCATTCGTGAGTAGTGTCGCTACAATGTAGCGTAGCGGTTTTTTCTCCACCATTAAAAAATTAGGGTGAGCCGACGAAATAATTTGTATTTTTCACCGAAATTATGACTCACTATAATTTTTTTAATGGCCGAAAAAAAAACCGCTACGTTACACTGTAGTGACACTACTCACGAATGAGCTGATTTTTTTTCAGATGTGACATGACCGGGTAACAGCTGGGACAACGACCGCGCGTATCGTGCGGAGGGTCTCCGCGGCAATATGCATAACGGCGCCTTTTTAAAATAATGTGAACGGAAATTTATGAACGTTATTCTTAAAGCCCTTTCTGACGTTATGTAAAAAATAACAATTTTGGACCATCGCTCGTTTGCCTATCTGAGATCTATACTTTCGAAGTTTGTATCCTCGATATATATGTCTTTTTGCTATAGATGATATTACCAATATTAGATACTCACGTCTTTCCATTTCGGAGATATGGATGTTCTAGATTGTTTGAATCTGTATTTGTATGACTCAAACTGCAGACAATCTGAATACACGTTCTCGAATAAATTATCCTTTGGTGTAATAGTTATTCAATTTCGTTATCGTTCAATCGACACTTCCCCGAATGACACTTCCTCGAAAAACATTTCACCAAATGACATTTTCCCGAATGAACACTTCCACGAACGACACTTCCCCGTAAATGAGTGAAACAGTTATTTATTTAAAGTCAAAGTCAAAATGGGTAAAAATTATTAATCAAAGGGTAAATAAGATGACAAGAAAAAATGAGTGAAAAAGTAATTTATTTAAAGTCAAAGTCAAATTTGGTCAAAATGGGTGTAAGCGCAGGGCATCTCGGATATGCGTGGGGAATAGTGGGGTCCGTGGAACACTGGTGTGGGGTCAGGGCACTTCGAATGTGCGTGTGGAATATTGGGGTGCGAGAAACACGGTTGTGGGCGCAGGGCACCTCGAATGTGCGTGTGGAATAGTGGGGTGCGTGGAACACTGATGTGGGCGCACCGCACCTCGAATGTGCGTGTGGAATAGTGGATTGCGTGGAACACTGGTGTGGGCGCAGGGCACCTCGGATGTGCTTGGAATAGTGGGGTGCGTGGGACCCAAACAGACTCAAACAAACTGGTTTTCGGGGAAGTGCCGTTCGGAGAAGTGTCATTCGGGAAAATGTCGATTCGGGGAACTGTTTTTCCGGGAAGTGCCGTTCAGGGAAGTGTCATTCGGGGAACAGTTTTTCGGGGAAGTGTCGATTCGGGGAACTGTTTTTCGGGGAAGTGCCGTTCGGGGAAGTGTCATTCGGAAAAATGTCGATTCGGGGAAATGTTTTCGGGGACGCGTTTTCGGGGAAGTGTTTTCGGGGAAATGTACTGATACGACTTCAACATGCGTCCGGCGGGGCGAACGACTGCGGGTTCGGTTGCATCGACGATACCCACGGCAGCCTTGCTGTGGCCGCTCCCCTCGCTCCCGCCTCTGTTCTTTCAATGGCCTGCCCTTCTCGCGCCCTTGGGCTCCCTCGGGTGCCTCTTGCCACTGCAGCTGCTGCTGACGACCACTTTTCTTTTTGTTGCGGCGCCAAAATTTCTTCTTTGTAACTGTAAAAAATAAATAATAAAATGTACAAATAAAATACACTACTCACACAAATTAAGGGATATTTTAAAAATTCCAAATTTTTGGCTGATTTTCAACAAGGGATAACTCGGGGGAAAATGGTCGTACAGAAAATAAAAAATAGGAAATAATAGCTTCAAGTATCTAGTTTTCAGAACTGGACTGTAAACTGGACTGAAAACCAACAAACACTTTTTTCCAAATTTTCGCTCGACTTTAAAATGGTCAGTCGACTTCAAAGAATTTTTTTTATCATACGACTATAAAAGTCTTTTAGACAATTTAAGTAGCTTTAATTTGACCTTTAAACGAGCTCCGTACTATGATTTGGCGCGGAGCAATCGTTGATCAAAGCAAAAATGTCCATTTTAACTTTAACAATCAATTACTAGAGAACTAATGGTCGTACAGAAAATAAAAGTAGGGTTTCGGAAACTGCAAAATATTCTCTATGACATGCAATTAGGAGCTGTTGATAAAATATTTTTTCGGCGTGATGATGTTGACTGAAAAAAAAATTGAAAATTTGCCAATTTAAGGATATTTGGAAAATTTGCTATAACTTTGGATATAGTGCATGAGCGAAGGATATCGTCGGTAATGTTTTAACCTCGGAGTGTCCCCAAAAACCCTCAAAGTTGCAAAGCGCTGCGGTTTTTTCTTCTTAGTGCCCCGAAGGATTAAATGTATCGTTTCTGTCAAAAATCACCGTAACAAGCAATTTTTCGATTTTTATTCATTGTTTCATATTCAAAATTTTTTTTCTAGCAATCATGGGTAATTTATTCATTCTAAGACAACAATTACCAAGAAAAAAATCGAAAATAAAATCAAATTTTTAGGGTAGTCTTGAAAAAAACTGTTTTTTGTGTTTGTTAAGAAAGTGTATTTCAAGGATTGAAGCTGCAAAAAAATAAAAAGTTCAAGATTTGTGTGAAGAGAATCAGTCGACAGTAGGGGGGTATATCTACAACAAAGGTGGTTAGACTGGTCAAAAAGATCGACCAAATTTTTTTTGACAAGAGGAGATTATCGTTAACACGTGAAAAAAAATGTTGAAATTAATTTTTTTTTACATTTAAAAAACAATGTAATAAACAAAATTTCGAATTTTTTTTATTAATTTTTTTTACGTGATAACGGTGATCTCTTCTTGTCAAAAAAAATTTGGTCGATTTTTTTTAACCAGTCTAAACCACCTTTATTGTTGATATACCCCCCTACTGTCGACTGATTCTCTTCACACAAATCTCGAACTTTAATTTTTTTGCAGTTTCGATCATTGAAATACACTTTCTTAACAAACACAAAAAACAGTTTTTTTCAAAACTACCCTAAAAATTTGATTTTTTTAAAATTTATTTTTAAATTTTTTCTTGGTAATTAATGAATAAATAAATTACGCATTGTTGCTAAAAAAAACATTTTGAAGATGAAAAAATAAATAAAAATCGAAAAATTGCTTGTTACGGTGATTTCTGACAGAAACGATAAATTTGAACCTTCGGGGCACTAAGAAAAAAAAATCGCAGCGCTTTGCAACTTTAAGGGTTTTTTAGGGACACTTCGAGGTTAAAACATTACCGACAATATCCTTCGTTCATGCATTATATCCAAAGTTATACAACATTTTCCAAATATCCTTAAATGCTATCCTTAATTTTCAACTTTTTTTCAGTCAACATCATCACTCCAAAAAAAAATGTTTTATCAACAGCCCCTAATTGCATGTCATAGAGAATGTTTTTTAGTTTCAAAAACCCTACTTCTATTTTCTGTACGATCATTAGTTCTCGAGTAATTGATTGTCAAAGTTAAAATGGACTTTTTTGCTTTGATCGACGATTAGTCCGCGCGAAATCATCGTACGGAACTCGTTAAAAGGTCAAATGAAAGCTGATTAAATTGTGTAAAAGACTTTCATAGTCGTATGATAAAAAAAAAAATTTGAAGTCGACAGACCATTTCAAAGACGAGAAAAAATTTGGAAAAAAAATTTCGTTGGTCTTCGGATGATTACAAGAAAACCACCCACGCTAAAAAATGTCACAGTCCAGATCTGAAAACTAGATACTTGAAGCTATAATTTTGTTTTTTAATTTTTTGTACTACCATTTTTCTCCGAGTTATCCCTTGTTGAAAGTCAGCCAAAAATTCGGAATTTTTTAAATATCTCTTAATTTGTGTGAGTAATGTATTTTATTTGTACATTTTATTATTTATTTTTTACAGTTACAAAGAAGAAATTTTGGCGCCGCAACAAAAAGAAAAGGGGTCGTCAGCAGCAGCCGCAGCGGCAAGAGGCACCGGAGGGAGGCCACGGGTGCGAGAGGGCAAGCCATCGAAAGAACAGCGGCACGAGCGAGGGGAGCGGCCGCAGCAAGGACGCCGCAGGTATCGGCGACGCGACCGAACACGCAGTCGTTCGCCCCGCCGGACGCATGTTGAAGTTGCTCAAACGAGCGGGCGTTCCAAATTTTGGTGCAAACAGTATTGAAAAATATGACAAAAAATAAATGTTTCCCAATACGGAAATGAGTTTTTACCTTAGAAAATTAATTTAAAAAATTGTTGAAGAAAAGTGCCGAAACGATCGAGAAAGGCTCGAAGAGAACTTTGAGTCGTTCTCGATCGGCATTTTTTTCAAAACACATTTCACATTGGATAAGTGTGTTTCGGCATTTTTTTCAACACATTTCACATTGGGATGGCGGTCAAAACTTTGAAAGGCCAAACATAGAACGACAAAGATTTCGAAATGACAGAATTATAAATTCAAAGTAACGAACTGTAAATTATTCCAACTTTTATCCTTCGGCCGATGACGAAATTGAATAACTATTACACCAAAGGATTATTTATTCGAGAGCTCATTTCTTCGAGAACGTGTGTTCAGATTGTCTGCAGTTTGAGTCACACGAATACAGATTCAAACAATCTAGAACATCCATATCTCCGAAATGGAAAGACGTGAGTATCTAATATTGGTAATACCATCTATAGCAAAAAGACATATATATCGAGGATACAAACTTCGAAAGTATAGATCTCAGATAGGCAAACGAGCGATGGTCCAAAATAGCGAACATCAAAGAAGTGGACGAGTTGCTTCATAATTTTCTGCCCGTTTTCGCTAACACGTCCGAGATTCTTTAAAGGCGTCTGGTCACCTTGGCCGATCAAAACATGGGCATATTAAAAAAAATAATAATGAACTCGAAAGTCACATCTGAAAAAAACAGCTCATTCGTGAGTGGTGTCGCTACTGTGAGACGTAGCGGTTTTTTTTACCATTAAAAAATTATGGTGAGCCATAATTTCGGTGAAAAACACAATTTTTTTTCTTCGGCTCACCACAATTTTTATAATGGTCGAGAAAAAACCGCTACGCTACATTGTAGCGACACTACTCACGAATGAGCTGATTTTTTTTTGCAGATGTGACATGACCCGGTAAGAGGTGGGACAACGACCACACGTATCGTGCGGAGGGCCTCCGCGGCAATGTGCATAACCGCGCCATTTTTAAATATTTTGAACGGAAATTTATTAACGTTATTCTTAAAGCCCTTTCTAACGTTGTGTAAAAAAAAAAACATTCCGGCCCATACTTACGAGTTTATTGTTATTTTTTTTTTAATTTACCTATTTTTCGATCGGCCAAGGTGGCCAGCCGCCTTAAAGTCTTCAAGAGGGAATATACATTTGCAACGATAAAAAAATCAATTTCTTTTTTTTTAGGGATGACACCACTCTCGGAATTTCGAAAAATTGTTTTCATTTGTCTTCAATAATACTTTGGGGCCATAAAAACAGAATGCAATTGGTATGCAGCGAATTTTTTTTAACGTTGGTTAAGTGTGTATACGTAACGCAGGTGTGCAGTCACAAGAGCCTCGCGGTTGAGATATCAGCGTGCGGGCTCTGATTGCAGACGACGCGGGTTCGATCCCCGGTGGCCAATGTCTTTTTTTAAATTAACCATATATGAATTAAATATCCTAAATAATGCTTGGACAGCCGAGAATAGCGAAAGCGAGAGTAAGTTCGAAAGCTTTTGAATATAAAATGAAGAAAAAAAATAGATTAAAAACAGCCGATCAACCAGGGATAGAACCCGGACCGCAAGCATCGTCAATCCGTCACGCTGCCGACTCAGCCACGATGCTCATTGAGGATAGAAAAACATTTATGATACACGCTTATTGATGTTGAAAAAAAAAACGCCGTAACGACCGCGGCAAAGGCTCGAGATTTCTTTTTGAACCTTCCACGGTCGTTTCGGCGTTTTATTTTTCAACGCGGTTCGTCGTCAATTTTTTTAACCCGCATTCTTGGCATAAACGGCCAACCGAGAGAAAACAATTTTCTCGATACATGTTTTTCTCTTTGAAATTCATTTAATGCATATTCCAATCCGCAGCACGGCCACACGTATGTCGAGCTTGATCGGGCGGAAAACCTCGCTCCGTTTGCCTGTCGAGTGAGCGAGGGGCAGAGACTTTTTCCCCACCGAGCTACCCATTCATGTGCACGCTGACTGCGATATCGACTTGAGTGGTGATCACGACTCGCGCGGCTACAAGGGAATCTGCAACCTCGACAGAGGCGATGCACACAAAATCATATTCCCGAACTCGCTGCCGTGATTTAGCACCATTTCCGAGACACGCCGAAAAGGGGAGCGTTGTACATCTCCCTACTAATCTCTGATATAAGTCTACATCTGACTATATCTGTTCATATCAAACACCTAGGGACACCTACAACTGAACGGCGGATCGTAATACAACCACCTAATATCATTTATTTTATCTCTTGCTGACACAACATTGTAACAACATGCTTTTACCGCGCGTCGTAATATTGCCGAAAATGCACCGTAACATTGAGCTACAATATTGCCGCTCCTGTTCCAATATTGAAACGCATTAGTATATTTTCGAAATCAATCTTAATGCGGAAACCAAGAAAGTCGTCTTGATATAACGTTCAGTTGCGTTACGTATACTTCTGCGGTTAAATTACCACATAATATTTTTTGGGCGATGAAAGCAAACACAAACGCACCTACACATACACACAATTTAAATAAGCACCCCAGAGTGCGCAAGTGAATCGTTTCCTTGTTTTTCGGGTGAAGAAAAAAGGCTGTATTGTGGAAATTAAAACTAGGATCTTCCGATTAAAAATAATGAAATTTACCACGAGACCGCGTAGATTCGAGAAAAAAAAACGATTGCCCCATGAAATACCTCCCTAAAGTTGGGAATCTTTTGTGGGAAACTTTTTGTAACATTTTATTTTTGTGTATACATGCACGAGTGTACTATTTTGTATGTGTTTATGTAAGGATAATTTTTTATTAGGTATGCAAATATGCGAATGTCCACCCTTTCAACTTCCTTGGGCACGATAGACTAAAAATGAAATTTTCATCTCGCAAACGCAGGAGAAACCAATTTTATTACCTGACCGTCCAAAGTCTAAGAGTTCACCATCCGTTCCGGAGTTCGTACGAAATGTTATGGGTAGTAGTGCTGGAGCTGGAAGTGGTGAATTCCATGTCTACAGACATCTCCGACGCAAGGAATATTCGAGGCAGAAATTTATTCAAGAGAAGGGGAGAAAGGTGCAGAACTTTTTTTCTTTCATTTGCATATCTGTCAGGCAACAATAAAAAAATCCGATACATCTTAGGAAACCTTGGACGAGGAATACCATCGGAAAATTGAGGAGAACAAAGCACAAGCTGAAACGACGACTGCGAAAAAACGAGCTAAACGGTTAAAAAAAAAACAGAGGCATCAAGAGGGGAAAAGAACGAAACAACAAAAAAATAGCGCGGAAAACAAGATACATTCTGAAAACAGCCGCGATGAGAGCGATACTTCAGAAGATGAAAGTGATTTGGAAAGCACAGCGCACAAACGGGACGACGATTCCCTCGGCAAAAAAGACACTTCGGACGATTATACCCTTAACTTCCGAAAAACATGTAACGAATTGCCAAATGATGGACAAGCATTTAATGATTTGACGAAGAAACATAACCGTGATTTTATCGAAACAGTCGAACAATCAAAAGATCCGAATAAATTAGTAACATCGGGAAACTGTGCAGAAAAATCGAATGACGATTCTGTGGAAAGCATGGAAGGATCCGGGGGCACAAAAATTACCGCGATACGAAACAATGTCAACAGTTAAATTGGAATAGGTTATTAGAAATCGGTGGATGAAATTGCGTCTCTAATCAAGTTAGAGAATTAGACGATAATCGTACCAACTAATTGCAGAAACATTCACAGTAACGGAAATTGATAATAACGTACCAATGTGACAGATTTGATTTTAAAAAACTCATTACTTGTTACTTGCAAAATACGGCTTTATAGCTTGAAAAAGATTAGAAAGTTTTCAGCATAAATTAAAAAATATCCGAACTTAAATTTACAATAAAGTATTATTTTTTATTTTCTAACTGTCTATCATCGTTATATAAATCTGTTCTCTCAAATAAAGTTTCCAACTTTTTGGCAATAAGTTTATCCTGAGAATTAGTAGCGAGCTGGAAAAGTCTCTGGAGTTGAGTCTGCGCTTCGACGAGGTCGTCGGCTTTTTCAGGTAGTACATTATCCTGAAAATATTACAAGACCGATAACACTATAAATATGAATGTTTGTCAGGTGACAACACCGCCAATGTTAACAGTGACTAAATAAAATGCGGAGGGGTTTTAAATCAGTCTTATTGCTTACGTGTAAATGTTTCATGTGCCTGGAGATATCGTCCAAGTGATCACGCACTTCAAACCAAACTAATTGCAGGTCCGATAAATCAGTACGTGCAGCCAAGTGACTGAGCGTAAGGCAAAGCTATAACGTAAACAGGACGTCATTATTGTTATCTAACTCACAAAGCAATATAATCATGGCAATTTGGTTGATGACTAACTTGTTGAATGAGAGCATCCCGATGTGGGTATTCGATGAAACTGGGTACATGTTGTGAATTTTCCAGGGCAATTACAATGCTTCTCCACAGAAATGGACTATATTTTCCATACGATCCGCAGGCCGAGAGGGCCCAGGCAGCGTTTGTGCGTACTTTGAAGTTTGGACTGTGACCAATCAAATCGCACAAAACTGGAAAAACCTGGTCCTTTGAGACGAAGGAATTTAAATTACATTCGTTAAGCCGCCTGAAAATAAAATTCAAGGAAGGAAAAATCTATTCTTACTCTCCAGGAAGATGGCAATATAACGTCAGGTTTGTAACTCATAACGAAACCCAGAGCACGACAAGCATTCCATCGTACCTGATAATAAATGGAAAAGGTTAGCCTATGTTTGGATCTTGTTCAGGTAGGAGAATATCGAAAAAGTTCCATTCTTACTCGCCTTCATGTCCTTCTCCGAAATTGCACACTTAATAAGTACTTGCAGTCCATCCGATGCGTCTGTGAGAACTTGTTTATCGGAGCACAATCGTATAACACTTCCTACGGCTCTCATGGCATTACATTTCACTTTACAGTTGTCCTCGGCAGCTTGCACAGTCGTGCTATAGAGTCTCGGTAAAAGGATGTCCATTGGTACTGGCTCCGATACGTCGTTACCCTTCCGTCTTGTGAGACAATCGCAAAGATTTGCCAATGTCCAGCAAGCTTTTACGCGAACACCGAGATTTTGATCGCCGATAGTGCGACACACGATGTCGGCGAGGTCCATCAAAAATCCTGCATCTTCCTCGAGAGGCGGCATAGTCACGAGCATTCCAAGAGCTCTGACGGCCGCTGCACGAACCGCGCTTTCTTCATCTCGAACAGCTCCAAAGAGCATGGTTATGATCAGAATGCTTTTTTCCCTCTGAAAATAACTTTCGATTTCGTTACCCTTCTAGCCGTAGAGCAATCATGAGTGAACTGGTTGCCCGGCAATCACTTTTTCGATTAAATAATATACCATCCATCCGAATGGATGGATGTAACAATGGTCACAGTGCAATTAAAATCGAATCAGTTTTTCTTTGATTAAAATCGAATTACTTTGATCAAGCTGAGAGGCAAAATTTGTCTCTCATACGCACTCGTTACTTCACCCATATTGCATAGAATTTTACACTACTTATCGGTTTAAGGCTTTATAGACTCACGGGTAATTGCGTAAACATCGCCGAGCCAATATTTCCCAAACAGTCACAGGTTACTTCCCGCAGCGTCATCTGCGGATGCTGAATGAGGGAGGTAACCGGCATAAACACAGTGTTCCAAAACGCGATTATATTAACGTCCTCGGGACAGGAACTTGCGATGCGACCGGCCAAAGTTTCTATTACACGACAAGCATGGTGCGCCACTTGAATATCCGCGTCCTGAGCTGCTGTGGCGAGTGTAGTTGTTACGGTCTCGAAATGACCAAAAACAAGGCTTTCGATATTCGAAGCCAATGCACCGAGAAACTTGAGAGAGTGCAAACGCACAGGACCTTTTTCATCCTACGAAAATAGCCACATCCCACTTGCATGAGAATATGATACAACAATGTAAGAAAACCGGAAAAATACTGCATGAACATACTTGATTGGAAATGTACTTGAGACAAACTTGCAGCAACGAACTGATGCCTATTTCCCGCGAAGGTTCATCCTCTGTCTCCGATTCGACGGCGAAGCGATGATTCGTTGAGTCTACCGATTCAAATTCCAATTCTTCCTCCTGGCCATCGCAGTCGTCTCCGCTAGTTGCGTCGTAACGACATTTTGAAAAATCCTTGTCATCCGCTATTATCGACTCTTTTCTCAGTATACCGATAATTTCGGGTGTCAAAGGCTCTGACAAAGCGAGAGACTCGAAGACCGACAACGCCGAGACTCGCACAGTAGGATCTATAAATAAAAAGTTTCGCAGTTAAGTCATAAGATTTTTAAGTAGGCTCAGGCACTTGATACGATCTAACATAATGTATACGGATATGGATATCGGATATGACTTGGGAACAATACAAAATATCTTAGTACGCTCGAAATATGAAATAGACTCGTGTTTCCATGTCCCACGGGCTTTTAATTAATTTACTCATCACGTAGCTTTTCCAAAGATCACGAAACACCCTCCTATATTGCAAACTGATAAGTGCATATACTCTGTAGGTTATAGGCATTTGTTTTATCAAAGCTTACCACGATAAACATCGATACTATTTCGAAAGTATGTACAAGTAGTTTCGCTTTTTTGTTTTTCTCTAAAAATTCTCAATAGACGCGATTATAATGTAGTAACAGATTTCGTCTTTTAGGTTTTTAATGTTGTTTTGCTGCTGCTACCTTTGTGAAGTATGTGAACTCTGCAATTCCTTGAAAGTTTTGTCGCCAATCCAGACTTCAATCTGGCATAAGGCGTGCCTTGTGCAAGACCACTAGCACACTTGAGTGCGTGAATGAGAACTGTAGCGTTTCTCTCATAGCTCAGTACAAGAGAGAGTGCGAAATGGAGCTCGCGAATCATAGCGCCGACTGTACCAAAGAACGTCAAGAAGGAGGGATGTTCCGAATCGTCGGCGTGCAATAAAAAATGTTTCGCGTTGACGAGGAGTTTCGAAAGCGTGCTAAGTACAGTCCGACGGACTTTCGCGACCGGCTCTTTGAGCACTGATCTCGTGAGAACCCGAGCGCTGTCTCTCGAGCCACTGGCTACTATTTGCGACCAATAACCAAACATGTCGCGTCCTGAAATGCTCTTCATTGCAGCGTGGAGCAAATGTAGGGCTTCCAACCGAACTGTAGACTCCATTTGTACAGGAGTAATGCTTTCCGTCTCCGAGTCACTGGAATATCTGCAATAAGTAGTCAATTTCTCAGACGGACTCGAGTTGCTGCTATTCTTCTCTTCCGGCTGCGATTTTTTCGGTGTCTGCCTTTTGGGTCTTATTTTATTTCGCGTATTGTTCCCTCGAATGTGAACGGCTTCTGGAAGATTCATCGCCGCTGGTCTCAACATCTGCACTTTCATGGGTGAGTATCCATTGATACCGTGAAATAAAAATGCTTTAACGACCCCGAGAATTTCACCAACGTCTTCCGGACTCTCAATCATCGCAGCTTCGTTGTTCGTCAGTTTGCATAGTATGCGTAGACAGCAGCAAACCATCTGGTAACATTTATTTTTCCATTCGTATTCCAGCAAAGCTATGCATGATAAGTTTGTCATTTAATAGTGCAAAACGATATAACGACTTGGTCACCTTGTTATAAAAAATCTTATCTGTAGAATCACAAGCTAGTGAGTGTAATGTTGCCAGAACAATTTCCTTAATAATTCGTCCGTACTCAGCTGCCATTCTCGCACTACTGTTTTCTTTGTTAACGAGTATAGCTTCGAAACAAGAAAGTGCAAGATAATGACTTTCCGTCCAATTGTCCTCATTGACAGCCAAAAACAGTTTGCAGAGTAATCCATTTTCACCCAGCAAAGGTCGTACAGTCTGAAAGAAACCAAGCGATTGACTCAACAAAATATGGAAAATGTCATTGAATATTATGAGTGAATATTTATTGGTCACTTATTTTTAACACATTTCTCTATGGTTTACTTTTTCTGAACGTAATTTTATGCAATTCAATGTCAAATGTTATTTTAGGTGTATGGAACAATACAAATTTTAATTTCATACAGGGCTATCCTAAAATAGCGATCACAAGTCGGTCAAAATGCACTATCTGTAAACAAAGTTTGGCTATGCGTAATTCTTATAGTTAGCTCAGCTGTAATCTCTATACTTGAGCGATTAGATCGAACGGTCCACTTTGCAGAAGCATCTGCAACGCGAACAACACATTGTTTCTAGTGTCGAGTTTGGCATATTCCAAGGCTTCGAAGAACCACTTTTCGCAGGTACAAAATGTTCTTCCCGTTATGCTCCCACGTGCCTGTATTATGTTTACAATTAATTGAGAATAACCTTTAACCAAAGGACTATCACAGAATTGTATCTTTGTGCACAATTGATGAATGAGAAGCAGCACTGCCTGTAAAACGAAAATAAGCATGTTCATTTATAGAATAATGTTTTAAAATACCTTAACAGTCGGTTTACATACATTTGTGTTTGTTATCTCAATGTACCGATAATCTAGCAGGTTCAATTCAGTCAGATACGACTCAATTTGCTTCCTATTACTGACTCTTCCGTAACTTAGATTCAAAAGCTCTTCAGTGAGCAAGGAAAACGTTCCGGATAAACTTTTTTTCGGATTTTTTCGACACTCATCCATTTTTACTTATTTATTTTAATTTCGTTATATTACAAAATTAGTTCAATGTCTGTTGCAGGGAGGCTAGACTGGGAGGAGCTCGATCTCTTATGGAGCACGGTCTTACCAAAGAACAGATATTACATGGAACAACACGGCTTATGGGACGATTTGGCAAGATTTCTTGGGGGAGTTTCGTAGTTGCTCCCCCAACCATCTAAAGCGCTGCCTGTATCGATCTACACGGACCATCCGCAGCTATTCGGTACCAGGCGCTGGTATTGCTTGCGGATATTTTTCGAACTACAAGATCTTTCATCACTTTCGCCATGGAGACTAGAGTAAAGGAGCCCGAACGCAATGCTGGCGAAATGGTTGTGAAAGTGATGAATGATCCGCGGATTGTTCCCGCCTGGCGGCGCTACCACTGCTGCCTCCGTCCGCGCGGTGCTTTGAATCGTCGATCCGCAATTTGTCATATATTTGTTTCTTATTAGCGCAGTTTATATTACTGAAGAGTAATTTTGATGTTTTTGTTTAAATTATGAAATGATAATATATCAGTAATTTTTTGCTTGGAGGTGATCTCTACTGTAAATGTTTTATTTGTATACGGTGACACGTACGATTAAACAGCCATAATGTGAATATTACATACTGGATTTTCAAGAAAAATATTTTTTCTCGTCGCTACAAAAAGAAATAATAAAGTATATAATTTACATCAAACCTCAAATCAACCAACAAACCAAACACATATATACATAATACTCACATATATAGTAACTGACAGCAGTGCAACCAGATCGCGCGTAAAAGTTACCCCCTCTCTAGTCTCTTACGCGCCCATCGCACAATCATAGTAGCGCGTGTCCGTGAGCGAGCGACGCTCGGACGTCTTCGGAAAGAGCCGAGCACGGTCGAAGTTTCCCGACCGCGCCTTCGGCAGCTACACCAACGCATGGACGCTGAGCACGTTCATGTGCGGCCAAGCCGAAACGAAGGCTTTGAGGGAAAAAGCAATCTGAGCACGACTCGCGCGTGACTTCACCCGACGACACGCGGGAGGCTTTTAGATGATTTCAATGCTTATTTAGCTCTCGATTCTCTGCGGTATTAATGTATTAAAAAAATGTATCGCGCACTCTGATCGCTTATTTTTTTAGTTTATACGTTAATTTAAATATAATAATAAATATAAATTACAACTTATTTATCCTATATAAAATTGTTTACGCTTTACTCACACCCGTCCTTATGTCAAATAAATTATTATTCATAAAAGTAAGCGGAAATATATTTATATTCGTATTATTATATTAATTCTCATACTTTCATCAAGCGATAAAGCATTATCTCCAAAAACAAGCTAATCATCCATCCGGCCGCGAATCCCAAGTACCAGAAAGTGTACATATTCTACAAGCGATGAGATGGTCCCGTTGGTAGCGTTCCTACCTTCGGTCCGCAGGGGCCCCTAGTGCAAATTTTTCTCCAAATTTTTCATAATTTCTCATATTTTAGTCGTATTTGAGATTTTCGGAGAAAACATGATTTAAAGCAGATTCAAGTTCTGGTCTATTTCCCAAAAACACATTCTTTTTACTGAAAATGCATGATTCCTCATTTTTTTCCCGGAAATTTCTCTTTTTCCTATGACCTGAGTGAACCGCTGCGGACATATTCGGAGAAAAGTTAAAGATGAAAAGAAATGAGATTTTTGTAAAAAAAAACTTATTATTATTATTTTTTCGGAAATTTCCTTTTTTCCTATTACCTGAGTGAACGGCTGCGGAGATATTCAGAGAAAAGTTATAGATTTAAAAAATGAGATTTTCGCAAAAAAAAACACATTTTTTAAGCCTCATAAGTCTGAGAAATAATGAATTTCCGAAATGTTTGCATACATTATTTTCCTTAAGGGGTAACACGACTGTAACGGCCTGCCACGAAGTGTTTTAGACAAATAATACTTAGGGTAATTATTAAGCATATATTGAAGTATATTGCAAAAAAATTTTATGGGAAAATATTACAAAATGGCGACACTGCAGCAATTCTTCCGAAGCATGTCGAACCTCTGCGGCACGCAGATAACTGCCAATTTTAATCTAAAAAAAAGAGTTTTGTTTTATTAAGTCTACATGAGGGTAGCTACTGAACCACGTAGGGGATTTTCGATAAGTTAGTTTAAACAATATTTATTAACAAATAAATGTCTTAACAAACAAATTGAACATATTTAGTCAAATACTTGGCAATTACTCAAAAATCAATATTTCTAAAATCCCCTACGTGGTTCACTAGCTACACTCATCTAGAATTAATTAAAAACATTATTTTGTCCAGATTAAAATTGGCATAAGTTATACTGCGCGACGCAGAGCACCTTAAGTTCAACATGTCTCGGAAGAATTTGCTGCAGTGTGGCAATTTTGTAATATTTTCCCATAACATTTTTTTGCAATATACTTCAATATATGCTTAATAATTACCCCAACTATTATTTGTCTAAAACGCTTCGTGGCAGGCCGTTACAGTGGTGTTACCCCTCAAGGAAAATAATGTTTGCAAACATTTCGGAAATTCATTATTTCTCAGAATTATGAGGGATAATAAAAGTAATAATTTTTTTTTACGAAAATCTAATTTTTTTTGTTATTGGTTTTTTTTCTTAGGTACACGCTTTTCGCGTTTGTTACCTATTCTTTCCCTTCATTGTGCCCGTTTCTTTCCTCTACTGTTTTTTACTTTTTTCTCCATCTTTCTCTCTGTTCCCCCCTCTTGCGGTCGCAGCCGACTTCCCCCTCTGTATTATATTCATCATGACATTTCTGTCAGGGGGATAGGGAAACTGCGGAAAACCTACACCAATACAGCCGGTCATCGAGTTCGCCCCCCAGTCGTGGAACTAGTCTTATTTCACCGCGAAATGCCAAAGAAAAACATTTTACAACGAAATGTACGCGACTGGGATTCGAACGCTAACCACTAGACCATCGCACCGGTTAATAGGAAAAAGAAAAAGTTCAGGAAAAAAAATTATAACAATTTTTTACGAAAATCTCATTTTTTTCATCTTTAAATTTTCTCCGAATATCTTCGCAGCCGTTCACTCAGGTAATAGGAAAAAGGGAAATTTCCGGAAATAAATAACAATAACAAGTTTTTTTTTACGAAAATCTCATTTCTTTTCATCTTTAACTTTTCTCCGAATATGTCCGCAGCCGTTCACTCAGGTCATAGGAAAAAGAGAAATTTCCGGGAAAAAAATGAGAAATCATGAATTTTCAGTAAAAAAAAAATGTGTGTGGTAAATAGACCAGAACTTCAATATGTTTTAAATCATTTTTTCTCCGAAAATCTCAAATACGACTAAAATATGAGAAATTATGAAAAATTTGCACTAGGGACCCCTGCGGACCGAAGCCAGGAACGCTACCAACGGGACCATCTCATCGCTTGTAGAATATGTACACTTTCTGGTACTTAGGATTCGCGGCCGGATGGATGATTAGCTTGTTTTTGGGGACAACGCTTTATCGCTTGATGAAAGTATGAGAATTAATATAATAATACGAATATAAATATATTTCCGGTTACTTTTATGAATTATAATTTATTTGACATAAGGGCGGGTGTGAGTAAAGCGTGAACAATTTTATATAAGAAAAATAAGCTGTAATTTAGATTTATTATTATATTTAAAATAACGTATAAACTAAAAAAATAAGCGATCAGAGTGCGCGATACATTTTTTTTATACATTAATACCGCAGAGAATCAAGAGCTAAATAAGCATTGAAATCATGTAAAAGCCTCCCGCGTGCCGTCGGGTGAAGTCTCGCGCGAGTCGTGCTCAGATTGCTTTTTCCCTCGAAGCCTTCGTTTCGGCTTGGCCGCACATGAACGTGCTCAGCGTCCATGCGTTGGTGTAGCTGCCGAAGGCGCGGTCGGGAACCTTCGACCGTGCTCAGCTCTTTCCGAAGACGTCCGAGCGTCGCTCGCTCACGGACACGCGCTACTATGATTGTGCGATGGGCGCGTAAGAGACTAGAGAAGGGGCAACTTTCACGCGCGATCTGGCTGCACTCACTGACAGTAAAACGTCATTGGATGTATGTCACAAACCTGCTAAGCCGGTCCTCACAGACCTATCTTATTCGGTCCCTGGCGCTAGTATCGCTTGCGGATATTTTTCGAACTACAAGATCTTTCATCACTTTCGCGATCCTCTTTTCGACGATTCCTCCATATGCGTTCGGGCTCCTTTACTCTAGTCTCCATGACTTTCGCGATCCACTTTTCGACGATTCCGCCATATGCGTTCGGGCTCCTTTACTCTAGTCTCCATGCGTTAACTCTTGAATTGTAATGTTACGAAAAAATGGATAGAACGTTGGAGAACGAGTCGAAGCATGCGGCTGAACGAGCTGTTTTCTACGACAGTGAAGGACAGTACAAACGAGCGATATGTTATTATAACGTGGCTGCAAGTTTGGTGTCGAAATTACACGAGAAATCGCCGCTTGTCAACAAGGCCGAAGAGTATCGCGAGAGAATCGTACAATTGCAAAAAAACGGTATGTGCGCTCTGGTGCGTCTGGTTTGAAAATGAAAAGGACATATGAATTGAAGCTTATTCTTTTGTAGTCGAGGAGAATGATAATAAAAAGCCGCAACATGCCCGTGAAACGGTACTGCAAAGGTGTAAGTTTCTTCTCAATGAAGCACTCAACGAGGATGAAGCAGGCTGGAAAAATACAGCTGTAACATTGTATATCGAGGCTGCCCAATTGGGATTAAATACGGTATTTACATTGGGAGTGCAACCGGTATTTTTATAAGTACCGGAAAAGATGCCCATTGTTTAGTGCAAGTTTCTTTTATGCAGAGTGTAATTTAGGCAATTCTGAATCATGATCAGAGAATACAGATGAGCATGTAACGATCCATTCATCCATGCTATCACTCCTTTATAAATCGATTTTCCATTCGAATGAGGTAGTAGTCTGTTGGGTGTATGAAAAAAATCAAAACGTTTGAAATATGAAAAGTAACAAATACCACAGCGGATAATTGATAAATGGAGTGCTTTCTAAAATTGTATCACAGTCACAATGTATCAGAGTATCTGGAATAGCTTGTCTCATCAATGTATTTATTTTTCCAATGGTCGGACCAACCAATCCTCTTATTTTTTCTAGTTATCCTGCAGGCACTCAGATGAAATTCCGAGATTCAAACGGGCCCTCTATTTTCAATTTACAAACAAGATTATTAGTTACATCGAGCTGCGGTCTCTGTCATAGCCAGGGGTTAAATCAGGTGTCCTTTGATTTTTTTTACTTGAAAAAAAGGAACTCCTGCTACTGTCTGAACTGCTCGGGGATAAATACTCTCACATGGAAACAGTCGTGAGAGTGCTTTTGAAAGCAACTCTCAGAATGTACTCTAATGTGGATAGGCACCTTAACTTGAGCAGATGTTGCCTTATGATTGGCTATTTTTTTGTACATGTTCAGGATTATCGACCGACCTTTCAGGTTGAATTTGGCTAGATTCGGTAAAAACGACAATATTTTATGAAGATTAGACGTTTTATTCAACTCAGTGTACTGTTTAATTTACTCAACTTTTGGAATGTCAGGGTGATTGTTTTTAGAATGATAGCTGATGGGTATTGAGTTCAACTAGGACAACTCGGGGACTAACATTTGTATTTCATTTTGTATGTGCAAAAAATCTAAATGTCTTATTACACTGTCTTACATTAAAATAATGTTAATTGGAATGCAATGAAATTTCAGATTTCTAACTTTAATTCATGGTATTCGCTAAAATTGTAAAAATGTATCCATTTTATCGTAATGTTCTGCTGCCTACAAAAAATGTAAATTAGTAACGAAACCTTGGAATCCAGCCTAGTGCCTAACCGGGCACTGAAAATGGCTTTGAAAACTCTTTATGTATAGGTTTGGAAAGCCGTTTCGAAATCGTGCTCTGAAAATTTAACGTAAAGAATTTGTATCATCATGATTTTTTAATATCGTTAAGAGTTTGATAGTTAATGCTGTAATTGCAGGGATGCTTATGATTTGCATTTTTGCAAACGCTGAATTTCCTACACATTGAATCAACATTTAGATCAAAATTATGTTGAAAATAACTCAATTGAACATTGTAGATTTATTCAATTTAATTTGTATGCCAACTGCATACTTATTTGCCATTTATAATTTGCTGTTAATATCATGAAGTTCAATGTCGAATAGGCTCAATAAAAACTTCAATGGCCGAGTTGTCTCTGTGCATTGCAATATTTCAAGTTCAAGTACATTAGTATCCTTGACTGCACATCTTATTCCTCTTTTTTTTACATTTTCTGTTTGAATGTTTTACACATTTTGGAATGACCTGAACTTCAAAGATTCATTATAAATGTTTCAACTCTATAATCGCCGGTGTAATTCGGTTGACCAGCTTGAATTTCAGTCAACATTTGTAAAGTCTCAATTAGGTTGCACGGAATACTAGGTGTGCAACTAAGTTCCCGGGTTTCACACACGGATGGTCCTAGCGACACATGTAGTCGGCATACAGGTCTAAAATTGGGAATCTCTATAGCTTGGACATCTGTTAAGGCAAAGTAGAAGATGTACTACGTGACATATGAGTGCGAGAAAGATAGCTGAAATTGTCGAACAGAGGTTCCTCAGAGATGAATAATAATTAGGGAAGAAGGAAATCATCACGCTCTGCGTCAGGAAAGTCGCCAGAGCCTACTGCTTTGCTTTTCCTAAAAAATGTAACCATTTATGAGAAAATTGGTTTGGAAAATTTGTGAGGTTATGTTGACCTTCTACATGCCTTTAAGAATACCCAGTCGTAACATAAGCAAATATCGCAATACAACGACCTTCTTTCTAACCTAGAAAATGTCAAAGTTTGTGCCAAATAAACAGCATTTGCGGGAAGCATTGGTTTTCTGCTTCAACATAAAAAAAACAGCAGCTAAAGCACGTTAGTTACTTGAGAAGGCCTATGGCGAACATATACCATAAAAAACAACGTGTGAAGATTTGTTCAAGCGGTTCAGAAGTGGTGATTTTGAGACTGGGGACATGGAGCACTCTGAAGACCGCAAACATTTGCGGATGCTGCACTGCAAGCGTTATTGGACGAAGAAGAAAGAAACAAAGAACAAAGTTGCTTCAAACAAATCTTCAAACAGAAGATCAACTTGCCGAAGCATTAAATGTGACTCGGCAATGTATTTCGAAGCATTTGCACACCATGGGAAAAACGCATTAGAAAGGAAAGTTGGTGCCGCACGAGTTGACTGAGAGAGAAATGGAAAATTGAAGAGCCACTTCCGAAATGTTGCTTTTGCGGCAAATCTGAAAGAGTTTCCTGCATCGAATTGTTACTGGTGATGAAAAATGGATATATTTCAAGAATCCCAAACGCAGAAAATCGTGGCTTTCACTTGGCAAAGTGTCAACATCGACGGTACGGCCAAATTGCTTAGGACAAAAGACAATGCTCTGCGTTTGGTGGGAGTGTGTACTATGAGCTGCTGAAACCGGGCAAAACTGTCAATGGGCATCGCTACCAACAACAACTAATCAATTTGAACCACGCATTGCTCGAAAAATGGCCAGAATGGGACACTAAACACGAACGTGTGATATTGCAGCACGACAACGCTCCGTGCCATCGCAGTTCCATCGTCTAGGATGGCATAAAAACACTGAAATGGAATCTGCTACCGCACCCGCCGTATTCGCCAGGCCTGGCCCCTTCAGACTGTCACTTGTTCCGATCGATGGCGCATGGCTTGGGTGGGCTACACTTGGCCAATTAGGATGCAGTACAAAACTGGTTGGACGAATGGTTTCAGTCCAAAGACGCGTATTTTTAACGTCGCGGTATTTATGTATTGCCAGAGAGATGGCAAAAATGTGTAAATAGCGAGGGACAATACTTGGAATGAACAATTTTTGGTATTTGTCTTGAAATTTTCGATTTTTTATTGGTTAAAAAAACCCGGAAACTTGCGCACCTAGTAGAAAGATCTGTAATGAAGTGTTTCATATTGCTACTTCAAAACCACGATATCAACATCAATGTAACTATTGCTCAGAAATCATGGTTATAAGTGATAATAGGCTAGTAGAATATCCGATTAGAAGTACAATTTTATGTTTCTGACAGCCATCTGTAAATGGGATCGTCTTTTTTTTCACGGAATAATAGACAGCTTCGTGAATCAGAATTATGCTGATAGGTCCAACAGCACTGTCAGAATAATGAATATTGTTTTTAGAGAAAGCAATTAAACGACCCTGTAATCAAGGAGAAATTGAAGGAATTGACGGAACTTGCTATAGCAAGAGCCGAATCCCTAGAGGGCAAAAATAAAAATAACGATTTTGACCATTCACTGGCATTGTTGAAAAGTCTACCACCTGTACCGGAAACGATTCTCTCTTGCCCGACCACGGTTGTACACATATCATCGACGTCGCGAGATCCATTCGTTAGTCAAGGTACAAAAATAAATCAATTTGTCTATCTTTGACTCCTTCATTACGCACTTTTTGCAGCCTCGTCTGCAAAACCGTCGTTGCATCGCGGGAGTAGCGCTCACCTCAAAGTGATGGGTCCGGTTGGTAATTATACGGAGGAAGAGAAAAGAGTATTGTATCACACATCGCGCATAAATGACAACGAATTCGTGCCCTTTATGAGAGGCGATCTTGCGGAACGTTTTCAATTCAACTCGTTATTCGTTGACCGCGACGGGCTGTTGGAACTTGCGCCCAAGCAACAAATAGATTTCGCTCGTTGGGCAAGGCCGAGTGAAATTTTCTCGGAAGAAGGCTTGACCCCCGTGATGGTCGTGGGAAATCATGTTGATTACTACAGCATAAAACAGACCGTAAGTAATAAAATTCGTCGGGATAAGTAGAAATTTCGAATGGAGGCTTCATTTGGACTTTTATTATGGTAATATGTATATTGTGCAGGTTGTATCCGATTGCTCGTTCGTTGCGTCTTTAGCTGTTAGCGCACAGTATGAAAAAAGATTCGGTCGTGCCCTCATTACATCAACCATTTATCCACAGAACAGGAACAATAAACCTATATACAATCCGTACGGTAAGCATACTACGAAGGCTTTGATCGAACAGTTACTCCACTTGTGGGGCTGTTGCAAGCTGTTTTGTTACAATGTTCAAATGGCTTTTTGAAATGTAAAGAAATTGCAGTATTGTATATACCTTCACTAAATCATAGACATTTGTTGGCGGCTGTCAGAAATATCTTTCAACAAACAATGGTTGCGAGTCTTCCAAACTTATCAAAAGGCTATTGAATAAAGTGCCAGTATCTAAAATCCTGTGACGGGAAGGGGGCATATTCTTTTCCTTTGAAACCTCAATGGAAATGTTTTAAAAATAACTCATACTGTAACAAAAATTCCGATTTGTAAAAGCACCCCAAAGTATGTATGTACGAACTTTTGTGTGCCCACATATACCAATAAATGCTGCACACTCACAAAATGTATGGTATTTTGCTGATTTCTTTCAATTAACGGAGTTTCACGGCATTTGAGATTAAATTCGGTAAGGTGTTTAGATTGAGGGCTTGTTAATTTTTCAAAAATATTATGAATTTGCGACAAATTATTCATGCTTTTGCACCGCAATAAATATCGATCCAAATTGATATTTGGCACGTAAAGGTGCTCTTGTATCTGTAGAGGTCCCGATTATCGAGGTCGCAGTGTATTTTGCTTTGTTTATGCACAAGCCAAATCAAATTAAACGCTCTTTTCCATATAACCTAATAATTCTTCGATACTGAACATCTGGAGATAAAATTCTCCCGAAAATGGTTCAAAATCATTTTCTATTTCGGCCTATTTGATATCAGAGCTTATTTATTTAGATCGTTAATGTGTATATAAATACAGATGCGTGAAATAAATACGTGCTGATTACTAGGAAAGTACATGGTGAAATTACACATAAATGGCGTAAAACGAAAGGTGGTAATTGACGATTTTTTGCCCGTTGGACATGAAAATCAACTGCTGTGCTCGTATTCGAACAACCGGGGCGAATTATGGATTTCGCTACTCGAGAAGGCATACTTGAAGGTCATGGGAGGATACGACTTTCCAGGATCCAACAGCGTAGGTTTCGCGCGTTTTTTCTGCTAAAAATTTCGATAAACCATCAAAATTTGCTAAATTGTATTATTTCTTTACGTTGCTATTTTAGAACATAGATTTGCATGCGCTCACTGGTTGGATTCCGGAGAGATGGGCCATCCGGCCAAACGAGCAGGATTTCAATAAAGATGGTCTCTTCCGAAATCTCTTAATACGTTGGCCCAAGGGTGATGTCCTCTTGACCGTAGCTACCGGAGAATTGTCCGATCCGATTGCCGATAGAACTGGCCTCGTACCTACACACGCCTACGCTGTTCTCGATATTAAACAAATCGGTGTTAGTTGCTGCACATGAGAAGAACATCGTAATTTTTGTTGTACTAACTCTCTACACTTCTCAGGGTACTAGACTATTGCAATTGAAAAATCCCTGGTCTCATCTGAGATGGCGTGGCAATTATTCAGAGCACGATACGCATCATTGGACTGAAGATCTACGAAAGACTCTCAATTACGATCCCGATTCGGCGTCACAATATGACAACGGGATATTCTGGATCGATTACGACAGCATATGCCAATTTTTCGATGTATTTTATCTTAATTGGAACCCTGGCTTGTTTAGCTATACTTATTGCATACATCAGTAAGTTTGGCACCGATTGCATAATTGATCTTTTACGTGCGCATAGTATACGCTTCTTTTTACAGAATGTGGCAGGCCGGAGTTGGACCGATTAAAGATAGATACAACATCGGTTGTAATCCTCAATTTACATTGGAGGTTCAGCCGGGTATTACTGGCGCTGTTTGGATTCTTTTAACGAGACATATTACGGATATCGCTGATTTCCGACAAAATCAGGAATACATCACTGTCCTAGTTTACAAAAATAATGGAAAACGCGTCTACTATCCGCGTGAGTTCTACAATCTTAATTGTATCTCAAGTATGATGAGATTATTCATAAATGACTACTTGTGCAAAAAAAAACTGTAATCATATGCAGAAGCGGATCTCCGAATTTAATATTAAGCAGAGTTGATCTGTCAATCAATTTAAGTACATTTTTATGGCCTCGCGGACTTGAAACCCTAGTTAATTCAAGTTGTCACGGACATCAACGTTGCAAAAATAATTCACGGGTATTTGTCACCTCAAATACCCGTGAAGGGGGTACAATTTACAATGAGGACAATTGTCACCTCAGCAAATTTATACCCGTATTCATAGTCGTTCCTTAAGGAATGAGGCCTCCTTGTTCCTTGTTCTGAATAAAGAATAAGGAATAAGGATTCCTCAAGGTACATCTATGAATACGGGCGTTAGAGAAGAATCACACCTGACGCGCGGCTATGAGTGCGAAAGACATAGATACTTTGCAGATTCCCATTGTTCTCCGAGACAGCTGATATTTCGGAGAAAAGGAACTTAACACCTGTTCTATTAAAATACGTACAGCGTTTATCTCTTCGTTTGCCCGAAATGTAATAGGTTGAGGCGAAACCTTGGCTGTAGGATTCTTACCTGATCGTTTAACACTTGTCATTGAGGAAATATACCAATGTTTTGCGAAAATACGTCAAAAATATTTTTTGAATGCTTCAGTTATTCATTCTGGTATGGCTTGTATTGGAAAATGGTCCATTTCTGTGAAAATCATAACCAATTTCCGAAATAGAAATTGAAGTTCATGGGTTTGTTAATTTTCTCAGATTTATTGTTTGCAATCTCTAGAACGTAATTTCCATTATGGGTCGATTCCTTCTACATGCAATGAGAGAAGTTTGAAAAACGCGTCTCCCGTATTTAAGAAATTTTTCTCAAAAATATCATAGTCCATACTTTTATTAACTATATTTTTGTATAAAAATCCAGTTTGTCATGACACATACGACCAAAAGCAACTGGGGTGTATTCCAAACTAGATTTTCGATACAATTCCGAAGTTTCATAAACCATCCTAAAGAATAGAGCGCATACTACAATATTTGATAGCGTCTCACTTAATCAGGTATACAAATGCATCACCGATGAACCTCTGCAAACGTGATAATCTATATCTAGTTATTTTGAAACAGCCACCCTGCCTAAGTCTTGTCTGCATAGTTCCCACAGCAATTCACGCAATCCATTAGTATAATGCATTTTACGGAAAGTCCACAAGGCTACGTAAATCGAATTTTATGGCCAAAGGATTTTGCAAAATTTATTAGATCCTAATGGCGATAGAATGCAGAAATGAAATTAAGACATACACTACCGGTCCAAAGTTTTCGATTACTTTGGATAATAGCAACATTTTCGATTGCTCTAGATAATTATTTTCCAATAATATAATTTATTTTATAGAGCTATATACTATCTTCGTAAAATGAAAAATGAAAGAAATTTTATTATTTTAATATAATTGTGCAATTAACCAGTGTTCGCAAACTTTGCCATAATCGAAAGTGATCAAAAACTTTTCACTGGTAGAGTATACATTTTCGATTAGCGCCAGCGGCATATAATTATCGCTACATAATACGATGGGAACTTCGTTCGAAGGAACGGAAGGTTTTAAAATATATGTTGATCTTAAATGCTTTCAGGATCTTCTATATGGTTGATTGATTTTAAATTTGTATCATGTTGCGAAGTACGATATTTGAAATGCTAAACATATTTCGGTATTTTCTACGATTTCCACCCGATAAATGTTTTTCGTAGACAAAAAGCATATCAATACATATGAATTTTTGTTGTTTTTCTTTTCACAGACGACCCGCCGCCCTACATCGATGGTGTACGAATAAACAGTCCGCATTATTTGTCCAAAATAAAATTGGACTCTCAGAGTGATTCGCGCTACACTCTAGTTATATCTCAGTACGAAAATATGAATACGATTTATTACACTCTCCGTGCTTACGGCACTTGTCCGTTTATCTTACGCAAGATCGAAGATCCTTACCAATTCGGGAAAGAGGCAAGTACAGCTGATCGTACGCGGCATTGGTCAAACTTGTATTGCTTAGCTTGTGAATAATTATCGTACAAATGGTGACACTCCCAGATCACCGATGGACAATGGATCGGTGAAAGCGCCGGAGGTTGCGGCAATCATCCTACTACTCACTTTAACAATCCACATTACCAATTGGATCTCGAAGGTTCTACCAGCAATAACCATTTGCTGATAATTCTAAAAGGCCCAAAGCAATATCAGATCGGATTCGAAGTGATTGGTATTTCCGAAAATATTTCCTCGTTCGGTAGCAAAAGTTCCGGACCTTTTCGGTTGGTAGCGCGAAGATTTACGTTTTACATTTCGGTACATTGCGATTCGTGCCACTTACAACGTTACTTTTTCAGATCAGGGTTCGTTTACCTCGAGCTTCAGAACGTACCAGGGGGAACGTACCATATTATTCCGTCCACTTTCTTGCCGGGGCAAGAGGGACCTTTCTTTCTTACGTGTAAAGCTTCTTGCAATTTGCACCTTACGCGCATTGGATGATAATCAGAACGATACAAAATTTGATTAATTATAGAAATAACGATAGTGATAATGACTTAAAAATTGTTATACGCGAATACAGAAGTGGCATGTTCAATAAGATCTCGATCAGTGCAACACAAACGAGCGGCATTTGTTGTTCAGACATTCAGAGATAGTAACCATTGCAATAAGTTGAAGCTGAGGTACAATTGGAACTGGTTCGATTAAAAACTTTTTTCGTGAAATATCTCTCAGATATGCGCTTTTGCCACATTGTTTTATGCTTTGCGCTCATTCAAAACACACCTGTGCTCTACAATAATTCTCCAAGTGTAATCTAGACAGACAGTCTTGTTTATATTGAGATATCGAAATAACTCGAAAACAAAGAAGAAAAAACAATCGATGAACAACGTGTCGAACGGATTTGACGGTCGAGCGAAATGACAATCCCTTTTTATTTGGACGATGTCTTCAAGGGGATCTTGCGGTCAACGCGGTTTAAAAATACTAGGGAGGTGCGGGTAGCACAATTGGTCGGGTCGGGTAATTAGACTGATTTGGATCGAGTACCCGTGATCGGACGGGTATACTCGAACTTTATCGAATATCCCGGTTTTTCGGGTACATCGTCTCACATCAGGTACTCGATAAGCCCTGTTGCCGGAACAAAATTTCAAATTTCGTTACATAGTAGAGAGCGCCACGAAAACGTACTAAAACGGATGAAATAGACTCCAGCTTTATGTTTTCTACCCTTCGCCGATAGGTTGGAGATCATAAGAAATAAAAATAATTGATTTAATAATTTAGATATTTTTGTCATGTGTATATTTACTATTTTTTCCGGTAAACTTCTTTTAAGGCACTCGCATTTCAGGAAATATCAAGATATCTGAATGTCGAAAAACTGAATAAAAGCAAGATTCTTCGTCCAACTTTCATTACTTCTTTCTAGTGCTAACTGGTAATTTTGGCGATCGCTTGTTCTTAATTTAATTTTTTTTGTCATTTTTAAATTTTTCCCAAAAAAAACTTGCGATTTAACGAACGTATTCGTATCGTTAGGACTCGTCGGATGGGTACGCACAGCGTAATAGGGGATGATAAAAGAAGGGCAGGGACAATAAATACTGGTAGCAAACGTTGCCCAAATATTACAGATTGAAACTATAGACGGTTTGCTAGCTTCGAAATATTATTTTTCAATCGCCTTGAAAGTTTGCTTCGAAAGCAATCAATAAAATAATGAACGAATACTGTGTTATAGATCATTTTTTCCTGACCATTTATTCTACCGTCAATATTGTTTTTTTTGTTTATGTGGTCATAATTTTATTTAAACGAACCACACAATATCGAATAATATATGTTTCGATGCGTTTGTAAAAATAATTTCATTAGAAAATTAGACAAGTATGCCCAATGAATCAATTAATTTCATTAAAATCACGAGCCAAGGTGCATTAGAAAAAATCCCTTTAGCGTGGTACTCTGGGGGAGTGCCCTCACAGAGATTCATCAAAATCCGTTTGCATCATACTTGGCACTCTCCTTTAAGAAATAATTATTCTACAATCGTCAAACTTTAAGTATACTTTAATAGTATAGGCCTCCGAAGTAACTCTTGTGGCGCACCCTTGCGGCGAGTTTTGGCAAAACTTGGATTGGTTTTCGTCTGCTAGTGCAGTATGCCGGTCGCCATTTAAATCAGGTGTCCAATCCATGGAGCCTAGATACCAGGAGGTTCAGCGGCAATGCAAAGGCGCTGAAAAAAGCGTCCCCGAAAATGTCCCGAAGTGATGGCGCTGGGGTGCAGCGCGACCGACATATATATTGGGAGTACAACTTTGCAGTGACCGTTTTTTTCAAAAGTTGAAGGCTTTATTATAAAAAAGTGGCTACATATTTTTTAATCAAAGTACTGCCCGTCGCTAGCTACGACCTCGGCCCATCTTTCAGGTAGCATTCGAATCCCGCGTCGATAAAAGTCTTGGTCCTTGGAGGCAATCCAGGAATCGACCCAATTTTTGACTTCTTCGTAAGTACCGAAGTGCTGGTCAGCCAAATCGTGTGCCATTGACCGGAACAAGTGATAGTCGGAAGGGGCAATGTCTGGAGAGTACGGCGGGTGGGATAAAACCTCCCATTTCAGCGTTTCCAAGTACTTTTTCACGACATTTGCAACATGGGGTCGGGCATTGTCATGCTGCAGTATCACCTTGTCATGTCTTTCGTTGAAATGTGGCCGTTTCTCTTTGAGTGCCTTACTCAAGCGCATCAACTGACGTCGGTAGAGTTCCCCTGTGATGGTTTCGGATGGTTTGAGCAGCTCATAGTACACAACGCCCAGCTGGTCCCACCAGATACACAGCATCACTTTGGATCCGTGAATATTCGGTTTGGGCGTCGATGACGGAATATGACCAGGCAGTCCCCATGATTTTCGGCGTTTAGGATTATCGTAGTAAACCCACTTTTCATCTCCAGTCACAATCCGGTGCAAAAATCCCTTCCTTTGTTGTCTTTGGAGCAGTTCCCGCAAATGCTGAGAATTCGGCTCGTAGGTTGCCATGTTTGAGTGCCAATAACTTTATAATGCATACACGTATCCGTTAGCTTTTTTAAATTGTTTACATTGGCAGAGCCTCTAGTTTAAAATGCCACTTTTTTTATTGAGCTAGGGCCACTACTTCGGCCGCAGTGGCTCTCTAAGTAAAACGGTCACTGCAAAGTTGTACTCCTAATAGTAATATATTGGTCAACGGGGTGAAAGTGATCGGATGAGTTTCTAACCTCACGACAGACCGATCGTGACATCAAACGTCAAAATTTCCCCCGATTCATAATTTCCAAATTACGGTGTGAAAAAAAAATCGAAAGCGAGAAAAGGTGAGTCTTTTGTTTAAGTATATTTAATATTCCGAATATTTTATCTTTACCTTCGATTCCACAATGTCGTCAACAACAGATTTGTTTTTGGGCTGATTGCTTCAGTAGAAGCAATCAGCGAACACGAGCAACAGCGAGCAACGGAACACAAGATCACATAGTAATGTGATCTCGTGTTCTTGTTCTTGACGGTGTCCTGTCCTCTTGGCTTCCTTGAGTTGTGATCGACTGGGACCAGGGCTGTTTTGCGCCCACCAACCGCGTTCGAATGTTTCGTGGCTGCTTTGCAGACTGTATGTTTGGTCATATAAATGGTTTCATATTTCCGGTTTCAAGTTTAAAAAATTACGCACGGCAACAAAGAACTGTATTGTTCAATTTAAAAAACTATGCTGCATCTGTTCTTCATGCGTATTAATCACCGTAGCACTTCGACGTAAATTTTATTATACTGTGAATGAGGGTTAAGTACATCAGCTGTGATCTGTCACAGATCGCACCCATGTTTACGTATATCTATATACATATAGGTTGCGGAGCACCCCAGCGCCATCATTTCTCGTTCTCGTTTTGGGGACGAGTTGAAAGGCCTCGCTGAACCTCCTGGTATCTAGGCTCCATGGTCCAATCGATGATGCTTGCTCACAGGGAGACTAGAGCACGGTCTTACATACAGGTCTGACAACGGCGGTAGTGGGGGTAGGCACCTTTAGATGTTTTGCTTTTTATTCCGATTTCTGCCGCTTGGTGCGTGACGGCAAGGGAAAGTAGTGGTGCGACGAAGAGAGAAATAGCTCTTGTGTCCTTTTCCCTCCTGACCGCAACGCATGCGCCGTTGGCTGCGTGACGTAAACACCTTTGGCCCATTCGCCGGTAAGAGGTAGGGGGGAAATTACTTCCCCTCGCTAGTAGCGACGCGTAGCGGCGCCTAGTGAATCGAAAATTAAAACATATAAGAGTGCCTACCCCTACCACGAAAATTTAGCTTCGTTGCAAGACCTGTATGTAAGACCGTGGACTAGAGTAAAGGAGTGGACACTCCATAGGAGATGAGCAGCGAAAGACGGCCCCAAAAGCCCGACTTTTAAGTGACCGCAAGGGGCGCTGCGATCGCAATTTCCCGATGTATAGTAATACTTGTAGCTAAAGGTTTTAGCCATGCGCATTAGAGGAAAGTTGTCAAAATCGAGGTTTGCATTTTTTTGGTATTGCATGATATTTGCAAACTTGTACTATACTAACATATAGTTTTTTTTCTTTTCGCGAGCGTTCAGTTATATTTTTCGTTTATTATAAAACACAAAAACGATTCGCGTTTCGTAGTTGACGGAGCTAATGTGCGGAACTCTGGTTGTAGAGATAATGAGATGTAGAGAAAGTGAGATAATGAGAATGAAAAATGTAAGATTGTTGCATCGCTGAAAAAAATGCACAGAGTCAGATTGAGCTTCAATGCATGACGTACTGGAGGATTTGCAATGTTTTCCATTTTTATTGTTCCAATAATGTTAAGAGCGATGCTGGAAGCGTTCACGCGTGCGATTAACAACGGCAGACAGAAGTGTTACAATGAAAAGTAATCAATATAATTTTGAATAATAAATTTAAATATGGTTCACTGCGAATGAATTAAATAAACAATCTGTACTGTTAACAAGGCGCATTTTGGTGTACATTATGTCTGTGTAACAATAAATGACTCTCACAATAAGTAATAATAATAATCACAAATATTCTATTGTACGAGCGTCATTTTTCAAATAATAAGTTATCACAATTACACCCATTGTTACTTTGTCTATGTAATAATCTTCTATCAAATTTGAAAACGATTCACCGAACGGTTCAATAAATATTTCGTTCTCAAATTATACACATTTAACATTGCCTCTTATAAAACATTAATAACTATACACAAAACTTATTTAAAATTTGAGTTTTTATTTATAATTTTTTTACACATCATGTGATACTTTATTTTCGAGCATGGATTCAATCCACAGACAACCATGTATAAGTAGCCGACGGAAAGCTAAGCAAGAGAGTATATCTATATATAAGGGAAAGCCGATTGCAACGCCACCTACAACTCTTATTTTCCTTGATTTTGGAGCCAAATCGCTAGCACACAGTGTCCACTCCTTTACTCTAGTCTCCCTGCTTGCTCAAGCCTAGCTCTGTCGTGTTTGTGCCGGTTTGACTTAACCGCCATGCGCCAATCCAAGTTTTGCCACCGGCAGCCGTTACGGGGCGCCACCACGAAAGTTACTTCGGAGGCCTATATTTTAGTATACAAAACAATTTTGATTTATCAATTCATCATCAAAATGGCGGAGCTCTGGCAGAGTGTTATAGTAAGGTCGCCGCGGGAGTCGCGAATCGGCGTGCCGTCTAGCTTCCCGTAGACTTTGATTTCCGAAAATGTTCAAACATTTTATCAGTTAGAACATATATAGTTCTTGTGACAATAGCGCGCATTTACAACAAAAAAATAACATTTCTGTATGTGGATTAAAAAAGTAGTTTTTTTCCAATTTTTCAAAAAAGTCTCATCAAGTAGAAGGTACCAATGTTATCAATATTTCTACCAAGTTTCAACTCAATCGGCTTAATAGTTTTTGAGTAATCCTGCACGCCAATTGTGATAATGCAGTTTTAAGGTAAACGCGTTTGATGTTTACGACCGCTCCGAATCCGAAGGGGAAGGCACAGCGTTGACGGGCTGTAACGTTTGAAGTTTTCGAATTTCGCTTTGGGAAAATATTCTACAAACATAGTTCTATCGTTTAAAGAAGAAAAAACAAATCGATTTTTTGATCGTTGTAAATGTATAGGCCTCCGAAGTAACTCTAGTGGCGCAGCCCTTGCGGCGAGTTTTGGCAAAACTTGGATTGGTTTTCGTCTGGCAGTGCAGTATGCCGGTCGCCATTTAAATCAGGCGTTTGCGTGAATGACAGCACCGCGTGTGATGTTTACGTTGTAAAAACAGCGTTTCACGTCATATTTGGGATTGTTGACGCGTGTTTGAGGAAGAACTTTTCCCATCACCGTCCTTTTCTCACCAGCAACAATTTCGCGAACTTCCGAAACATGATGACTATCGAAAGTTTTCTGCCTATATTACAACATCCTTTATATAAATTACCCATGCCAACAATAATTTAAACGAAAATTTTGTTGTACGGCAGAAAAAAAATTGTGTGCAGCCAATGTACGCAATTTCAATAACATTCTCTTCGTCACATACCTATAGATACGCTTTTAGGGCGAAAGGAAGTCATGTGGATACATTGAAATCCGCAAGCAATCGTTATTAGATCCATCACACTATTTTATTTTATTTACAAGCACATTCCATTTACAATGTGAGATATACAATCGATGATGCTTGCTTAAGCCTGGCTCTTTCGTGTTTGTGCCGGCTTGACTTAACCGCCATGCGCCAATCCAAGTTTTGCCACCGGCAGCCGTTGCGTGGCGCCACCACAAAAGTTACTTCGGAGGCCTATATCCCGCCTTAAGAGGGAATGATACCTCATCGCGGTCGGTATGGTAGAACAATTATAGATTCCCAAAAATCTCGAAAACGGCTCTTCAGATCCCGTCGAAACTTTGCCAAACGACGTCAAATAGATAGACGAACAGCTGTCTTCCCCTCAAATTTTTTGAATTTGAGAAAAAAAATGTAGATTGGCCTGAAATGATATCATAAGCCAATCTAGTTTTTTTTCTCAAATTCAGAAAATTTGAGGGGAAGACAGCTGTTCGTCTATCTATTTGACGTCGTTTGGCAAAGTTTCGACGGGATCTGAAGAGCCGTTTTCGAGATTTTTGGGAATCTATAATTGTTCTACCATACCGACCGCGATGAGGTATCATTCCCTCTTAAAGACAAAATCTTTGTAAAAAAGTGGTTGTTGGCTCTGAAAATGACTCTCTCTAGGCCATTAAGGCGAGTTTGTAGTCACTCCACAGGATCCCCCCCCCCCTAGTTTGCATTTTTATAAATAATAAATCATAAGCAATATTAAAAGTTATTTTTATTATATACAATGTATAAATATCATTTCAGACGTCCCTTGTCAAAAGTATGCTCTGAAAAATAGAATCACTCCTTGTCGAAAACTGCGAATGACTCTCATAATCTTAAAAAACTAAATCCAGAGCTGACAGAGCTAAAAAAAAGAGGGCAAAATAAATTATTCGCTGCCGTAGCATCTTTGCAATCTACCATGGACGTAAATCCAATAGCTAACTTGCAGGAAATCATGAACGAAGTAATTGTTTACGTTCGAGGCGAAGGTCTTACATACCGGCCTTGCCAGTGGCGGACTATAAGGCGGGGGGGGGGGGGGGGGGGGGGTCCACCCGGGCCTCTCGTCCTGGGGGGCCTCCAAATCTCGACAAGTCATTTTATTCAAATTCTAACCAAAAATGAAATATGTTCAGTAAGGGGCAGTTTGGGGTTGGAAGACCCGTACGTATGCAAAATATAAACATAGGTTGGTAGGTAATAATTCCCCTGTTATCAGGTCCTGTTAGCAATGGTAAATATAGCATAAAGCTCTACCTACTTATAGGCAGCAGCATAAAAATGGTGCGCGTCGCGCGGTGGGCCCATTTACAAATTTTGTAAAAAAAAATACATACATACGTACTAAAGAATAACAACAGGGGAAATCAACCAGTCTGAACCTTACTGTCGTAAAATTACATTATAACTTGTAACTTGTTAGAGGCCAAAATTCAGATAGTAGCCGTCGCTGTTGCCATCTTTTTTGCTTATACCCACCATAAGCGGTTCTTCAAACCACAAGAAAACCTCTAATGCTACCTCCCTGTTGCAAAGAACCGATACAAACCAATAAAAAAAGAAATACTATCGGAAAATGATGTTTTTGTCCTCGGAAACGCTTATGAATTCCGATAGGATTGACGACTTTTTGAAATATATGATTCTATCGGGTTTTGTACGTATCTACGGTGCCCATAGATTACCTATAAAATCCGAAAACGGTTCCGCGTAGTTCAATTTGTAAATGCAGATACCTTTTAAATTTCAATTGTAATTAATCTGCAACAGCAGATTACTTTAAAATGTCCATTACATTCTAACGAAATGACCTTGCACTCACAAACTGGAATTCTATTGGTACTAATCGGCAGAAACCAATTATAGTTCGTATAGGAAGTTATATGCTACAATCGAAATTTGACAGCAATCAGTTTGTATGTGACTTTTCAGGTCGAAAGCTTATCTTTAGCTGTACGAGAATGTATACGTATTCGCAATTATTTTTTGTCTGAACCTACTCGACTTTTCAGATCGAAAACTTACCTTCTACTGTAGGAGAATGTATTCGTATTTGGAGATTACTTGATATCCGCACCTATTTGCATGTACTTGTATTTTTATTTATTTATTTTTATTGGTTTTTTCCTTAGGTACACGCTTTTCGCGTTTGTTACCTATTCTTTTCCCCTCAACTGTGCCCGTTCTTTCCTCTATTGTTTACTCTCCATTTTTCTCACTGTTCCCCCTCTTGCGGCCGCAGCCGACTTCCCCCTCTGTATTATATTCATCATGACATTTCCGTCATGGGTATAGGGAAACTGCGGAAAACCTACACCAATAACAGCCGGTCATCGAGTTCGCCCCCCAGTCGTGGAACTAGTCTTATTTCGCCGCGAAATGCCGAAGAAAAACATATCACGACGAAATGTACGCGACTGGGTTTCGAACCCGGGACCTCCCGGTCCGCTGGTTTACTGGCGAGCACGCTAACCACTAGAACATTGCACCGGTCTGCATGTACTTGTATTATAAAAGATTCGTCCTCAGAACGTTGCACGGTTTTTATCAGTAAATACGGGTCTGGTATTTATAAGGGTGGGATCCATTCAATCGTTTGCTATATGGATTCTACAATCCAACAATAATCCTTTGTTGTATGAGAATGTATGTGTATCTCCAAATTATTTTTTATCCGCACCTATCGGAATGTACTAATATTGTAAATGTTTCACTCTCAAGAGTAGGCGTCGGTTTTAATCAGTAAATACGGGCCAACCATTTAACTGTGTGAATCGGTTTTTTCCTATGCACATAACTCAGAGTGAGGATACATGAAATCGGTTAATACTCAGTTACACTGTAGAGGCAGTATTGTGATTTTTTTAGTTTTTGTATTACTCTTCGGATTAGTCTAGTTTTTGAATATTTTAGTGCATTTCTTAGCATGCACTGGATATTCAGTAGAAAAAAATGTTACGGTAAAAATCTTGACCGTGAAATGTAGCAACTAAAAATCTGTGCAAAATTTTAGATAGACAAAGGGTATTGGCTTTTCGGAAGTATACCCACGTACTAGTGTGAACTGCCGTCTCTTTCTATTTTTTTAACATTTTTCAAAATGCAAAAAATGTAAACAAAATAATGAAAACCGTAAACGCTTTCTATGTTTTTTGTAACAAAGAGGCTATTTCACATGAAGCAGACCCGATTCTGAGGCTGAATCTTTTACAATACAAATAAATACATATATGCACAAATAGACGCAGATGCCATTTTTTATTGGATATCCATATATAGACCGACCGAAGCATTATCACTCAAGTCTGCATAGGTTGGAAAACACCAATTTAAAACAGATACAAGATTTGAACGGGTATAAGTTTGACTCATATTTACATACAAGCACCCGAGCTTCATTATTAAGCTGAATCTTTGACTGTACGAATAAATGCCGATATGGGCAGATACATTATAATCTGCATCAACATATGCATTCACATAGACTTAAAGGTCAGTTTTGCATTAGATAATTCATATATAGCTCTATCTGAAATATTCTCTCTTCACCCTGGATAAGTTTGGAAACTCTCATTAAAACATATACAGGTTAAACCCATATTTATCAATAAGATCGTTGAATCTGTATATCCCCATTAAATGTTAATCAGTCAATACCAATTACTGCTGATGAAGTGACTTATCTGAAATATCTGATTCATTCATATTGAAAATGTACATGTTTATCGGAAAATGATGCGTTTTTGTCCATGGAATCACAAATTCTGTCCCATACAAAACTTGGTCCTAATATATCTGTCATTTCTCATAAGGCGAAATAAGTACAGTTTCATACGTATCAGTTTTTGCATTCGAGATCTGATAGCTAAAAATCGTGGACTTTCCCGTTTTATGCACATTCGCTTCCAAACGGTCAAGTCCATTTGAAACTTATAAATTTATAACTTGTGGAAATACAATTAGAAAAATATTCAAATCAAATCCGTAGCTGCTGATAAATGCACGCAACTTGTCGATCAGGATAAAATGCAGATTTGATGCAGTAGATCGCACATACGTTATTCCCTATAGATTCCATCTTGCTCATAAAAACAATAGAATCTGATACATTCCATATCGGTTTATCCAAATAGAAATTGTATATGCGAACATTCCAATGAGTCCAGATAAAATACGAAAATCCGCAATCTGTGCTGCCAATAGACCAAACAATAATGTATCGGATTTTTATCGTTGGCTACAGGATCCTATCGGTCCTTTGCAACAGGGCTGGTGGTACCGCTTACTGTCTAGTAAGTAAGCAACTACATCTGATGTACTCACATAAACAAATTATTAAGTATTTCAAAACGTATTTTTTCAAGCAAATCGGACTCGATTCAACTACTATACCCTTTGGTCTATATTCATTCAAATCTATATACAGCCAACTCATTATTCACGGAATCCCCATGGCGCTGGTAGGTATTTACAGGATCGTAATGGTCGTGTTCGTTGGGTCTCATCATTTTGATACGAAAAAGTGCGCATGTGCATAATGATGCGCAACGCGTAACTGCGCAATGATACGTGCGCATCATTATGCGCATGCGCAATCAAAATGATGAGAGCCGACGAACACGACCAGTGTTGCCTACACCATCAAAGTTAGGGGTGTGCGGATAGCACACCCCTAATAATTAGACTATGACCCGATCGGGTACCCATAATCGGACGGGTATACTCGAACTTCATCGAGTACTCGTCTCACATCGGGTACTCGATAAGTCGTGTTGCCTGAATAAAATTTCGTTTCATAGTATAGATAGCGCCACGGAAACGTATCAAAACGGACAATATACACCCGTATTCATAGATGTTCCTTAAGGAATACGGATTCCTTGTCCTTATTCTGAACAAAGAAAACATCCTCATTCCTCTAGGAGCGTCTATGAATACGGTTGATAGACTCTAGCTTTATGTTCTCTACCCTTCGCCGATAGGTTGGAGTTCATAAGAAATACAAATAATTTATTTAATAATTTTAGTATTTTTGTTATGTATATTGAGACGTATAGGTCCGTCTCATGTGTGAATCCCCCCACCACTTATTCGAAACAGCGATGTTGACAAGCGCGGTCACTACCTCCAGGTGGTATTCGGGAAAGAACGGACCGAGAAAAGGGCCAAGTGGCGCCATCCCTCGGAACGCGGGAAAGATAGAGACAAAAAGAAAAGAAAAAATGAGTAAGTATTGAAGCAACATTTATTTAACAAAGGATGCTTGGGAAGGGGAAGAAAAGCGCGGGAAATAAGGGGTATATAAGGGCCACCTTGAGAGAGGAAAGGCCTACTTGTTTCAAGTCAGCTTCAAAGCGAGTACCGAAACGAGATATTAGTACAGGCTTTTTAAGCGTGGAAAGTATCGAACTAGGGAAAGCATTGGACAAAACGAAGCAAGTGAGCACAATAAATTTGAGAATCTCTTTTATTGTCAAGGCCTTAGTACCGGACGCAAGTACCCACTGATTGCAGCGGAGAAAGTGACCGTTGAGGAAAGGAGCCGAAACAATAAAAGAGAAGGTAAAAAGAGAATTTTTGGAAATCTTTTTTCAAATGATTTTCACACGAGTCTCGAGCGGAGGTGCCAAGCTTTTATAACTATGGAACGTGGACTTTGCCATTAGTAATGAAATAAGCGCATGTCCGAGCCCGAAAGGCAAGGAAGGCGACTGAACAAGGAAAGTGGCAAAGAGGAGCAAGTACAAAAAGGAGAGTATAGGCACCATCCGATTAGAAAAAGTGCGATAATCAGAGAAAAGAAGAAAATCACGAATCTCGCAGATATTCGAAGGGGAAAATTCGGTAATTTAAAGGAGAAAGCATAGAATCACAAAACTCGAAGCATCCCGCGTTAATAAACGTCAGAATATTAAAGCTGACAGCCAGCTGGAAGCCTAGATGAAAACATGTAACGAGAGAGAGAGAGAAGGAACAACAACAAAGGGGGCAGTGGCCGAGCAAGGCCGAACCGGCGAAATCGCGAAGACCGCGCGACACACATAAGCACACACAATTGGAGCATTTAAAATTTCGAATACATACAAGTCAAAGATGTACATACAACAAACGTACACAAACACGAAACGGCGGCCATTATAGAAAAGGAATGACTCGTTACCCGGGCAACGGAGAGTCGCGAAATTCCGAAGACGTAGTAAGCCCCGCCTCCCCGGTACGCGAGAGCCGCGACAGCCAAACCGACCGAGCGCGCGAAACCCAGATACAGGGCGATTCAAAATTTGTTTGTAACATGAGATGAAGCGAAATATGAATAAATCTTCGTTTATTTGTTGAGACATAAAAGGTTTACATTAATTTACTCCCTTATTGTGCCCCGAATCCTCATAAATTGAATGTAACTAGGGGTCACCCGTTACATTTGGTGCCCAACGTGGGGCACGATAATAGTAAAGAAAAACCTGTAGAATAAAACAAAATAAATATGTCACAACCAAACGAAGAAATATCCCTCCAATGGGAATCAACGACGGCTGATGGTCTTTTAAGAATAGAAAGAGATAGAGCTCGCCAAAATATCGGACGTCTATCGGAAATTGTACAAGTAACAGAAGAAATTTCCCAAAACAACGGTACATTCAGGGTAGTAAGAAATGCGAATGCAACCATGGAAGAGATAGACGAAACCTTGAAGTCAACAATAATCGCAATAAATAAGATGATGAATGAACAACGGCTGGATCGGAAAACCACTCAAAAACAGTTACAAGAACAGGAAAAAAATGCATCAACAGAAACAGAGTAACACAGGACGAATTTAGAAAAATTTTGAGAAAGGAGGTAGAAGAATCGGAAGCAAGAAACGAACGGAAATTGATTATTGCACAGGGGCTGATGGAGGACCAATTCGAGCAGATGAAAAGCGACAATAAAGAAGAAACTGAGCACATAGATGAACGTCTCAAGCAGGCCATGGACAACCTGGCTCAAATCGCAGAATCATCGAGGAAGATGGGGAGCACCGTCGCGGAGAATTCTAGGCGAATAACACGGTGTGAAGCAGCGCTTAAAAATCAAGCAACTGGGTCCGGACACAACGTCACGTGGAGCAACGGACTGAACACCAGTCAGATGTACGCCGCCAAGCATAAACCACCCACGTTCACAGGAGATGGCCGGGAAAGACCCATACGATACCTGAAGGATTTCGAGGAATTTTTGAGGTTCACCGGAAGTGGGGGTCTCCACTACATTATCAGCCAATTGCTCAAAGACGCAGCTAAAGATTGGTGGTGTGTAATGAAGGAACAAGTTCACACAATCGAAGAATTCGCTACGAAGTTCCGTGGAAGATATTGGAACGAGGAAATGCAAGATAAGATCCGTCGAAATTTGGAATTTAGGCGGTACGATTACGACGGGCATAAGATGACACGAGCAGAATATGCCACCCGCATCTTCGGCAATGCAAAGGAGCTGACGAAAAAACTGAAGGACGAACAAATAATAAAAAAATTGGCCAAACATTTCGATGAACATACACGAATGGCGGTCCGAATTGGCGCAACAAAAACTATCGAGGAATTCTTGGAAATACTCGAGGAAACTGAGGAAAGTGGTCCACCGAATCACAAAATAAATGGACCTAGGTTTCTCCCCGGTAACCAAACATGGAACCAAAGCGGCTTCCAAGGAAATAGAAGCTTTCAGCCCCAGAATAAACCTTGGGAAAATTCAGGAGCATGGCCACGAGCCGGAAGAGGTGAGCCCGGACTACGATGGGGACACACTGGACAGGGAGCAAGCCGACCCCTTAACCCGAATGCCCCGGCTTGGAACTCAGCAATCGAGGGACCACAGAACCAGCCTCAGCAAACATCCTGGCAAAGTCAAGAAAAAGTGACGAAACAATTGGAAGGAGATAATAAAATGCCCGAGACCAAACAGTCGGGAAACGAATAACGGTTGCGCCCGTAATGATGGGGTCCGAAGATCTGGAAGGACTATCGCGAGGCGCGACCAGTGATGACGAAGAGACCAAATATGCCCCTGAAGAAGCACGGGAGAGACAGCACAGGAACAAAAAGAAAAAAGCAAAGAAGAAAGAAATCAAGCAGAAAAACAAAGTAACAGAGATAAACCTAGGAACAATAGAGAGGGACATTATCGAGCCAAAGAGGAAAATAGAAGCCCTCGTTAAAAGAAAAACAAACTGGTCAGATGGCAACGTCGAACTAAGGATGAAAGTATGCAAATGGATCGAGAAGGCGACAAACACCATCCAACCGAAGGACAACAGGGAGAAGAAGGAGGAAGAAAAGAAGAAACGAGACACAGAAGTGAACATCTGGACGATGGAAGTCGATCAGCCTCAACAGACGGAAAAATTCTATCAGCCGAAACCCACCACCTATGGAAAGACAAAATGCACAGGCGGGACTAAGGGGGACCCCCAGCTCATAATGGAAACAAAACAATGGATCCAGGAGACCACCACGACGATACAACCTAAGTCTGGGGTAATGAAAAAGCTAGAAAATAACTATCAACACTGTCCAGCACTGCCAGGCACCAGCGTCAATTTAAGAGGAGCGTTCGTGGGACGACGGTTCATGGAAGAGCAGCAGGGACGTCCAGGGATGAAGAAACTCCGAACAGATTGGTGGAAAGTAACGATAGAAATAAAGGTGAACAAAAAGTTCCTGAGGCCTTTAATGACGTGTCGGTTGACTGGAGATCAGCTCCTGAGATGGGCATTACCACTAAAAGTCCAGCATCTGGAAGTGGAACTTCTTCAAGGAGGAGGAAACCAGTTCGAGAAGACACCTGGGAAACCAACAGAAGAAAGGGACCTGAGCTCGAGAGGGGGAGACGCTCAGGCAACAATGCTAGCCAACGTGCCATTGAACGTAGATATTGTAAACCAGTCATGTAACGGCAATATAACGTGGAGGTTGCAATTAATATGACAATGTTACACTTGTGTAGTATAACTGTTATGTAATATGGAAATAACACTGCAATGTTTCACTCGATACCTGTATGTCATATACATATAACGTACCATGGTAACATCGTGGTTACATTACCAAAATGTATAACAGTCTCATAACATGTGTGTAACAATGTGAGTATAACATTGGTAATATTCAGGTTATGTTAACGTTGTGAAAGGGTATAATATTGCAGTTACATAACCAACATATTGTAACTGTTACATATTAGGTTGATAACAATGTGAATGTAACATTGGTAATATTCAGGTAATGTATATGTTATGAACTGTTGCAATATTGCAGTTGCATAACCAGTACTTGCAACAGTCACATAACATTGTTACAACCATGTGAGTATAACAATGGTAATACGTACATAATGTGAATGTTCTAAAACGGCTAAATGTTGCAGTTACATAGCTAACATATCGTAACCGTTACATATTATACCTATAACGATGTGAGTATAACATTAATAATATTCAGGTTATGTAACTGTTATGAAATGTTGCAATATTGCAGTTGTATAGCCAGTACTTTCAACAGTCACATAACATTGTTACAATCATGTGAGTACAACCATGGTAATACGTACATAATGTGAATGTTCTAAAACAATATAATATTGCAGTTACATAACTAGCATATTGTAACTGTTATATATTATGCTTATAACGATGTGAATATAAAATTGGTAATATTCAGGTAATGTATATGTTATAAAATGTTGCAATATTGAAGTTGTATAATCAGTACTTGCAACAGCCACCTAATATTGTTACAGCCATGTGAGTATAACAATGGTAATACGTACATAATGTGAATGTTCTAGAGGGGTAAAATGTTGTAGTTACATAGCCAACATATTGTAACCGTTACATATTATGCCTGTAACGATGTAATTTTAACATTAATAATATTCAAGTTATGTAAATGATATGAAACGTTGCCGATTTTGTATGATTAAGGGCGGGTTTTTCCAACTTCTCGGTACACCTCTACTTGCCAGCTATCCTATGCGTGATAATGTATGTTAACATTAATATTAACTTAGGCCGAAAAAAAGAAAAATTTAAAAATGTTTTTTTTTCAGCTCCATTATTGTGTATAGCTATAAAACTTATTCTTTTACAACATTGTTTCAACCTTCTAAAATACGAAAAAATATTTTTTATTTTGATTCATTGAATATTTTTTAAGAAGGCGCCAAAGTTGCGTCTTTGAAAATAATAACTGGTCCCATGGCCGACAGTTAATTTCAGGATTGGCAAGTCTGAGACGAAAAAATCAAAAAGCATTTTAAAGAGAAAGGTTTCGTACATAATTTACCACAGTTAATACAAAATCGATGAAAACAAAAAAATGGCGGATGTTTGAACCAAATTGTCAAAAATTGACCTCTTTTTTCACTATTTTTTCTTGTTAAAATTGTGTATTTTTATTTTTCGGCCAAATTGTGGTAAATTATTGTGCAGGATATATTAACAAACAAAACGCGCCAATATGAGTCAAGTAAGTCCGGAGATTATAAATTATGTCGGCCATTTGAAAGAACGTAATTTCAAGAAAATTGCTTTTCAACTTTTTTTCGTCGCATTCTTGTAGTGTACTCTTATGGCGTCGAGTCGCTGCCGTAACTCTTAATAACTCGAATTTCTCAAAAATATTTTAGGTGTTGATTTCTGAAGATCTAAGGAGAAGAAAAATGTAAAAAATCGATTTTGTCAAAAATTGACCTCTTTTTTCACTATTTTTTCTTGTTAAAATTGTGTATTTTTATTTTTCGGCCAAATTGTGGTAAATTGTTGTGCAGGATATATTAACAAACAAAACGCGCCAATATGAGTCAAGTAAGTCCGGAGATTATAAATGATGTTGGCCATTTGAAAGAACGTAATTTCGAGAAAATTGCTTTTCAACTTTTTTTTGTCCCATTCTTGTAGTGTATTCTTATGGCGTCGAGTCGCTGCCATAACTCTTAATAACTCGAATTTCTCAAAAATATTTTAGGTGTTGATTTCTGAAGGTCTAAGGAGAAGAAAAATGTAAAAAAATCGATTTTTTTCAAATTCCAATTAGGACTAGTACCTTAAGGATGTTTTCGCGTTAGACGAATTTAAAGATTAATCGTTTAAAATACGCATGAACCTTCTTAAGAGTCATACTCAATTGTGGGTAAAATTTGAAAAAGTCTGACCGTCTAGAAATGGTGTTATTTTTTGTAAAATATAATCTTTTTTCGTCACTTCTCATAAGACCTAAGGTTCAATTTGCAATTTTAAACACTGAATATCTCGATTACCAGACGGTGAAACCTTCTTAAATTTTTTATACACATAATATGACGCTCAAGAAGTTTCACACAAAATTTCAAAAAATTATCTTTAAAAATTGTATCTGATAATTTTGACTTTACTTTGTATATACTATTATGATTATGGCGCAAGAACATCCTTAATAAGGGTTATTATCAGTACGACCTCGAATTTCGATTTAAACAATTCCCGCCACCATGCAGGGCCAGTGGGGGGCATATTGCAGCCTCTGCCGGTACGTTATTGCACGAAAAGAGGGCGCGCATTACGAGCATTTTAAAAGTTAGAGGAGATTATAGGACGAGTTAACTATAGGTGTGCAGCCAGCCTTTTTACGGTGAAAGATGAAGCCTGTCAAAAAAGCGTAATCGCTATAACATTGCGATTACATACATTATGTACTTAAGTTCTGTAATGGTTACGCAGAAAGCTTATAAGAAGTACGTGTGAGCTTTACGGATTCGCCATAAGCGTCGCTAGTGTCGTACACCGTGATCTGTGACGTGTGGCCCCCGTAGCGTCTCGTGCTTCGGGCCCAGCGCATCTCATCGTGTTTCCCGTGTTTTCGGAAGGGTAGGTATAATCGCTGCTTTCTTTCGTCTTTGTTGTTTAGAATATTTTGAAATATTAAATACAATAAGCCGTGAATACACGTGTCTGTAATGTGTGTTATTCAAGTGATGAAAAAAAAGAATAGCATGCAGATGTCATATTATCCCGAGTTTACATGCGCGTGATTTGATTGAGGTTATAAAAGTGATGTTCAAGTGAAAGTTATATTCTTTTTTGCAAGTGGGGCCCACATGGCAATAAATATTATATTTTGTGTAATGTTTTGCTTCAATTAGTCAGATTAAATTTGGTGTTTGTTGTTAATCGTCTGTATGTAAATGTCGTGCTTAACCTCAATTCGACCACGTGGATTATTTTTGAATAATTTTTAAACTGTCATTCTGGCAGATTCCATTTAGAATTTTTTTATACTGAGTTGATTAATTAACCATATATATTTTTTTATCTTGAGTGATTGTACTGAGACGTTTTTTCCCAACAGATACTGCTGAATTATCCTGGCGAAGGGTTGCCCTGCGTAAAAAAAAAAATTCTGCCGAAGGGTTTTGATGCGTCAAACAATGCTTGTTGATCTCAAGTAAGTGAAATATTATCAAATTAATATATACAAAACGATTGATCGTTTACATTATGAAATCTCCTCCAAACCTCCAAACCGAAGAACCTCCGAACACAGTCCCTCTGTTATTATTATTTATATTTTTTTTTAAATTAAATGCTTTCTTTTATAAATGGAACAGTTTCAGAAACGTATTTGAAAACTGTTATATTTTCACACTGATACAGTTTTTTTAACTTGCAGAAAATTCCAAGTATTTTCAATATTACCTGTTCATCCACGACATATAAATCCCTTTACTTTTGAACGTAAATAATTGAACTTTCACGTTGTTTCAAATATTAATGTTACATTCTATAAAATGCCGAAGTGTATTAAGAGTATATCAAAGCGTAGAAGGAATCAATTGATCCGCGAGGAAATCTTAAGGCACAGTACAATCGATAATCGTCCTTCTACTTCACATTTCGTATCATTAGATCGTAGTTGCAATACCAATCCGCTCAATAATCTAATCGATACTAATCTAAGTAACGAGCAACCATCGACTTCTGCTGCTTTCGATACTCCTTCAGCTGAAACCATTGCTACTATTCGCGCTGACGATGTAAGTGTTACACCCTCAAAGCTCATAACTTTCTTCTTCTAGCGAGACTTCAATCGAATTTGAAGATGACATTGCAAGTGGCCTCAATGCGAGCTTAGCCGATGATTTAGGCTCGTGGACAGTACAAAATGACGTATCACATAGAATTGTTAACACTCTATTAAAAATTCTTCGTAAGCATGGTAATACTAATTTACCGGCAGATATTCGTACTCTTCTCAAAACACCTCGAAATCTGTCATACACGATTGTCTCGATCAACGGTGGCGAGTACGTGCATTTTGGATTGCCAGTCGGACTAAAACGGACAATTCGAAAATATTTTGATGATATTCCGCATTCCATCGAAATGAACATCAATTGTGACGGTTTGCCATTGTTTAAAAGTTCCAGAGGGCAGTTTTGGCCAATTTTAGTATCACTTGCTACGGACTTTTATTCCGAGCCTTTTGCAGTTGGAATACATTATGGTAATAAGAAACCGGATGATGCGAACCTTTTTCTTAAACAATTCATCGCTGAAATGGTTGAACTTCGTAACGATGGTCCTGACATTGAAGGTCACACGTGCCGTATAAATATTAAAGCTATTGTCACACTGGGTACTTTGGTTGTTCCAAATGTACTCAAGAAGGTGATGTCGTGTGCAGACGATCTTTCCCCGCATACTTTTCCGGAAATATTGAGATTCCCCTCTAAGAACCGATGATTCCTTTCGACGCCAATTACAGTCCGAGCATCATCGCGGCGTCTCAGATTTATTACGATTGAATATTGGTTTGGTATCCCACGTGGCATTAGATTATATGCATCTTGTATGTTTGGGGATCGTAAAGCGACTTCTGCGATTTTGGGTCAATGGCCCGAAAAATATCCGATTATGTAAACAACAGCTGTCTGCTGCATCACTCATCCTACTCTCGTTGAAATTTAGTATATCCAAAGAATTCGCAAGGAAACCGAGATGTTTTGAGGACATCGATCGCTGGAAGGCTACCGAGTTACGGCAATTTCTTCTCTATACCGGTCCTGTGGTTTTGGAATCAGTTTTGCCAATACATTTATACAGTCATTTTCTTGCATTAAGGGGTAAGGCCACTGTAAATTTTTTGAAAAATCGATTTTTTTTATTGGCTTAAAAAATAGTTTAAACCCTCTAGAATAAGAAAAAAAAAGGTCCTGTGTAACTTCTTTTTTAAATTTTTTCCAATAAAAAACTATTCGCAAAACTTTAAACGCGTTTTTCTCGAAACATGGTTTTTCAAAATGGCATGCAGCATAACTCGAACAATTTTCATTTTTTTTACTTGAAATTTTAACCAGATGTGAAAATTTACATTATCTTGAGAATGTCGATCGGAATTTTCAAGAACTTTATTTATTGATTTTTTATTAACAAAAAACTTGCCGTTTTTTTCGTCAAAAATCAATTTTTTTTTCAAACGCACGCCAAATCCACAAAAATTGATACTTTTTAAAATCCGATCGACATTCTCTAGCTATAGCCCTCTAGATTAATGGTTTTTTTTGTTCTAGATTCAAAAGTGCACCAGTGGTGCTGCGTGCCGCGGAGCCCTGGAAGCAAAACATGTCCCGGGAAGATAGCTGTGGAACCGCCATTTTGTTTTTTTTTTACTGTAAAAAAATTTTATAATAAAGTTTAATGTATGCCCGATAACACCATTAAAAGTTTTTTTTCAAATACCTTCAATTTCGGGAGCAAAAAATTAGTGAAAAAACCTTTTTTTTTGGGCCGTTACAGTGGCCTTACCCCTTAAGCATAGCGATTCGAATTTTATCCGATCCTAAATTATGTTTTGTGATGAATGATTATGCTCAATCTTTATTGCGCTGGTTCGTTTTGCATTATGGAGAATTGTACGGCCCCGAATATATTTCATACAATGTCCATAATCTCGTACACCTTGTCGATGAGGTCAGACGATTTGGCTGCGTGGATCGCTTTAGTGCCTTTCAATTTGAAAATTATCTGCAAGCTCTAAAGAAGAAGGTAAAACATTCTAAAAAAACACTGCATCAAATTGTCAATGGAATTACGGAACAAAATTCAATTCCTATTCAAACACTTTGCCGTAAACAATATCCAGTCGCACACTACTGGAGGGCTACACAAAAGATCACATTTCTAGAGTTTGACGGATTTTCAATTTCGACCATATATCCCGATAGTGTTTGTCTTTTGATTGACAATTCGATTGTTATCGTACAAAATATTTTCAAAATAATGAGTGTTTTGTACATAACAGGGAATAGGTATAGCAATACAAGATCCATTTTTACAGTTCCTTGCGATTCTAAGAAATTCGACATGTTTCTGATAAGTGAAGAATGCACTTCTGACCGGGTACCATTAAAAGCCTCAGAAATAGCGAGAAAGTGCTTGATATTTCAGTATCCGAAGGAAATTACCTCTAGGGTAGTAATTCCTCTGCTGCAATACAATTATTGACGAGTAAAATCCGGCTTTTCGAATATACCGTTCACTCCATTTTACATTTACTCCATCCTTCTCCCTCATTTTACTTCCTTTCCTTGCTAATTAAAGCTTGCTGCTTAACCTACCTGACGACAACGTATATGACGGCAGCCGATATGACATATCTTGTCGTTAAATTCGACGATGGAACCGTTTCGGAAGTACCTTCTAATTGGCTCGAATCAACTGATGACAAAACTTTATGTTGGTGGCCAATACATTCAAAAAAGATCGGTTCGCTGATTACAAAACGGGCTGAGCCAGATAAAATGACGTGGGAATTGCTAAATGTTAAAATCGAAAAACGGTGTCGTGAGTATTTTTATACTATATGAAATAAAATAATTTCTTTATTTATTTATTTTTTCAACTCGTAACCTTTTTTCAGAAACTCTAGAAAAGGCTCAAAAGGCTGCGTATGACAAACATTATAAAACAACTGATGACGAGGATCTCGGAAAAGGACGCAGACAATCGAGAAAACGAGTAGTGAGCTCCTCTGATGACGAGGATGAAAATTACAGACAACCGAATCTATCGCGAATTCGACCATCGCAGAAGAGTAAATACCATTCCTCTTTTATTGTTTTGATATAAGGAGGCTTTAGCGGAATAATAAAATCGAGCGTCTCTTAAGGCCAAGTCAAACACGCGGTCCCATGAGTGCGAGAGAGAATATATAGGACCGAAAAAGAGGCTGTTTAATCCTCTTTAGAAAATAGGTTTACAAAAGTAGGTGAAACAAACTGATGTAATGATAAGTGATATTCGCAGAATGTCTAATGTAGCAAACAAATTTAATGAAGACGTTTACGCAAAAAGACCCAGTTTATGGTAATAAATCTGAGGATTAGTTTTTAATGAATTTAGATATTTATTTTAAAATCCAATGGGTTTGTATACAATAAATATGCAGTACTTGGCGATCAATTCATAAACGATCCTTCAAAAAATAAAATAAGTTCTCACTAATAAATAGGTGAAAAACTTAAAAAATTGCACGAATTTATGTTCTGCGGATAATTAGCACAAGTGAAATACGTTTTTTGACAACTGATGTTTTTTGATCAATAAAATGTGTACGAACAATTTTTGAATGCTTACTTGATTTAGCTGATTATGGCGCTGAAGCTTCAACAAATGATTAGCATACTCTTTTATGTAACAGCTCCGTACGTAAAATATGATTGAGAATAACATTTTCATTTGTAGCACGAAACATATTATCAGATCTGCCAGTGGCCCCAAACGATGCAGTTACTTCACCAGTATCAACGAACTCGCTCGAAATTGCCGTGTCCACAGGAACTATGTCTTTAAAACCGCACGAAGGTGTCGGCTACTCAGATTGCGCGAGTAATGAGTCTCTAGAGCGTGAGTAATGAAATAATTTAATATGCTTATCCATGTTTGAAAGTACTAGCTATACATCTGTCGAGTATAATTTATCATATTTGTGTCTTGAAAATAGTTTCGGACGAACATGTGGGGAAAAGGATTGATCCATCTGGCAAACAAAGTGGTTCATGTGCGAAGTTTCCCGAGCAAGCATCCCTGAAGGCAACAAATGTTTCAAAACTGGTCAACGAGGGTTCCAATAGTGTGGATTCACAGAACCGTACTTTGCAAGGTAGAGCTGAATGGATAACCTACTGACCATTGACATTGACCATATATAATAAAAAATAAGTTACATCTGATCGACATTAAATAACTGATAAATTGTGTCCGCCTCGTACATCAAGACTCGAATATAAAAAAAGGACAAGGATCAAGAGGCTCTCGGTACAAGCAATCTCAGTCTCAATAACAAGCACTGTCTAACCGGTGGCTTGGCCCAAACATCTTAATAAACAATATCGGGTTAAACATTTTTCTCGAGCCGTACATCATTTTTCGAACTGCTTCAGAAAGCATTTTCATTTATTTTCATTGGCTCGCCTCACACTCCCCCATATACTATAGCGGTTTATATTATAGCAGTAGCACCGAATTTTCTCTTTTTTCTTGTTCTGGCCTTTTACGGCCATTTCGCGTAACCATTAAAATTGATGACAATTTATTATCTCGACACAAGGAGAACCATTTTCACGCTTCCCTGCTGACGCGCCTATCCGTATGCTTTCGGTTTAATCATACCTTTTAACCTTTTTACCTCATACCTTTGTAACCTTTTTTTTTATTATATGTTTTGTCTACTCTGCTCTAATACAGATAATCAGAGAGTAATTATTCGGATGATCGCATAAATGGAAATCCACTTACGAGATATTCTACGAAAACTCGATCGTGGAAACCAACCAGAAGCCTCAGGAGATACGAATCTCATCAAATCTGAACTACCACTAAAATCAATCGTGGAGATAGAAAATTTCGAGCGAGGACTTAGTGAGAAACCAGAAATGGCAAAGCAATTCGTATGCTTATTCATACAATATCTCGACCGTTATAATAGATTTGTGTAGATTTTAATATAATATAATTAATATTAAAGGATACGTTTGTACGAAAAATTGGTGGTCGTTCAGCACGTGAGGACATCCAAAGAATTTGCCGTCAAGTATTTACAAATGCGTGCGCGCAGTTGTGCTCGTGGAAAGGACGAAAACAAAACTTTTGCATTGAAGATCTTCGTCTCATTACAACTATCAAGGGTGAGTAATTATACAGGGTGTCCCAGATGTAACGCACGCCCTTCTAGCATCTGGTAGGAAAAAAATTCTGAGAAGAAAAGTCCTCAGTCATTTTTTGAACAGACGCATAGATAATTAATTATGAATAAAAAGAAATAGCCAATCAGGTGCGCGCTACAGCGGAAAGGCAGCGTAGAGGGGAGAGATAGGGGAATGCGTTGTAATCGACACGGAAACGTTCATTTTTATGTACATTTTTCCTTCACGCATTTTAATTTTATCAATTTTTTGTTTGCAGAAGCCATTATGGAGGGACTTCCGACAACGAAGCAAATCGAGTTTGAAGAAACCGTCGCCGAATGGTTCCGGTTTGCAAAACAGCGGGGAAACCGAGAAGCTGAGCACCAAAGAAAAAAACAAAAGAAGAAGGATTGAAAACGACGAGAACAATTTATACTGTCGTGTTTTCAAAAATTAATATAAACCTAATAAGTATTAATATAAAAAAGTTTATCGTGATCGGTGATCTAGTCCTAGAATAGCTCCGAAACCGATTTAATATACTGTTGCCGGTTACACTTAACAGCTTCCTATAGATCTCCGAGAGTTGTTACAAAGATGCATATTATTTATATAAATATTTTTTTTGTTCTAAGTTTTTTTGGTGAACTCGGCTTGATGTTGAAGACAAGGAATTTTTTTCGTTCGTTTTTTTTCGTTCTAAAGTTTTGTTTTTGTAAACTCGGATTGATCTTAAAGACGGAAGGAAGTTTTTTCGTTATTTTTTTTTCGTTCTAAAGTTTTGTTTTTGTAAACTAGAGTTAATGTTAAGGTAGTACGATGGATAGTTCATCATCATTATTATAAAATAAAGAACTTTACTTTTCCATAAATATATTATGTTGACTATTAATAATTTTTTATCCATTAAGAGACGCAATGGAAATATTTAAAAATACATTATGGCTTAATTATACTTTGGAATTTAGCAATATATTTCATAAAAAGACTTCAAAGGTATTCATGAAGCAATAAAATGTATAAGGTCGAATATAATCAATAACTAATCATATTTTTACAGTAATTACGAATATAGCTTGGTGGAAAATTATAATTGAACCATAGTGTCAAATTATTTTGTATTTTCAACATACATAACATAACATAACAACTGAGAACACTGTAATGTTGCATTTATACCAAATGTATTGTAATTCGTGTTACCATAATATTACAGTTATCTCAGCTCTCACATAACCCTTCGTGTTAATACAACATTAAAATAACTTCAACTGTTACGTAAACATACATGTGAATGTAACAAAACATTTACATAAACTGTTATCTAACCATTGATGTACTTGTAATATAACATTCATATCAACCATTAAATTAATGTAATAATGCAAGTTAATGTAAGTTAATAATGCAAGTTAATAATGCAAGTTAATGTAATATTGCAGTTATATCAGCTGATAGATAACAGCTCGGTTCACTGTTATAATACATTTTGAAATTGAGGTTACATAACTGTTGTGCTACTTAATATATCACAGTTACATTACACGATGAACCAGTAACGTAACTGAAGTATAACGGTTACATAAGATGGTACATAACCAGTAATATTTATGAGTAGGAAATAAAAACTTACACGTAAGTTGCATGTAATATTCGAGTAATATAACTTCTTACTTTCGTTAACGTTACCGTTACATTTCCGTTCCATAGCAGTTGCATTGTACAACAAACAAGTAACATAACAAAAATGTAACGGTTACATCAAATATTACATAACGAGTAATACTCATGAGTGGGAAATAGCAACTTACATGTAAGTTGCATGTACTATCCGGTAAACATTACTCGTTATTTTCAGTTAGTTTGCCGTTACATTGCCGGTACCGAACTGTGTTTACTGGGTAGAGGCATTGGGGGACCCACGACAAAAACTGGAAAACCTCAAATGCATCCAGGACAGATATGGGGATGTACGAACCAAAACAAAAAACCAAATGCACAAATGGGGCCCAGAAAACCACATACGTAAGGGAATCTGGAAGACGCTTCTTTGGGAAGCTGCAAAAGAACCTCTGACAAATAAACATCGGGAGGTAGATGGACATCAAGCGACAACGAACGTTTTCCGGATGCGAGATGGAAACCGAGGACGATCGGCACAGGCAATTCGGCGTACGGGTCAACGACAGAAGGGGGCAGTCCAAATGTCCAAGGCAGAAACCCGGAGCTACGTGTCCAGGGCCGGTTGGACGAGGCGGCGGAAGAAGACGTCGAAAGGGATGAAGGAGGTTCGCAAAAGTGGCGGGAAAGTCGTTACGCGAAAAGTTGGAGTGAGACGAAGTGAGACAAAGTGTCGGTTTCTGCCAGTAAAAAAAAAACTAGTTTCTGTATGGCGTGCGGCATGTATGCGGAAAACATGATGTTTGTTTTTATTTCGTTCTTTAACTATTTAATACAATATTATTCGTAGCGCGGACGTTCAATCACATTAACAGGAAGTGTTTTTTTGCGCGAAACGATATTCGCGGTCGGAAAGTGCGACTAATTGGCGGTTTATAAGATTTCGCGAATTGGCGTTTAAAATTTTTTTTTTTAATTAGCGTGTAAAAAGATTTTTTCGGAGCGCGAAACAGCGTGTGAAAAAAAAACATTTTTGTTGTTTGCGAAAAAGAAGCGAGTTGCGGACTGGGTTTTTCTATGAAAAAAAAGAGCGTCCAGTTTTTTTTGCGTGGAATTAGTGAATTGCGAACGTCTAATGTTATGATTGGTGTGTGAAAGAAACTGTATTTGATTTTTTTTTATTAGCGGCGTGCGAACGAAATTGGATATCAGGGGATGGCATGAGAGAGAATTAATATTTTATATAACGGCGTGCGGGAGAAATCGAATGAGAGCGTGCGAAAGAAGAATAAGATGGGTGTATAATATAGAGAAATCTTCTAAATGTCATGAAAGTTCAAAAATTGAATTTTCCTGAAATTTCGAAAATTTCGGGGGACAATGAGACGTATAGGTCCGTCTCATGCGTGAATCCCCCCACCACTTATTCGAAACAGCGATGTTGACAAGCGCGGTCACTGCCTCCAGGTGGTATTCGGGAAAGGACGGACCGAGAAAAGGGCCAAGTGGCGCCATCCCTCGGAACGCGGGAAAGATAGAGACAAAAAGAAAAGAAAAAATGAGTAAGTATTGAAGCAACACTTATTTAACAAAGGATGCTTGGGAAGGGGAAGAAAAGCGCGCGAAATAAGGGGTATATAAGGGCCACCTTGAGAGAGGAAAGGCCTACTTGTTTCAAGTCAGCTTCAAAGCGAATACCGAAACGAGATATTAGTACAGGCTTTTTAAGCGTGGAAAGTATCGAACTAGGGAAAGCATTGGACAAAACGAAGCAAGTGAGCACAATAAATTTGAGAATCTCTTTTATTGTCAAGGCCTTAGTACCGGACGCAAGTACCCACTGATTGCAGCGGGGAAAGTGACCGTTGAGGAAAGGAGCCGAAACAATAAAAGAGAAGGTAAAAAGAGAATTTTTGGAAATGTTTTTTCAAATGATTTTCACACGAGTCTCGAGCGGAGGTGCCAAGCTTTTATGACTATGGAACGTGGACTTTGCCATTAGTAATGAAATAAGCGCATGTCCGAGCCCGAAAGGCAAGGAAGGCGACTGAACAAGGAAAGTGGCAAAGAGGAGCAAGTACAGAAAGGAGAGTATAGGCACCATCCGATTAGAAAAAGTGCGATAATTAGAGAAAAGAAGAAAATCACGAATCTCGCAGATATTCGAAGGAGAAAATTCGGTAATTTAAAGGAGAAAGCATAGAATCACGAAACTCGAAGCATCCTGCGTTAATAAACGTCAGAATATTAAAGCTGACAGCCAGCTGGAAGCCTAGATGAAAACATGTAACGAGAGAGAGAGAGAGAGAAAGAACAACAACAAAGGGGGCAGTGGCCGAGCAAGGCCGAACCGGCGAAATCGCGAAGACCGCGCGACACACATAAGCACACACAATTGGAGCATTTAAAATTTCGAATACATACAAGTCAAAGATGTACATACAACAAACGTACACAAACACGAAACGGCGGCCATTATAGAAAAGGAATGACTCGTTACCCGGGCAACGGAGAGTCGCGAAATTCCGAAGACGTAGTAAGCCCCGCCACCCCGGTACGCGAGAGCCGCGACAGCCAAACCGACCGAGCGCGCGAAATCCAGATACAGGACGATTCAAAATTTGTTTGTAACATGAGATGAAGCGAAATATGAATAAATCTTCGTTTATTTGTTGAGACATAAAAGGTTTACATTAATTTACTCCCTTATCGTGCCCCGAATCCTCATAAATTTAATGTAACTAGGGGTCACCCGTTACAATATATTTACAATTTTTTCCAGCAAACTTCTTTTAAGATACTCGCATTGCAGGAAATATCGAGATATTTTAATGTCGAAAAACCGAATAAAAGCAAGATTTTTCGTCGCATTTTCATGAATTCTGTCTAGTGATAACTGGTAATTTCGGCGATTCATTCTTCTTAATTTAATTTTTTGTCATTTTTAAATTTTTTCCAGATAATACTTGTTCTTCAAACGCTCATATCTCTGAAACTAATCAAGATATTTTTTATTTAAAAATGTCAAATGGAAGCTACATTCTTCTCACTTCGAATAAACGCAAGGCGTTGGATCTTGGTCTTTTTGGGTTTTTTCTCCGATTAAAACGCACGTTAAAAAATTCAAAATTTTAAGGCGTTCGCCGGAATAGAAGACATTTATTGTACATTTTTTCCTTTCGCACACTTTTTAGTGATGCCAAAATGCAACTTTCCCGCGGTATTACGATACGATCCGCCAAAAGTGACCGTTTCTCACTCTACCCTAACAGACACACACACGCACGCACGCACACACATACCACGCCCTCGCACGTACGTACACACACGGGATAGAAAAGTGAGACGAAAAAAGATTTTTTACAGTATTATCATTTATTCGATTTATCGCCTTCTTCGAGTTTTCGTTTTCTCCCATTATTTGGTCGATACACCTAAATAAAAAATAAAAATAAATATAAATAATAGATACGAATCTCCCAGTCGTTTACAAATATTTGGAGTTCAAGAGTACTCGACATTTACGAGTACCAAAAATTTGAGAGTACCCGATTACCAAATTCGGGTACCTGATAGTGGCGGGTAATGCAAAAACGTAACCCGTCGGGTACCCGACCGACCCGAACATCGGGTACCCGAATGAGTCGGGTACCCGCACACCCCACAGGTTTTGCAACTCTAGTGGTGGAGGATGGTTCGCATGACAAAGCCGCCCGCCAGAGTCGCTTTAATCGAGGAATGTTCTGTGCGACAATGACAACAATAGCCACGCATTCTCGTTGTAGTCTAACATGAGAATCAAAATGTTCCACAAGTTATTAAAAAACGAATGATATTCCTATGCAAATAGAAATACATAAACTCATAAACTGACCAGTATGAATCACAAATAATCTATCCAGGAATTAATTGGCGAATCGGCCATCAACCCTATCATTGAAATCCAAGCCAATTTAATTAATAAATATTTTAGTACAGTTCAGTAAACAAAAATGGTTGAGTGAGAGAAAATTAAAAAATTAATTTTGTTATTTTATGTATAAAATACATTCTAGCTGAATGGGTTGATGCCTGGTTGAAAAGTTCGTTCTCTTCGGTTCAATTCCTATGCACTGTTTCTTTTCTTTAATGCAGATATAGATGCGGAAAAAATGCAAATTTTAACATATTGTGAATGTGGCACGAATAATTGAGGTTACTGCTCGCAAGCATTTCCGTGTACACGTATACATAAACTGCTATTTTCGCACTTTATATTTTCCACGCAAAAATAATTTTGGGTGGATAAATCCTATAAAAACAATATTCTATCCCTTACAATTCAAAATGAAGCCGGAATGAAGGATATTTATTAATTGCTATTATGCAGGTACAAAATAATCGCAGACCAAAACGTACAATGTAGCGAAATAACCAAATTTTATAAATGTATTTTATTTTTATTTTAAAGAAACATAAAAAAATAAAATATTTAAATTTTATTGGTTTGTCAGTTTAGACAATTTATTTAACAATTTTTTTACTGTCATATTTTCCTGCAGTGCACTTTTCTTCATGCGCAACCTAAAATAACAAGCAACCGCAAATAAGAAGATATCCGAGCCATCCCTGGTAAAAATGTCTGATAGAAAACGAAAAAAAAAATTATTTCGTTTTGGTTCGTGTTTCTGATTCCTGTTTTTCATAAACATCTGCAGATTATTATAATCGGAATCGTATCGGATGATGATGAGTTTATAATATCGAGCTCCAATCCGAATTAATAGCGAATGAATGATACCACCCCATTGCGTAGGATTGCGATATACGACATATGTTGTTTATATGTGTGAATTTATTCGTATATGCTATGTACGATTGTACCTTTCGTTTTCGTTGTTTGTTATAAATGTATATGCACGAATGTATTACGTCGTATAAAACAGCATGTATAGTTTCCTTTTGTGTTTCTGATTCGTATATTGCGCAATCAGGATATTATTTGTGTGAACCAAATTTGATCATGTTCTATATAAATACTGTATAAAGAATACTTTCATGCAGTTGAATTTGGCATTCTTCATAGGATTATTATAAAGTTGAATCATATATCTATGAATAGTATATATAGTATGAATATGCCAATGAAAATGAACCATTTTGAATGCGATACGTTTCATTGTAGTTGAGCCTGTATTATATTCATTATTCGTAGTATTTCATTGAAAATGTATGTACTACGTAATGGAGAATACAGTAACTGCCAAAGAAAATAAATCATTCTGAATGCGATACGTCTCATTGAAGTTCAGGCTGTATTATTAATTACTAGTAGTATTTCATTGCGAATTTATGTACTACGTAATAAAGAATACAGTATGACATGTCAATGAAAATGAATAATTTTGAATGCGATACGTCTCATTGCAGTTCAGGCTGTATTATTAATTAATAGTAGTATTTCATTGCAAATGTACGTACTATGTAATAAAGTATACAGTATGATATATCAATGAAAATGAATCATTTTGAATGCGACACGTCTCATTGCAGTTCAGGCTGTATTATTAATGACTAGTAGTATTTCATTGCAAATTTATGTACTACGTAATAAAGAATACAGTATGATATTTCAATGGAAATGAATCATTTTGTATGCCATACGTTTCATTGCAGTTCAGCCTGTATGATTAATTACTAGTAGTATTCCATTGCGAATGTATGTACTACGTAATAAAGTATAAAGTATGACATTTCAATGAAAATGAATGCGATACGTCTCATTGCAGTTCAGGCTGTATTATTAAATACTAGTAGTATTTCATTGCGAATGTATGTACCATGTAATAAAGAATACAGTATGATATTTCAATGAAAATGAATCATTTTGAATACGATACGTTTCATTGCAATTCAGTCTGTATTATTAAATACTTGTAGTATTTCATTGCGAATGCACGTACCACGTACTGAAGTATACAGTATAATATTTCAATGAAAATGGATCATTTTGAATGCGATACTTTTCATTGCGAATGTATGTACTACGTAATAAAGAATACAGTATGACCTTTCAATGAAAATTAATCATTTTGAATGTCATGCGTCTCATTGCAGTCGAAGCATGCAAATTTTCATATTTAAAAACCACACGAATTAAGTATTTAATACATATTGCTCGGCCCTGTAAAATGAAAGGTACACCGAGAAGAATCAAGCACAGTTTTATACACTGCTTTTGGGTCGGCGAATTATTTTTGTAACGCAAATAGATAAAAGGATCCAACCTACGTTAAAAATCAATAGGTTTTTATATTGCTGTTGTGTGTGTGTATGTGTGTGTTTTTTTTTTTTTAAAGAGGTTTAGCGGGAAAATGCCTGCGCACCGTAGCAAATAATTGCCGTGTGTCGGGCTTGCACCGACTAAAAACCCCCGTTCCTCTGTGGCCTTACAAATTCTCCCGCGGGACGACCGCTAGGTATTACATCGCGGCAGAGGCCTTAGCCGTAGCTCTTCCTTCAGTGCTATCAGACGACCTTACATCCCCCGTTCCACTCGAGATGGTATGAGTGGTTTAGGGGTTCGTGTCGCTGATTTCATCTATGACTGCCTGGTCTTCCGGCGTCGTCTTCTTCCTCGCGCGTTCTGCACGTCGCAATTCCTTCATTACTGCGGCAGCATAAGCCGATACCGCTGTCCATGCGTCTGCTGACTTCAGCATCAACTCAACCAGGTTGTCCGGGGTGATGCGTGTCTCCAGCTGATCCTCGACTATCGCGCGGGAGGCACTAAAACGTGGGCATTGGAACAATGCATGTTCAGCGTTCTCCTCGACTGCTACACATGCTGGGCAGTCCGGGGAATCTTCATAATTAAACTTATAGAGATAAGCCCGGAAGCAGCCGTGTCCTGAGATCACTTGAGTGAGATAATAGTTGAGCTCCCCATGTAGACGGTTCACCCACATCTCCACCTTCGGGATTAGTCGATATGTCCACCTTCCCTTGGTAGAGGCATCCCACATCGTCTGCCACTGGTTGAAACTGGTTGCTCTCGCATCTGTCCTTGCATAACTGGGATTTCTAGCTCCCTTCTTCTGGTACATCAATCTACGCTCCCCAGCGAGCACCTCAATGGGCAGCATTCCCGCGATAACGTTGATAGCGTCCTCGGAGACAGTGCGAAATGCACAGGCTACCCTCAAGGCGCTGACGCGATACGTTGGTGCAGCCTTCCTGCGGTACTCCTGGATTTTCAGTGCGTCAGCCCATATGGGTATGCCATAGGTGAGCACTGAGGTCGTCACTGATGACAGCAGTTTCCTCCTCTTCTGTCTGGGGCCACCAACATTAGGCATGAGTCGCGCCAGTGTGGTAGCCACCCGAGCGGCCTTTCTGCTGATCTGCTCGGTTTGCTCTTTGAAGTTCAGCCTCGCGTCGAGAATCACACCCAGGTACCGAATGAACGGTTGGGATGTGATTTCGGCGTTTCCAACCCTGAGCGTTACCGTTTCCATCACCTTCCTGCTGGATACGAGGAGTACTTCTGTTTTGTGGGCTGCAAGCTGCAGTCCAACAGAAGACATCCATTCCTTTATCTTGGCGAAAGCTTCGCCGAAGAGTACGGTGATTTGCTCCAGGAATTTGGCGATGACAATCAGCGCCGCGTCATCTGCAAACGCTACGACGGACACTCCTTTCGGCAATTGTAATAGCAGCAGATCATTGTACATGATGATCCACAGAAGCGGTCCAAGTACAGAGCCCTGAGGAACTCCTCCAGTCACCCTATACGTCTTCGGTCCATCCTCTGTGTCGTACATGAGCCACCGAGTGCGAGCCGAGTTACATAGGTAACTCGCCACTATTCTCCGTAGGTACCATGCTAGACCTAATGTTTTTAGGGCATCCATGATACACTTCCATATCGCCGAGTTGAAAGCGTTTTTGACGTCGAGAGCGACAACTGCGCAGTACTTCTTGGACCCTCTTGTCCATCGTTTCCCCGCAGTCGACTCCTGCGCCTGCTTCACCACTGTGTTAATGGCATCCAGCGTAAAGCGCTCCTTTCTGAAGCCAAACTGGCCCTCCGCCAGTAGAGGGTCCACAGGATTGAGAAGTTCGTGGAACTTCTCAATCCTGTGTTATGGATGATGCGTTCGAAGATCTTTCCAGCGGTATCCAGCATACAGAGCGGACGATAGGATGAAGGTTCGTCCGGCGGCTTCTTCCCTTTCGGGAGGAGCACGAGCTTCTGCCACTTCCACTTGTCCGGGAAGATTCCTTCCTTGAGACACCTATTGTACATGCCCAGGAATATTGCCGGTGCCAACTTGATCGCTGCCTTGAGTGCGATGTTGGGTATCCCATCTATGCCGGGGGCTTTATTGTTGCCCACCCTGACAATCGCCGTAAGAAGCTCTTCTTCAGTAATGGCTGGGATGTCCTCATCGACGTCCTCCGCGAGCTGGTAGTCCTCCTCGGGTTGCTCAGGGAACAGATGTGTAACAATCTTTTCCAGCAGGGCTGCGTCCATAGGTGATGGCATCGGCTGGCTTTTCAGCCGAGTCATTACTACTTTGTATGGCCTGTCCCAGGGAGCATCTTCCACCTCGCTGAGCAGTTCGCCCCAGCTTTCAGCTTTACTCCGCTTGATAGCCTTTTTAAGCTTCAAGCGCGCCTTCCTGTGCTGTTCTTCCAAATCGGGGAACGAGCGTTTGCCTCGAGCTCGTTGCGCTCGGCGGCGAGTTCGATGACACTCCCTTCGGAGGCCGGCAATTCGTTCGCTCCACCAGTGTACCGCTGGTCGGAAGTCGACATCACGTTTCCGTGGCATTGTGGCATCGCATGCTTCGGTGACCCTTTGCATGACCACCTCGACCTTCTCGGTTGCACTTTCTGCTGCGAGGGGGCTGGTGTCAAAAGTTTCACGAAACAAGTCCGCGTCAAACATTTTTGCTTTCCAGCCCTTCCCGTTTGTCATCGGTGCCTTCGCTATTCTGCTGAAGTCTCCGCGAATCTCCCAGAGAATCGCTTGATGATCACTGTGAGTGTAGATATCACTGACTACCCAGTGGCACTGGTTGCCTCTGGCCAGGCTACTACTCACAAAAGTGAGGTCCACTATAGAGGAGGCTTCACCTTTAACAAAAGTGGGCTTTGTACCTGCATTAAGTAGTACTACATCTAATAAGGACATAGCCTCAAGCAGAGCTTGACCCTTCCTGTTCGTCACTTTACTACCCCATTCCACAGCCCACGCGTTGTAATCTCCGGCTATAGCTACCGGGAATCGTTGTTTAGCGTCTGCGACTAGGTTGTCGAGAAAATTCTCAAACTCATCAGTCGTCAGGCTAGGCGGTGCGTAACAACTGTAGAAATAAACTCCTTTGGCTTTTATTCTCACGAAACCAGTTTCCATCCGACTCGCAAGATCCTGAAATGGAAGCTTTCCGCAAGACCAAATTGCGGCCTTCCCACTTGCGTCAGATTCCCAGGGTTGCGTGTCTAGATGTCTATATAGTTCCGAGAGTATCGCCAAGTCAGGCTTCAGCTCGCGTACAGTCTGCATGAGCAGGTCCTGTGCGGCTTCACAATGGTTGAGGTTGAGCTGGAGTACTCTCATTTGCATCGTTTTTGGAGTGCCTGGATAGCCTGGAGAGCCCGCGTATACGCTGGACATCGGCTGCTACCTGCGATGTGGGCTGTGGGTGCCCCATCTCCCGCTTCTGCACATATGACACACTTTGCGCTTGCTGTGCATTCGGCAACTTTGTGGCCAGTGATACCGCACTTGATGCAGTCTTTAGCCCGGTCGACACTGCTCTTGCAGTTCCGTGATAAGTGTCCAAATTTCCAGCACTTGAAACACTTTAGTGGCCTCACCACCTCTCGGATTCTGCAATTACACCAGCCGACTCGGATGATTCCTGTATCCAGAAGTTTCCGGGCAGCAGGCACCATGATTCGTATTACCGCGGTCTGAGTCCTGCCATATGCTTTACGCAGAGACTTAAGAGAGTGTTCCGTGGCTGGATAGTCCGGTCCCAAGACTCTCTGCAGGGCCGCCGATATCTCCTCCTTCGTCGCATCCTCTTCCAGGTCCTTGATCTCCAGATCCACTTCCTGGACTTTACTCTGCACCGTTGCTGATTCGCCAAGAACACCTTCGAATTGGTTTCGCAATTCCGGTGCTTTGGCTGAGCTCTCCTTATTCAGAACGATCAGCAGATCTCCCGCGTTCGTTCTGCGTACCTTTTGGACGCATTCACCTGCATCCTTGAGCGCCGGATCCTTCTTTATACGACTCAAGATCTCCGCATAGCTCAAGTCACCCTTTTTGTGGATGACGAGAGCGTTGGGCAGAGTCGGCCGTTCGCGAGGTTTCTGCGGCTTCGTCTGAGGCTGCGTCTGGGATATCTTGTGCGATCTTTTCTTCTTTCCGGCAGTCTGCCACTCCTGCTCTGATCGCACGCCTCCCTTATCCTCGGGTTGACCAGCCAGCTCCTCCAGCTGCTTCTTCTTCTTCGGCTCCTTTCCCTCGGTCGACGTTGGTGTAACCCGCTTTCTCCTCTTCGCCTTGCTTCCTTGCGTCGAGGTGTGTGTGTGTGTGTGTACACACACATATATATATGTGTATATCTCGTCGCCATCGTGTACAAGAGTAAAAAATGGCCGAAAATATCGGGCTGACTTTGTATATTCACTCTTGATTATATCTAGTCAACTAAATTTCAACTGGAAAAATAACTTTTTTGATGTTTTGCGCTGTTATTAATTACTTGAATAGATGTATACTGAACAAGGCTCAATAATTTTGGCTCAAAAAAACTCAAAAAAACACAGTAAAAGTGTTTTTACTATTTTCGATTCCATTTCATCACTTTCTATAGCATCTTTTGTTGTCCCTATCACATCTTTTTCATAAAACTTCATTTTTCATATAGAATATGATAGGAGTTTTAACTGCGGGATAAGATTCAATTTGATTCATCCATAGTGCATAGGAAATGTTAGCAGCATAATCGTATCTCTATTATTCGAAAAAAAAAGAAAAGAAATTGTAATGATACGAAAACGATAGAATCATGCCCTACAATGAGACAAAGACGAAAGAATTCAATTGGTCCCTGAATTAGGGATGTTCCGATACTAGTAAATACAAGTAAAGTATCGATACTTTTCTTTCGATACCAAGTACTTATGGTATCGATACATTCTTTCGATACTTGCTTGGTATCGAAACCAAAAGTACTTGTATCGAATTGAGAAGTATTTGTATGCTGGTCGTGGTTTCGAGCCTACGCCACCGGCCGTGGTGGCGCCGTAGTTGGTCAGGCTCTGGCGGCTCTAGTGGTATTGGGTAATTTTAACCAATAGCGCTACTCGATTGGCATCCATTACCAAATGCAATTGGTCGAGGCCACGGTCTTACCTATCGAATGTATAATATTATCATTGTGATATTCGGAGTCGAAATATTACGATACAAGTGAATACGAAAAAGTACTCTGTTCTTTATTTTCGATATCAAATACTTTTAGCATCGATTCATTCTCGCGATACTTATTCGACATCAAAAGAAACAAGGTACCGAATCGAATGCGACTAAGCAAACTTCACAATTTCTGAACACCATCCTAGCGAATAAATTACAAGAACGAACAATCTTTTAAACCGCTTATTGTTTACGCCTGGCTGGCAGCGCGGCGAGCGGCGTCGTTTCCATTCTCACAATCAGCTCTCTCTCTCTCTCTCTCTCTCTGTCTCTCTCTTTCCCTCTTAATTATTTTCATCGATTAATAAAGATGATTCACATAATACTTCTACTTACTGTTTATTAATACATGTGTGGTTCCCAAATATATTTTTGCCATTATCCCATATAGTCCCATAAAAAATTGTAAAAAGTATCGATATGAGTAGGTATCGATATTTTGAAGGTACTCATATGAGTAGAATCGAAATTTTTTCCAAGTACTAGTTATGTGAGTAGGTATCGATACCTTGTGGGTATCGGAACATCCCTACCCTGAATGACAAGGAAATCGGATAAAACTAAACCGCAGCTACGGTATGCATCTGATAGAATTCACCAGTCGCATATAAATCTATTCAAATTCATAAAGTAGCTGTTTCGGAAACTCCATCTCCGACTCCCTAATTTCGGGAGACCCCGCTAGAGCTCGACGTCTCTTGGTCGGTCGCGCGCTTGACTCGGACAGTGCCCAGGCGCAGGGATTTTCTCCCCCTAATTTCAACGTTATATTATTGCCTCGGCCCTTCTTTTCCAACACTTCGTTCGGAACTTCGATATAAGTCACAAGTCTTCTTCGATAAACGGTTCACCTTCGGTCTCTTCCCCCGTTCTTAACGCCAACGGACTAACGCGATTTACGCCCGCGTTAGCTCCCGCGGCAACGGTCAACTCGGGACTCTTCCAGTCATTTATTACAATAGTCCAAATAGTTAAATAGTGTTAAATAAACCGATATTCGTTATATTTTAAACCTTGTGCATTTTCAACTTCATTCAATTTCCGGCGCGTTCCTCTATTCTCACGAATAACTCAAACCATTTCCCACTCGTTCACTTCCAACCAGAATCCGAGAGATTAACCCAAATCTAAACAGTAGCAATGACGAACTTTACATTACAACAGATGGTATTTTTTATCATGGAAAAGTCACCAATCACCACCGTATATGTATTATTCGAAATCATTTCTGCGTCGCTTATAGTGTAGATTTTATAAAATCAAGCTGTGCAATGACATACAAACGAAAGAATAGTATTCGTATGACGCATGGAAAATGAATTATACGAGAATATCCCAGGTAGCAATTTGAAAATAGTTGTCTATTAGTTGTCCAAATGGGTACCAAATGTCCGCTTGAAAGTTACCTATAAGTTATCATGTGTCCAAAAGTTATCTTTTTGGATGGTTGTTGACTTAAGATAACTTCCGGGCGGACATTTGGCACCCTTTTAGTCGACTTTTGGACAACTTTTTGAAAATTGCTACCTGGGATGATACGAGTTTTAAGTGCGGGATAAGATTCAATTTGATTCATCCATAGTGCATAGGAAATGTTAGCAGGATAATCGTATTTTTATTATTCGAAAAAAAAAAGAAAAAATTGTAATGATACAAAAACGATAGAATCATGCCCTACAATGAGACGAAGACGAAAGAATTCAATTGGTATTTGAATGACAAAGAAATCATATACAACTAAACCGTGCCTAGGGTATGCATCTGATAGAATTTAACGGATCGCATAGAAATCTATTCAAATTCATAAAGTAGTAATTACGAACTTCACATTTATAACACGGAGCATTGGTTTATATTCGAAACGAACCAATATTTATGCACCACCAAGGGAGAGCGAGATAGGTCCGAAAGGATATCATGAGAATTATGCATTATTCCTATGATGGTTAATAATATTCAATCGGACATTTTTAGCAGGGATGTTCTTTACATGGTAAGTCGCTAACACATGTATTACACTCAACTGACCACACTATGTGATAACCATATACGCGGAATCACAGAACACACAGGTTGTGTTCTCACTGTCAAAAAAACATCCCTTATACCAGCGACACCAAAGACAGCTTCAATACGCGGGTCGCCCCCACCACTGATATTCTATCGAGCTGCAAGGCCCAGTGGCGGAATAGGCCCGGGGCGGCATTGCAATGAGGCAGGTAGAATGCGATCCTAAGAGTGGCATCCTACACGATAAACGAAAACGCGTTTTGTCTCGGCTTTTTAATTCTTGAAATCGCCACTGCCTAGCGTTGGCTGTGGTGTGACAGCCTTCGGCTCTAAATACTCAGGTCAGCTGAACGATTTGATACTGTCGTGGCTTTCGCCTGTTATCGTTATGGCGACGTTATTCATTGTGTTCAAATGGAAAATCATTAGAACGGAAAATCTTTCCAAATATATCAATAGATTTTCATTCATGTAAGATATTCAAAACACCGACGCAACATACATATATATGCATGCCTGTCACACGACTACTAGCGCCACAGTGCGGCTAGGACATTTTGCGAACAGCATTTATCTACCAGTGTCAGGGGGCTGGTACCGCACTGTCGCGTAATAAAACAAATAAAAAGCGCTAACACGACCATTTACATTCTTCTTTCTTCAATGTCTCACAATGCATCGTTCTTCAAAATGTTTTTCACGCACGTACTGGGACTATTTCAGTCCCGGAATAGCATCGAGCCATTTTTTAAGTCGTTCGACGTTTCTGGGCACTCAAAACACGGAGCATTTTTGCTTAAAACTTTTGTACCCCGTTTTACAATTGCGAACCGCGCAAGCCTTAACCATATCGCATTTTTTTTACGTACGTGAAGTTGGCAGCATTGCCACGACGACTGAGCACGTCTTTGCGCACGTGACTCCTCAATTTCAGCAAAATGCTGATTATTTCAATCCTCCTCGATTGATGATCGTTTGTTATGGATTGTTAGACAAAATCCAGCGTTTGTTAGACTTTATTTATTCAATAATTTGATCAAATGAATTGTAAAGGCAGTGCCGTACGATATGCAAAAAGCACCCTTTGCTACTTCATAAGGGGCGATCATTTAATCAAATTAATTGTACAACCAGTTGGTGAAGGCAATGTCTCTATAGATAAACAGAATTCTTAGAAAATCCAGCGTTTCTTAGAATTTATTTATTTAATAAGCAAAGTTGATGTCAAACAAATTGATGATAAACAAATTTGATGTCAAACTTAGTTGCGGGAAGATGGTTTTGTAAAGATTTCGAACTTTTCTTTGTAACCAATCGGTTGTTAGTCGTTTGTTAGTGATTGTTAGTCGATTTTTATGGTTTGTGAGAGTTGAATTTTTATTTTATCGTTAAAGAACCTTTCATTCCCATAGCACGCTGCAAGCCACGTGAAGTTGGCAGCATTGCCACGACGGCTCAGCACGGCTTTGCACATGTAACTCCTTAATAGCAGCAAAATACTGATTATCTCAAACCTACTCGATTGTTAGTCGTTTGTTAGTGTTTGTTAGACAAAATCCAGCGTTTATTAGACTTTATTTATTTAATAATTTTATCAAATGAATTGTAAAGGCAGTGCCGTACGATATGCAAAAAGCACCCTTTGCTCGTTCATAAGGAGCGATCATTTCATCAAATTAATTGTGCAACCAGTTGGTGAAGGCAATTTCTATATAGATAGACAGAATTCTTATATATAGATTGCTTTGGAGAAAACCGAAATACAGAAATTAAGTCATTTTTTTTGTCGCGGAAGCAATAAGAAACAAAATTTATTTATAGACACAAGGAAATTCATGAGAAATTTACATCCAGACATAAAATTTACAGATTACCACCATATTTATACATTATGATACGCTGTGCAGATAAACAGTAATTAATTAATAACGAAAAAACGAAATTAAGTCAGTTTTTTTTCTTGCGGAAACCGTCACAAACGAAATTTATTTATAGACACAAAAAGTTCATAAGAAATTTTAATCCAGACAAAAGATTTAAAAATTATCACATCTCATGTTTACACATTTTGATACGCTGTACAGATAAAGAATAATAACGAAATACAGATATTAAGTCAATGTTTTTTTTTCGTCGCGGAAGCAGTAAAAACATAGACACAAGAAAATTCATAAGAATTTTGAATTCAAACAAACGATTTACAAATTATCACACATCACATTTGCACATTATGACACGCTGTACAGATGAATCGATCTTACAGATTTGATTTTTTCCTATTGTCTTTCGTTTTAATTTTCCTTGCGTGATTATTTTCGTTGACCGATCACGCTAGAAAATGTCCTCTCACGACGAGATAATAGTTTATCACTTTCTTCGTGAGCTCTTCGTTGTGTGCGTGGCATCCCACGTACTGCAAATTTTTCACGTCCGAAACTCTGCCGAGAACTTGATGGAGAGTGTTGATTTTAACGTCAGTTCTCGATCGCTCGCTGCACTCCAAGTTTATCTCGCGATCGGGCACTAAAAGCAACAATTCAAACAATATTACAAGCTTTTATTTAATTTGACTTTCTATAAAAATGGCAGGTCGATATTTCACCCACTCAACCACTCACTTCTCATTTTCACGCTTCGAAAATAAACATTTTGTTTATTTTCGAGACATGTGACAAAACGTGCAATATATGAAAAAATCCATATATTGCACTTTTGTCTCATCGACGGGACACTTTCGGGAACGTATCTCGCGTTTGTGATAATTTTTAATTCACTCGGTACGATAATGGTACGATAAAACTAAACCATTCTTTTTATAAATGTAAGTACTATTTTTCTTACCTACGATTGATTGTTTTCGCTGCAGATTACTAAATATATTTTATACCGAGATACAATTATTTTTTTTTTTTACATCTAACACAATTCGCAAAATTGGTTAGCCCGAACACGCTTTATGCCAACACGAACGACGAGCGGGAATCATCGATGACACTTGACGTCGGTTGTGTTCTTCTCGCTTAGTTCACTTCGGTGCGGTCATGCACTAGCGACGCACGCCGTGAAAACACTAACTACTAAATTCCACAGTTTCGCGGGCGCTTTTAGATCACCTGAATAAACTTAGTCGCCGACTATGAAAATATCGAATTCTTTTCCATGCCAATCGATTGTTAGTAGTTTGTTAGTGTTTGTTAGACAAAATCCAGCGTTTGTTAGATGTTATTTATTTAATAATACAAAAAACAAATTGTATGTCAAAATTAGCCGCAGGAAAATGCTTTCCTAATGATTTCGAACCTTTTTTCGTAACCAATCGTTGGTTTTTCGTTTGTTAGTGATTGTTAGTCGATTTGTATCGTTTGTTACAGCTTAATTTTGACTTAATCGTTAAAAAACTTTTCACTCCCATAGTACGCTGCAAGCCACGTGAAGTTAGCTGCAAGTCACGTGAGTTGGCCGCATTGCCACGACGGCTGAGCAGGGCTTTGTACATGTAACTCCTCAATTTTAGCAAAATGCTGATTATTTCAATCCTACTCGATTGTGAGTCGTTTGTTAGTATCTGTTAGACAAAATCCAGCGTTTGTAAGACTTTATTTATTCGAAAATACGAAGAACAAATTTCATGTCAAAGTTAGCCGCAGGAAAATGCTTTGCTGATGATTTCGAACTTTTTTTCGTAACCACTGAGAACGGCTTTGCACATGTTACTCCTCAATTTCGGCAAAATGCTGATTATTTCAATCCTACTCGATTGTTAGTCGTTTGTTAGACAAAATGCAGCGTTCGTTCGACGTTTTTTATTTAATAGTACGAAAGACAAATTTCATGTCTAAGTTAGCCGCAGGAAAATGCTGTTCTAATGATTTCAAACTTTCTTCGTAACCAATCGTTTGTTAGTGATTGTTAGTCGATTTTTATCGTTTGTTAGAACTTAATTTTGACTTTATCGTTAAAAAAAACTTTTCACTCCCATAGCACGCCGCAAGCCACGTGAAGTTCGCTGCAAACCACGTGAAGTTGGCCGCATTACCACGACGGATGAGGAGGGCTTTGTACATGTAACTCCTCAATTTCAGAAAAATGCTGATTATTTCAATCCTACTCGATTGTTAGTCGTTTGTTAGTGTTTTTTTAGACAAAATCCAGCGTTTGTTAGACTTTATTTATTTAAAAATACGAAAAACAAATTTCATGTCAAAGTTAGCCGCAGGAAAATGCTTTTCTAATGATTTCAAACTTTTCTTCGGAACCAATGGTTTGTTAGTGATTGTTAGTCGATTTTTATCGTTTGTTAGAACTTAATTTTGACTTTATCGTTATAAAACTTTGCATTCCCATAGCACGCTGCAAGCCACGTAAAGTTGGCTGCAAGCCACGTGAAGTTGGCAACATTGCCACTCCTGCTGAGCAGGGCTTTGTACATGACACTCCTCAAATTCAACAAACGACTAACAAACGATTGGTTACGAAGAAAAGTTCGAAATCATTAGAAAAGCATTTTCCCACAGCTATGTTTGACATCAACTTTGTTTTTCGTATTATTAAATAAATAAAGTCTAACAATCGCTGGATGATGTCTAACAAAAACTAACAAACGGCTAACAATCGAGTAGGATTGAAATAATCAGAATTTTGCTGAATTTGAGGAGTTACATGTACTAAGCCATGCTCAACCGTCGTGGCTATGCTGCCAACTTCACGTGGCTTGCAGCGTGCTGTGGAAGTGAAAAGTTTTTTAACGATTAAGTCAAAATTAAGCTCTAACAAACGATAGAAATCGACCAACAATCACTAACAAATGACTAACAAACGATTGGTTATGACGAACAGTTCGAAATCATTAGAAAAGCATTTTCCTGCGGCTTACTTTGACATGAAATTTGTTTTTCGTATTATTAAATAAATAAACTCTAACAAACGCTGGATTTTGTCTAACAAACACTAATAAACGACTAACAATCGAGTAGGATTGAAATAATCAGCATTTTGCTGAAATTGAGGAGTTACATGTACAAAGCTGTGCTCAGCCGTCGTGGCAATCTGCCAACTTCACGTGGCTTGCAGCGTGCTATGGGAATAAAAAGTTTTTTTACCGATAAAGTCAAAATTAAGCTCTATCAAACGATAGAAATCGACGAACAATCACTAACAAACGATTGGTTACGAAAAAAAGTTCGAAATCATTAGAAAAGCATTTTCCTGCGGCTAACATTGACATGAAATTTGTTTTTCGTATTATTAAATCAATAACGTCTAACAAACGCTGGATTTTGTCTAACAAACAAACGACTATGAAACGATTGGTATGGAAAAGAATTTGATATGTTCATAGTCGGTGGCTAAGTTTATTGAGCTTTTTGGATCGGACTCGCCACAGGCGTTCGTACTCCTTACCTCTAGTCTTCCTGTAATGCACAGTGACCTTGCGAAACTTCATAGGTATTTCCTAGGGTGACAAAATATTCGGCATCTCACTCTTGATCTCATCGATCACAGAGGGCACAGGTAAAGACGAAGCGGCTTGAGAGCCAAATCCTCTGTTCGCCAGGGCCACGGTCTTACATACAGGTCTGGAAACGACCGTGGTGGGGGTAGGCACTGTTAACGAACCCACGTTTGTTTCCAATTTTCGCCACTACGTGGCATTGTTATCGGTGTGTACGTGTGCGACAAGGACAGAACAGCTTCCTTCTGTCTCTCTCACTCTTCTCGATGAACCGAAATGCACATTACCTTTTTCTTGGGGAGCGAAGGGGGAATAGAGGTAGATGAGAAAGAATTGTGCTATAAGGACGGGGGATTGTGGAAGAAAATAGAAGAGGGGCTTGTAAAAAGGGGAAGATCCTGTATGGGTGGAAGAAGACCAATATAAAATTTAAAAAATAAATAAAAATACTTACCTTTTTCGAGTGAAATGGATTTTTATTCGAATTTTATTCCGAGTCTCTTTCGATGACGAAAGGAAAAAAATACGCAACACATGGAATGTTGAATATACAAATACCTTTATTGGTTCGTCAGTTTAGAAAGCCCTGAAACAACTGTCCACCTTCGCCAGCTTTATGAATATTTTTCAAACTATAAATGCTCGTTGACGCGAACAGAGGTTATCGAGAACGTTGTAATAAAAAATGGAGTAATAAATGGCACGGGGCGTGGTCTAAGAAATGGCAAGGGGCGAAGGGAGAAATCACAGAAGACCGTGGATGGGAGGTACTCGCCGAAAGTAGCGACGGCGGTGGCCGCGAGCGGAATGAAAAGTGAAGCTCGTAATGCTGCCTCACGACTCCATTGAAGTCTGGCATTGTTTCCAGACCTGTATGTAAGACCGTGGCCAGGGCTTCTCTGTCCAGGGGCGAGTTTCTCTGAAGTGGCAATCTTCTGTACACATCAGAATAGAGAGTAGGAGCCGAAGTGGCGCAGAGGCCTGGAGACACAAGTCCCCAAGACGTTATTGCGGGACTTTATCTGAATCGCTCGAGCCTCTTGGACCCCAAAATCCAGAAGAGCATGTTGAGGTTTACCGTTATCTGGGACTCAACTTTTGAGAGCTTTACGTAGCTTGCAGCATGCAACAGGGATGAAGCGTTTTCCAACTATTAAATAAAAATTCAGTTCTAAGCAACGATGAAAAATGACTAACAAAAGAGCGATATGAGAAGAGCCCGCATTTTGCTGAAATTGAGGAGTTGGATTATGGAGACTAGATACAGGAGGCCACACTCGGCCTTTCAACTCGTCCCCAAAACGGTATTCGAGATAGATGGCGCTGGGTTGCTCCGGAAAACGTGTATAGATACAAGCAAAACATAGGTCCGATGAAGACGGTTCTTCTTATTCTCATGAGAACTCATTCTTTTTCATATTGCCTATTATCGATATTTTGGACAGTATGCTGTGAATATTAAGAGCTTATTACAGTGTAACGAGTCGAAAAATAGTTGATTATCGCTATTTATTTTTCGATGGTTAAAATTCGCTAATCAGTCTGATTTTTTATGTCAAATCAAAGGAGTCATGAAGAACAGAAAATACATTTTGAAACGTTTATTTCTATTTCTTTTACATTTATTTAATGGTTGGAAATGTCTTCGAAAAAAGGGTGTTCTCATGGTATACACGGTTATGGCCGTAAATATGATCTGAAACAAAATTTGTAAAGAGATTATTAATCAGTATGAAAGCCGCTATCTTGGTATGGAGTTTTTATTTAATCAAAATTGACAAGATGTCAGCGTTTTGAAAAAAAGTATCGAATTTAGCTTATTTTGTCAAGATTGCAGTTGAGTGCTCGCTTCCAGGCAGAAAACCTGTCATTATACTAGTCCTGGCACGATAAAATCCAATAAAATTTTTAACTATACACTGTGAGACGGTTTCCGATACTCGCGTCCCAAAAACAGCTCTCGTCCGACTCGTACGGGATAGGGCGCCAGCCGTCAAAATTCTCACGCGACAAATTTATTTTTCCCGACGAATCGACGAGATGTCGTTTGTCCGACTGACGCAGCCCTGAATTTGGCAGAGGGGCGGGGTGGATCCGTGACGACAGCACAAAAAGGTTTTACAAGAACACTCCGAGATTTGGTGAAAACAGGAATCGATTTTATTATCTTGCGACTCCCGCATACAGCGGAATCAGTTCAGGATACGCGCAATTCGCGGTCCTCTTATTCTTCCAAATTTGTAGTTTTCTTTCTCGAACGGAAATGACGACAAACAAATAATATCTTAATCCTAACTTATGCTAAATGACTTTGGTTCTGGTACTTGAAAAATGAACCCCTCTCGGCGGCTCTACATTAATTTAATATAAGCGAGGTCTTTGCGAATGACGGAATCGCGCAAGGTCACTCGATCTTTCCCGTCCGTTACTGATCCGCCATGACAATATTGCTCGTGACTTCAATATCCTCAATAATCTCAAAATTTCGGTACTTTACCCAACGGTCCACAGCGCGCGCATTACAATGGGTTTGACGAGCGAAACGACGGCCTCACCGCTACAGTTTCAGAAGATCTCGATCCGGTAAAACCTCGGTCTCGATCTACGATTTTTCCGGTGGTGTCGCTTTCTTGGGTGGCGGGAACGGCTACGGCTTGGGAAGTGCACCTCTCCTCGTTGTAGACCAAAACTCAAGTGATGAAATTTTTGCAAGGAGCCTTTCCGCGGACCTGGGTCCCGACCCCCACTCCTTGCCTAGTCACAGCCTTTTCGATTTTGCAGAGTTGACCTTGCCGATAACGTTCGCATTTTCCTAATTACTGAACATGAACATTGCGTTAAGCTCCCGTCCCGGGACCTGATTGGGTCACGGACTCTTCGGGATGATGACCGGCTTTAGAGGGCCACAGACAGCGCGGAGTGGGGCTTGGCGACCTATCTTTGGAATTTGCGAATTCCCGTTGTCGCTCGTTGATACCCAAAGGAATCCATTGTCGCGAGGTGCGGAGGGCCGTCATTAGGCGAGACGCCCCTCCTTCTTATTGGGATCCGCTGGTATTGGGTGTAGATGAGCGACGCCTCGTCGCTAGACCGTGTGCGCCAGGGTCGACTCGTTCCGCGCTCCTGTCCTTAGTAACGGCGAGAAGACGCTGTTCGCTCACGAAGTACAACAAAAAAAATAATAACGAAAGGGTTAATAAAATAATTTTACGCTAAGCTAGGCTCTGGGAAATCGCTTAAGCGGGTTCCTGGACCGCGGGAGGCGCCCTTCCATGCGCCGAGCCTGAGCCACCTTTAGTCTATTGAGACGTGCGAAATCGCCACGTCACAACACGTAGAGATAGTTTCTTGACAAAAAACTTCAACATCACTTTATCTCCAAAATATGTTTACCTTAGGAGTACGATAGACCGCATGCTGCTGCAATCCCTATGCGCATCGCAGAGTTCTCTATACTAATTTCTAAAGTACTAATTCTAAAATACTAATTTCTATCCAGACTCTCAGCGGACAAGGCAAGAGCAATAGTCACGCTCGAGGCGGACTTATATTTATCAAGTGAAGAGGAAATTCCTACGGAACCGATAAAAAAGAGGGAGCAGTCTTCGGTGGAGGAAAAAGAAAAGCAGCGCAAAACCATTCTGATTTCTCCACCGAAGACTGCTCCCTCAATTAGGAGAAAGAAGACTAAGTATTCGGGTTTGGGCCAGTCTCGGGGTAAAGAGAATATCCCCAAGACTGGCCCTTGCATACGCAGGAGGACCCTGGCATTGAGGCCACCCACCACCCGGCGCCGTTTGTATGCAATATAAATAAATAAACGAAGAAAAAAATATTTTTTTATCTGACTTTATTACATTTTAAAGTGGAGACTCTGCTCGTAGTAGTCTTTGAGGGTGGTTGTTGTCGAAGTGTCTGGAATGCATTCGGTGCTCGCAAAGTTCACTTGTTGTTTCTGCCACTCAAGGAGCCACGTTTTCAGTGCGCACGCGTTGTAAACTGCGCAGTGAGAAGGATTCCGCGCGCGTTGGTGATTGGTGCACGAGATGGTCGTGTTCGCCGTCAATTGACGCAGCGATGGGCAGGTCAGGTCGTCGAGGTTGTACACATCGGGTAGAATTTTTTCCAACCATCTTTTCTTCTCATAACCCTTCACATGTACCTTGCTGGCATCTCGTAGAATATTGATGAGAAGTTCGTGGACTTCCTCGTAGGGCACGTTGCCGCTATTCCACGTTAGACTGTGATAATTTTTCTCCAACCATACATTTTCGCTCTGATACTTGGCAGGTAAATAGCTCCACCTGTGCGGCGGTTCGAAGAGGTACACTGACGGTAGTGCATCGTCTTCGAGGGCAACCACCGCTACCTCTTTGAATACGATCTCGTTGAAGGGTCTCTTGAAACCCTGGAAGTCGACAACGAACTCCATTCTCGGACTGATGCTCGCGCTTCGTGGTTCGGCTCTTTTATATCCTCCACTACTCAGCGCCAACCAATCAGCATCGTTACCCCTCCACTACTCGGTAATGACAGCCAATCAACGTTTAACAACTTATCAGCCGGTACTGGCGGTATAAATTCGGGTCCCGATGGCCAAGCTGGCACAGTTCCCTGCATCATTTGAGAGTAACGACAATGTCCACTCAAGATTGCACAGAAATTATTGCGAGTTGGGAAGAAGTGTTGACGCTTCTGCAGAATTGAACTCCCAACGAGATTCAAGAATGGATGAAACGTTTAGCCAAGGTTATCAAGACGCTGGAACATTCACAGACGCTAGCCACCACCGCTCCGGAAAGACAAAAGTACTTATTCACCATTGGATTCTTGCGAGGGATTGACATCAAATTGGGACGTCTGTTGAAAAGTGGTCAGGGCGTGCAGAACCGGGACAAACTCGTATATCGAGTTCAATGGACAGATCTGAATTCATCGTTCAAAAATGGCATTAGGGTGGGGCTGGTCACGAATTTGAGGCACGTTGACGTAAAGAGTTTCATGAAAGACTGCATGGCTCACTTCCGCACAAAAATTGAAAATGTGCTGAGTCAAGCTTCGGTGAAAGTGTACGCCGTGCTGGCTGCGAAATTCGTTGCAACGAAGAATGACGAAGCAGTACTGGACACGAAATTCTTCAACACGAAGGCTGCGCCGATTTTCCCCACAACCGATGTTCGAGCATGGTTCATCGAGAACGTTTAGGAACCAATTCAAACGGATATGGAGGAATTTGAACAGCAAGGTTCCGGCTGGTCACTCCATTCTATCATCAACATGACGGTAAACATAAGCAAGTTCAATCCTTTGCGCGGCAGCTGTTACGTGGATCTTCCGTCGAAGATACGAAACAAGAAGGCGTGCATCAACGTTCGAAACAATGACAACCAGTGCTTCAAGTGGGCCATACTATCCGCCCTACATTCCACACACAATTCTGATCGCGTTTCCGAATACAGACGGTACGAGGCTGAATTGAACTTTGACGGGATCGAGTTCCTCGTAATACCGCAACACATTGGCAAATTCGAGAAGAAAAATGATGTCTCGGTGAATGTATACATTTTAAGAAAAAGGCAGAGGGAATTTATGGTCGTGCCTGTGCACGTAACGTCCATCAAGAAGAATAAACACGTCAATCTGCTGCTCGTGCAAGATCACTACGTTGACGAGGAAGAGGAGGAAAACGAATGCTACATAGTACCACGATTCCACTACGTGTGGATAAAGGACTTGTCTCGCTTGATCTCGGCACAGTTGTCGAACGGTAACCGCGCGCTTCATATCTGCGATCGATGTCTCTACTATTTCCACAATGCAGACAAGCTGGCTGCGCATGAAATCGATTGTAGGAAAGTCAACAAGTGCAAGATCGCTATGCCAAAGGGGGCAAACAGGATTCTCCGTTTCAAGAACCACGGCCAGAAGGAGCGAGTGCCCTTCGTCATCTACGCTGACTTTGAGTGCCTGCTGAAACCCACCCGAGACGAAAATGCCTACCAACAGCACGAGGCATTCAGCGTGGCATACTACTTGAAGTGCAGCTACGACAATTCGCTCTCGAGGTATCGCAGCTACAGAGGTGTGAAGCCTGCGGAATGGTTCGTGACAGAACTGCGAAACGTTGCCCGAGAACTCGACGACATTTGCGCTAATCTTCGACTTATGGAGAGACTGTCGTGGCATCAGGAGTGGGAGTTGCGCACTGCAACTGAGTGTCACATTTGCGAGAAACCCTTGCTCACCAGTGACAGAGTGAGGGATCACTGTCACCTCACAGGCAGGTACCGCGGCGCGGCGCACAACGAGTGCAACCTGAACTACCAGGACTCCCGAACCGTACCCGTGGTCTTTCACAATCTTTCCGGCTACGACTCGCACTTCATCATCCGCGAAATCGCCACGTGCTTCGAACGTCGAGTTAACGTACTGCCTCAGACGAAAGAACGTTACATCTCGTTCACGAAACACGTCGCGGATAGCGAGGTGGAATTCCGATTCATCGACTCGTTCCGTTTCATGGCATCGTCGCTGGAAAAACTCGCGTCGTACTTGAAGGAATTGAAGATTGTCCGGAGCGAGTTCACGCACCTTTCCGACGACAAGTTCGAACTTCCCACGAGGAAAGGTGTGTTCCCCTATGAGTACGCCGACTCGCTCGCCAAATTGGACGACACCGAGCAGCTACCGTCGAAAGAGAAGTTTTACAATACACTGCAGGACTGTGACATCTCGGACGAAGACTACGAGCACGCCAAGAGAGTGTGGAGTGAGTTCAACGTCGCCAACTTGGGCGAATACTCAGACCTCTACTTGAAGACCGACGTACTGCTCTTAGCTGATGTCTTTGAGAATTTCCGCAACGATGCCATCAGAGCCTACGGCCTAGACCCCGCGCACTATTACACACTGCCAGGCTTCTCGTGGGACGCTATGCTCAAATACACTTATATTCAGCTGGAACTGCTTACCGATCTGAACATGCACATGTTCATTGAGCAAGGAATACGAGGTGGGGTGAGCCAGTGCTCGAACCGTTACGCCCGTGCCAACAACAAGTACATGAGCGACTATGACGCAAGCGAGGAGACGAAGTATCTCATGTCATTCGACGTGAACAACCTCTACGGCTGGACAATGACGCAGTCGCTCCCGTACGGCGGTTTCCAGTGGGTTGACAACGTCGATTTCCTCAACGTGCCAGACGATTCGCCGGTCGGGTATGTCCTCGAAGTGGACCTGCAGTACCCGGAACGTCTCCACGACGCACACAAGGACTCACCTTTGTGTTCCGAGCACAAGAGCGCCCATGGCTCAACGCAGATCAAACTCATGACGACACTCGACCCGAAGAACCGCTACATCCTGCACTATCGTAACCTGAAACAGGCCCTCGAACACGGAGCTCAATGGATCGGATGGAGCTCAAACGCGTCCATCGAGTCTTGAAGTTCAAGCAGAGTGCGTAGTTGAAACCCTACATGGAGCTCAACAGCGAATTGCGCAAGAGGGCGCGAAACGACTACGACAAAAATCTCTTCAAGCTCATGAACAACGCAGTGTTCGCCAAGACTATGGAGAATGTGCGCAAACACGTTGGTGTCAAGCTCGTGAAGAAGTGGGGAGGACGTTACGGAGCCGAAGCACTCATCGCCAAGCCCAACTTTCACAGCTGCTCCATCTTCGAGGAGAACCTCGTCGCCATACAGCTCACCAAGACCCAGGTCTACCTCAACAAACCCATCTACGTCGGCCTGAGTGTACTGGACTTGTCGAAGATCCACGTATACGCCTTTCACTATGACTACATGAAGCGAGAGTTTGGCGATCGCTGCAAGCTCCTCTACACCGATATCGACAGCCTGCTGTACGAGATTCACTGCGACGACATCTACGAGATCATGAGGCGTGACATCGAGAGGTTCGATACTTCGGACTACCCACAGCACAACCAGTTTGGCATGCCATGAGCCAACAAGAAGGTGGTCGGTCTCATGAAGGACGAGTGCAACGGCAGCATCATGACGGAATTCGTTGGCTTGCGCAGCAAAATGTACAGCGTCCGAGTCGAGGGCCGTGATCGTGTGAAGCGAGTGAAGGGCGGGAGGAGGGCGGTGGTCGAGGCGAGCATCACCTTCGACGACTTTGTGCACTGCCTGCGGGAGAAATTGACGCAGCGCAGGCAGCAGTGCGTGATCAGATCGCGCTTGCACAAAGTGTTTACCGAGAGGCAAGTGAAGGTGGCGCTCAGCGCTGACGACGACAAACGTATCCTCCTCCTCGACACCACGGATACGTTGCCGTGGGGGAATTTCAGAGCCCCCCACCGCCGCGCGCAGTGGAGGGGATAGCGGGTATATGAACGTCGCGCTTGCGGCCGTTTACCTCATCAGCACGATGGATGGCATCGAGAAGCTCAACAAAATCGCTCTGCTTGAGGATTTCCTGCCCACGAAGAAACTGGCAGCGCTGAGTATAAACAGCGTCTACCGTGTCACCGACCTGAGACAAGTCACAACGAAAGACGGCCTGAGAACCGTAGCCACCCTCGCCGACGAGTGCCAAGTCTTTCTGCTTAAACGCATCGCGGACGCGTTCGTGAAGGATCCGAAGATGAACGAGCACATGGTGCAAACAGCCACGGACGGACAATTGCTCCTGAAGTACTTGGGCGGCAGCGAGGCCAAGATGAATCAAATAGAATTCAGCATCGATCATAAATAACGTGAAATGTTTTTTATTGAAATAAATGTTCAAACCCATTTAAAATCGGTCTTGTTTATCCAGCTATTGTGCGAACTATCGAATCCCAGCCACTTGACGTAGACTCTGTCGCCACGTTTCCTCAACACTTTTTCCACGAGATACATGTCGTGATACTTGACTCTCAGAAGCTCCTCCTCGTAGAAACCACCGGCAATGGGCTTGTCTCGGTAGTCCTTCAGCCTGTATGTCACCGGAACGGTCGACTCCATCACTCGACTCACCGTGAAAATTTTCGTCGTCCAGTTAGGCGTGTAGCCTTTCTCGAAAACGTGCTTATTCTTGCTGACTCGCACCTTGTCGCCGATTCGGAACTTGGGCGCTTTGCGACTTTGACAATCACGCGGCTGCAGCAACACAGTTTCAACGTCGGCCACCTCGTTCGGCTTCATTCCGATAGTGCGATGTTTGCTGCTGTTGTATGTAGCTACGAGATCGGGCAAAATGTCGAGCCACTTGTAGGCACCGCGCAGACTGAACTGCAGCCACATCTTGTTCTTGAGTGTGCGATTGAACCGCTCGACGATGGATGCCTTGAGGTTGCTGTACGTCGAGTAGTGATTGATGCGATATCGACTCATGAGGCTCTTGAAGGACGCGTTGTAGAATTCTCTGCCTCGGTCAGTCTGCAGATTCCTCGGTACTCGACCTTGTCGTAGCACGAGTTCCATGGCCGCAGTGACGTCGTTGCCGGTCTTCCGCTTCACGGGAACGACCCAGGCAAACTTGGACAGCACGTCGATGATTGTGAGCAGATACCTGACCCCCCGGTTTTCCCGAGCGTACGGTTACATCTCCACGAGGTCGGCCTGCCACGTCTCATCCAGTCCTCGCACGTCAAACTTGCGTCGTGCGGGTTTATGCAGCTCTTCCACCAATCTCCGATGCTCCATGCCGCGTGTCCAACGTTTTAATGGCCTCGGAGTTGCGCGTGGCTAACTCCAGAGTCATTTCAACGTTTACCTCGATAATTCTCAGCCTGTCGTTCACTTGATTCTGCAGAATATGTATGTTCAGTTGCAGATCTTCAAAATCCTCTCTCAGCCGAGTTGTGATGTGAAACAATTCGCTCAGGGTGCTTTGAACAAGACGTCTCGCGAAACTCAGGTTGACCCCGTCGCGAGGTTCACTCGCGTCGGCAACGTTGCGCAGCCTTTTGCCCTCTACGCCGTACTGTCCGTCGGTGGTGAGCTTGAATCCGAATCCGGAAGGACCTCGCGTACCGCCCTCAGTTCGTCCTAGCTGACGTCTGAACACGTCGATGCTCATTGTTCAAGTGACGTTGCAGTGCCCCTTGTGCCCCGCTTATATGACAATACCGGCCTCACGCAGCTCCTCGATGATCGAGATGATCTCGTTGACGTGACTCGAATTGCCGGCCGATCGCTCAGCCATCAGCAGACGCAGTCGATCAACGAGCTCATTCGGGTCGTCCCAGTACACGTAGTCCATTCGCGTGTTCCTTCGCGCGATCTTTTACCGAGGCAATACACCACTACCGGTGGATGTACCACCACCGACCAACGGCGCCACCCAGTCCCTGTACTTGCTGTTTCTTTGCCTGTGAATGACCTCGTCCGACCTGTAGTGTTTCTTGTGTGCGTTCGTCGTTTGCAGGATTTTCCCATAGATATTCTTGTCTTCCGCGCTCACGAGATGCGCACTGAGTTCCTTCCTGAAGAGCAGTTCGAGCAAGCCGACGCTCGATCGATACTTCCTGTCACCCACAATCACGTCGTCGTTCACGAAACGTATGGGTGAGTCGCCGATCATCATGCAACCGTCTGGCAGCTTTCGATCCCCATAAGTCACATCGAGATACTTTTTTCGATTCGTGTTGAGCATGTGAAGATATTTGTCGAGCGCAGGCACTTCCGGCATGTCATAATATTCGTCGGGACTCGTTTTCTGCACGTATTCGTCGGGGCTCGTTTTTTTGCTGCTGCACGCATTCATTGGGTGTCATTTTCGGCCATTCTTCCTCCGCGTCGTACGCAGTTTTGAAGGAGCTTTCCATCTAATTATCACCACGAGACACCTCCTCCTTCTTAAGCAACGTGTGCCTGGCGTTCACGAGGCGTTCGAGAGGTTTGACGATTGGTTTGAAAGTTTCGTCCAGAGCTGTCTCCATCGTTTGCTTGTCCACCTTGAGAAGCATGTACTTGCGCTTAATCGCGTCATCGCTTAGTTCGCTTGGATTCAGTGACTTGGAGTACACATAGACGTTTTCGAAACGCAAACCATTGGGATGCGTGATGAGGGCTAGCAACGCGTTGGTCTTGCCGCAGTTTGACAGACCGCAGAAGACTGCGCGAATACTGGCAGGCAGCAGATCGCCGTGTCGCGTGCCCTGCTTTCCTCCCTCAACGAACGCATCGAAATTCATCACCGGTAGCTTGTGAACTTGCTCTCGGAAGTCCATGACTGAGCCGTCAAGGTATAAATAGCCCGCTTATATACCCCTCGACTTCATTCGCTGACTGATCGCGTAGTGATGCACACAGGTCGAGGTGTCCTGAACAAGCTCATCAACAGGCTTCCAATCGAGTTGCACATACCGGGCTATCAGTACTGCGGGCCAGGCACGAAGCTAGCGGAACGCGTCGCTCGCGGTGATCCCGGTGTACATCCTCTGGACGCAGCCTGCAAGGAGCACGATATAGCGTACTCGCAGAACCGTGAGAACGTCGCAGCTCGCAATTCGGCCGACCGAGTTTTGGCAGATTGGGCCTGGCAGCGGGTGTTTGCAAGAGACGCCGCTATTGACGAGAAACTTGCCGCTTACGTCGTGGCAAACACCATGAAAGCCAAGTCGAAACTCGGTATGGGGCTGAAGAAGAGGCGAAAGCCCCTCATCGCGCTTTCCAAAATAGTGAGAGCCGCCTCGCGATCGGCCGGAAGTAATTCTCGCGAAGTCATTCGATCGGCGCTCACGAAGGCTCGCGAAGCTGTGAAGCAAGCTGGCGGAAGGAAGGAGGTGTTAGTGCCACGCGTACTGCCCATCCCGGAGAAAGTGGGCGGAGTTTTGCCGTTCCTCATTCCCTTGTTTGCCGGCTTGAGTGCTACGGGAGCGCTGGTAGGTGGCGCTGCGGATGTGGCAAAAGCTGTGAATACCGCTAAAGCTACCGAGCGTCAATTGCAAGAGAATCGTCGACACAACGAGATGATGGAAGCTATCACTCTCGGTAAGGGGCTCTACCTCAAGCCTCACAAAAAGGGAGTTGGTATACACGTGGAGGCGAAAAAAAAAGTTCAACTATCCCAAGCGTCCTCTAACGGACGCCGACCTGCTGAAATACGCGCAGGACGTTCCGCACTTTCGCGGTGTATTCATGAGAAACGATTTGCCGAGGAATGGACCGCATTATCGCGAATCGGCTATCGTAAATCTCGACGACAAGGAAGGACCGGGCACGCACTGGGTGGCCTATCGAAAGCACGGCAACAACGTCGTCTACTTTGACAGTTTCGGCGATCTACCACCACCTCGAGAACTCCTGAAGTACCTCGGAGTCGCCGAGGTCAAGTACAATCACGCGAGATATCAGGATTTCGAAACGTACGAGTGCGGCCATCTTTGTCTGAAATTCTTATATAAGCAGTTGTGAGAGTTCACGCGGAGTCAGTCACGCATCAGCATGGAAGAGTCATTGACTCTCAGCCTGTCGGGACGCTCGTCTCTACTGGAGGCGCAGTACTTTCCGCCGATCGAACTCTCACCCAGCAAGAACTACGTTCTCGGACTAGTGGAATTCCTCTCGTTCAACTCCGTACCCAACATTGATACCGGTAAAAACAAGTTTTACGCGGGTGGTGAGGTGATTGCGTTACCGACGGGAAATTACGAGATCGAAGATATCGAGAAGTACTTGCAGGATGTGCTTGGGTGAAAAGGCATCTCCCTCAACTTCAAGCCCAACAACAACACGCTGCGTAGCTTGCTCAAGTGCAACCGAAGCGTGGATTTTCGACCGGCAGACTCCATCGCTAACCTGTTGGGTTTTGCTGCGCGCGAGCTGTCACCCGATACAACTCACAGCTCGGACTTGCCGGTAGCTATTCTGAGAGTCAACGCACTGCGAGTCGAGTGCAACAACACGTCCGGGGCGTACATCAACGAGCACAGAGCGCACACGATCCACGAATTCTTCCCGGCAGTACCGACAGGATATAAGATCATCGAAGTTCCCTCGCAAGCCATTTACCTGCCGATCACCGTCACAGTCATTGACCACGTGCAATTGCGCATAGTCGATCAGGACGGAGAACTGGTGAATTTTCGCGGTGAAATCATCACTATCAGACTGCACATCAAGGAAGCCGAGTAGACATGGGTATCGTCTACAACAACAAGGTCGGCTATAAAAGCGCGTTACCATGTCGCCCAAGCATCAGTCGTCGACGAGTGTCGAAAACGCTAACACGTCGGAACATTCAGTTCCTGAGAAGCCTCGGACTCAAACTTGTCGTTGGTGGTGGAAGAGAGTAACTTGCGTGATATTTTGCTGCTGGAATGGAAGAGGCCTTGAACGTGCACTCGCCCGTCGTTTTCGACGAGTCCGTAACGCATTACGAGATTCATGGGCATCAACCCTATACTTCATCGAGTTTCGCCAACAGCGATGAGATTCGCATATCCATTCAGCATCAGGACCTGTGTGTTCTACCGGCGCGAAGGTCTACTTACGCGTCTGCGGTAGACTCAGCAAAACGAACGGAAATGCCGTCACGGCGACACAGTTCGGTAACAACGCCATCTTGCTCTGTTTGAGGAAATTCGCTACGAGATCAATGCCATAGAGGTGGACAGAAGCAAGAACGTTGGTCTGACGAGTCTCATGAAGGGCTACGCTTCACTGAGCCCCGGTCAGATGTTCAGCGTTGAAAACTCTGGCTGGTTCGAAGAGCCGAAGCAACTGACGGACGACAGGGGATACTTTGATGTGTGCATACCGCTTGCCATGATTCTCGGCTTCGCTGAGGACTATCGCAAGATCGTCATCAACACGAAGCACGAGCTGATTCTCACGCGATCGAGGAACGACACGAATGCAGTTATTCAAACAGCCCTCGAGAATGGCGCCACCGAGGAATTCAAGATTGAGATCGCTAAAATAGAGTGGCTGATGCCTTACGTGATGCTGTCAACTAAGCACAAGATACGTCTGCTCAGTCACATTGAGAAGGACATCACTATGTCTTTTCGCATGTGGGAATTGTACGAATACCCCATGCTTCCAATCACGACGAAACACGTTTGGACGGTCAAGACGTCTAATCAGCTGGAGAAACCGCGCTTCGTCATTCTCGCCTTGCAAACGAATCGACGAGGCGTTCGAACGGCAAACGCTAGCCGCTTTGATCACTGCGCAATAACCAATGTGAAACTGTTCCTCAATTCGCAGTGCTACCCTTACAGTAACCTCAATCTCGACGTGTCGCGCAACCAGTACGCTCAGTTGTACGAGATGTACGCCAGCTTCCAGACTGCGTACTACGCCAAGGAGGCGGAACGCATGCTGACAAAAACAGATTTCATCGCGCATGCGCCACTCATTGTGATTGACTGCTCGAGACAGAACGACGCCCTCAAGCAGGCACCGGTTGACGTTCGTATCGAACTACAGGCTCAATCCAATTTTCCCGCGGGAACTACAGCCTACTGCCTAATCTTGCACGATCGCATCGTCGACTACAATCCCATAAGGAAAGGAATGTGAGGAAACGCCTCTAGAGTGGAGGGGATGAAGAATCCGCCTATAAATGACGCTCGAGTCAAGCGTTCATCATCATTAATCGCAATGGAGTACGTGGTGGATACACAGGGCTTCCATCGGGACGAGTTTGTCCCGCAGAGGGGACAAACTCGTCCCCTCAAAGAACTGGCAGTGACTCCGCTCAATGCGAACGTGCAGCCGCTGATTTTCCTCTTCAAACCACCGATCCCATGTTACGATCTCCCAGCCAGGTACAAAAGCATAAATTCCTGGCTCGAACGCAACTACCATCATCTCGACTGGAGCACGGGAGAAGTACCCTACTGCGAGGTGGAAAACGTGCTCCGATCGGTTCTGCACAACGCCAGCGCCGTCTACGTGAAGGCACAGCAGAAGCAGCAGTGGCTCGAAAGTTTCGGATTCGATGCACGAGACGTCGTGGCGTGTCCCTCGCTGAGGAGAGCCAACAAAGTGGCGGCATTCTGCCCTTACCACGATTCACCCAATTGTGCACTTCGAAATGTCCTGCTGTTGAGGAAGTTTCTTCGAGAGAGCCTCCTGTCCGTTGGACGATCGCTCAAACTGTTTCATCGAGTTGGATCCCTCTCTGCCATGGAACCCATCGACATCGCCCAGCTACCCAAGGAATTCATCGTCACCTTCGCTGCATACAGCGTCGATCTCGCCTGGGACAAATTACCCGAATTCCTCAAAAATGACCCCGAAGTCGGCGAGTGTCAACGATGCCGCGAACACGCGGACAAAATTTTGCCACTCAAAAGAGAATGTAAACAATGTATCTTGAATGCTTAATAAAAACATTTCAAGCGTGAGTGTCACAGCAATCCCGATTGTCAAGTATCCTGATCGCGCGCGTTTGAATTTCCCGCCGAAAGGTCTCCCCGTTTGAATTTCCCGCCGAAACGTCTCCGCTTTTGAAGCTTTCGCGCGCGCGCGCGGTCTTTCAATTTCCCGCCAAAAGGTTTTTTTTCGAACTTCCCGCTAAAAAGTATCCGCTTTGAATTTACCGCCGAAAGGTCTCCGCTTTTGAATTTTCCGCCAAAAGATATTTCCAGCTCCCCCCCCCACCCGGTCTTTTGAATTTCCCGCCAATAGGGGATTTCCTGTCGGTATCTACCGTCGGTAAGGTAGATTCCCACAGGAACCATGTTCGGGTCCGAATCTGCCGTAGGTAAGGTAGATTCCCACAGGAACCATGTTTGGGTCAGAATCTACCGTCGGTAAATTCCTCGGACTTGCTGGAATCTACCTTACCGACCGTCGGTAAAGTAGATTTCTACATGAGGGGAAATCAGCATAGCTATACTACTTTGAATCTTTCTCGATCGGCATTTTTTCAAAACACATTTCACATTGGGATGGGGGTTAAAACTTTAAAAGGCCAAATATAGAACGACAAAGATTTCGAAATGATATAATTATAAACTTAAAATAACGAACTATAAATTATTCGAAATGTTATCCTTTGACCGATAATGAAATTGAATAGCTATTACACCAAAGGATTATTTATGGGAGAGCGCATTTATTCGAGAACGGGTATACCGATTGTCTGCAGTTTGAGTCATACAAATACAGATTCAAACAATCTAGAACATTCACATCTCCGAAAAAGAAAGAAGTGAGTATCTAATATTGGTAATACCATCTATAGCAAAAAGCCATATATCGAGGATAAAAACTTCGAAAGTTTTTATCTCAGATAGGCAAACGAGCGATGGTCCTAAATAGCGAACACCGAAATAGCGAACATCAAAGAAATGGACGAGTTGCTTCATAATTTTCTGCCGATTTTCGCTAACACGTACGAGATTCTTTTAAAGTCTTTAAGAGGGGATATACATTTACAACGATTAAAAAATCAATTTCTTTTCTTTAAGGGATAACACCATTCTAGGAATTTGGAAAAATCATTTTCTTTTGGCTTCAAAAATACTTTGGGGCCATAAAAACAATATGCAATTGGTCCTGCAGCGATTTTTTTTTTGGTTGGATAAGTGTGTACAGTAGAACCTCGATTATCCGAACCTCGATCATCTGAACCCTCAATTATCCTAACGTTGGCGCGAAAGATACATTGTTGATCGCTGCCACCGCCGTGAGCAACAATGAGCAACTCAACGCAACTTCTCCTTCTCTAACGACTGCGAGACTTAGCCGCTCGAAAACGCGTTACAGCCGTTCGTCAATTAAAAATGGACGATTTTATTTCAAAAAATATAAAAAAAGCATTCAACTTTTTTCAGGTGTTTCAAATACATACATACACACACACACACAGGCACGCACGCACACACACACACACGCGCGCGCGCACACGCGCACGCACGCGCACACACACACACACACACACACACATGCGCGCGCGCACACACACACACACATGCGCGCACGCACGCATGCACGCACGCACACACGCACCACGCACGCACACACGCATGCACGCGCGCGTGCACACGCACGCACACACACACACACACACACACACACACACACACACACACACACACACACACACACACACACACACACATATATATATACAGGGTGACCGGAACATTGACGTCCAAAAATAAAATTTAGGTCCCTTGTATCGTGGGGTATCCGAATAACCTCCATGTATGTCCCGCGACTTCTCACAGTTTTCGAGTTATGAATTTTTTTCTGAATTTTTGAGAATTTTCAACCTGACCAATTTAAAAAAATTTTTTTTTTAAAAAGTCGAACTGTGATGAAGAGTCCTGTGTTCTGTGATGAAAGTTATGAAAATGTTGGTGTAAAGTGAACAGGGTGTAAAGTGGTGTTGTGTATGGTGTAAAGTGTATATACAGGGTGGCCGGAACATTGACGTCCAAAAATAAAATTTAGGTCCCTTGTATCGTGGGGTATCCGAATAAACTCCATATATGTCCCGCGACTTGTCACAGTTTTCGAGTTATGAATTTTTTTCTGAATTTTTGAGAATTTTCAACCTGACCAATTAAAAAAAAAAAACTAAAAAAAAAGTCGAACTGTGATGAATCCTCTGTTCTGTGATGAAAGTTATGAAAATGTTGGTGTAAAGTGAAAAATGTACGTTCGGTAAATTATGACTTAAATTTTCAACTTAAAATTAAAAATCTGAACAGGTTCCAATTAGGCTCATGGTTCATAATTAGGCCTTGAGGTATGCGCCAGACTCTCAGCTTTCATAATCATTTTTAAAAAAGCAGTACTTAATAGGGCTACTTTGGCTACAATTGACCTTCAAAGATAGCAAGGTGGAAAATTCTTAAAATTAGCCATCTGATTAAAATTAAAAATTGCCCATTTTATCATTCCTAAGGTTATTTAGTTTGTTAACTAACCAAAAATGACTGCAGTAAAGCTAAGATTTAAACATTTGGAGGTTTATTTTTTTTAGTTTAATTTAAGTTTAATGAATTTTGCGCCATCCATTCTCGTAACGAGAATGGATCGCGTAAACGAGGGTGCAACTCTTTTACCTGATCCACGAGAACGGATCGCGCAAAATTCATTAAACTTAAATTAAACTAAAAAACATAAACCTCCACATGTTGAAATCTTAGCTTTCCCTGCAGTTATTTTTGGTTAGTTAACAAACTAAATAACCTTAGGAATGATAAAATGGACAGATTTTTTTTTAAATCAGATGACGAATTTTAAGAATTTTGCACCTCGCTGTTTTTGAAGGTCAATTGTAGCCAAAGTAGCCCTATTAAGTACTACTCTTTTATAATGATTATGAAAACTGAGAGTCTAGCGCATTCTTGGGGCCTAATTAGGAACCATGAAGTCACCTGTTTACATTTTTAATTTAAAATGAATCAAAGAAGTATGCGGCCGTGTAGGTGACAAGAGATCGTTAAGTATTCGGCTTCGGTCCGGCCAATGAAGGTTTTCCAAGGTTATCGATGGAAATAAGAAGATGTTTTTGTAACGTTTCGGCCCTCTGGTTCGGGTCCTCTTCAGAATATATATTTTTTCTGTATAAATGATAATACACAGTTTTTTAACAATCACGTTTGAAAAAGTTGTATATATGAGCGTTGTGTGTTTAGTTATCGAAATGTTGTGTTGTAGGTTTAGTTATCGAAATGTTGTGTTATTTTGTGTAATAATCACGTTGGTTCTGTTTCAATTATAATTATATAAATATAGTATGGATGATTTCCTATATTGCGTTGCTTATTGTTATATGTGTGTATAGGTGTGTGAAATGTACGATGTGTGAGAGCGAGGGTTATTTTGTTATGGAAATATAAAGAAATGAAATATGATAGTTAACTAACCTCGAAGAAGTGGTATTTCAGGTTTTTTACACATATTTGGAAATATGTTATGACCAAAAACATTATTTATGGAGATAAATGATGTTTAGTGAGAAGATGCTCAATAGATGGAGTTATTATCGTTTATGGGCGATTTTTCTGATCTATAATGGATAGGTAATTATAAGAATTTTTTTTTCATTATTGAAAATTTAAGTATAAAAAATTGATCTGAGAAAAGTTTTAGTGAGGAATCAAAAGACTATGGTAATTACCTGTTGAGTTAGTCCTTAAGAATTTGTTTTCTTTCCAGAATGAGCAAAAACTCGAAATTTACAATTTGGTTCGTTACATGTTGAGTTGTGTAGCGGACGAAAGTTCGAGAAAGACTGAGTGATGTATTAATTTCATGTGGCATATTCGAGTCTCTGTACTATGAATCGGGGGAAAGATCATACCGGCAGTGACGTGTCAATGAAAATAAATTAGGTGCGCCAAGTTAGAGGTATTTAAAATTAGTTTGTAATGTCCTTAAAATTAGCTTATCATGTCAATATATTAGTTAGTTTATCGTGTCAATAATTTTAAAATTGTTATGTGAGGTAAAATACGGTAGAGTGTGTTGATAGTTATATTATAGAATTGTAGATTAAGCTAAGTTTTTGTATGTCTGTTCTAAAATTTATGGCGTTGGGGTGTACTTTAATTTGTATCATTTCCAGGATTAGTCTTTTTTTCAGCCAACTTTCATTGTTTAGTATTTTCGCATTATCAAATTGAAAGTCATGTTTTTGTTCTATTGCAGGTTGTGCTAAACCTGTGTGTATTTCCGTAGTATGTTTTATGCTATTTTTGTGTTCTTTTAATCGGGTTTCAAGGTATCTTTTAGTTTGGCCAATGTATGTGGCGTTGCAATCTTTGCAGTCGATTTTATAAACGATGTTGGATTTTCGATTGTTGTTGATTTTGTCTTTGGTGGATCACCTTTAGCTCCAATGCTATCCAACATTGTCATGATCGATCTTGAAACAAATTGTCTGGAAAAATTAAAGTTCTCACTACCGTTATATAAAAGATATGTTGATGATATTATTATTGCTCTACCAACTAACAAACTTGAATCCACCAAAAAAATGTCTAATTCCTATAATCCAAAACTACAATTTACATCTGAAAATGAAAAAGACAACAAAATAAAAAAACACAGAACGCTCATCTATACAACTTTTTCAAACGTGATTGTTAAAAACTGTGTATTATCATTTGTACAGAAAAAATATATATTCTGAAGAGGACCCGAACCAGAGGGCCGAAAGGTTACAAAAACATCTTCTTATTTCCATCGATAACCTTGGAAAACCTTCATTGGCCGGACCGAAGCCGAATCCTTAACGATCTCTTTTTAATTTAAAGTTGAAAATTAAAGTCATAATTTACCGAACGTAAATTTTTCACTTTAGACCAACATTTTCATAACTTTTATCACAGTTACGAAGCTCATTACTTTATGCATAAAAGTACTACTCATAAAGATTCGGCTGCAAAAAAAATTCTCGACAGTCTACTACTTTTTGTAGATTTTTTTAAAATTCATAACTCGAAAACTATGAAAAGCCGCGGGACATACATGGGGGTTATTCGGGTACCCCACGATACAAGCGACCTAAATTTTATTTTTGGACGTCAATGTTTCGGCCACCCTGTATATATATATATATATTTCAACGTTAATATGTATGTCAAATTTTAATATATATTTATGTAGTGCTTTTATGTAAAAAGGTGTTGTTGATGATCTCGTCCCAAACAAACCCCCGATTCGATTATCCGAACTTTTGATTATCCGAACTAGTCTCGGTCCCAATTGTTTCAGATAATCGAGGTTCTACTATATACGTAAGGCAGATTTGCAGTCACAAGAGCCTCGCGGTTGAGATATCAGCGTGCGGGCTCTGATTGTAGACGACGCGGGTTCGATCCCCGATAGCAATGTCTTGTTTTTTTTTATTAAGCATATACGAATTAAATATCATAAATAATGCCTGAACAGGCGAGAATAGCTAAAGCGAGAGTAAGTTCGAAATTTTCTGAATATTTAAATGAAGTAGAAAAAAAAGTTGTTTCATCGGGGATTGAACCCGGACCGTAAGCATCGTTAATCCGCGACGCTGCCAACTCAACCACGACGCTTATAGTAGATAAAAAATATTTATGATACACGCTTATCCATAGTGTTTACTGTTGAAAAAAATGCCGAAACGATCGCGACAAAGGCTCAAGATTTATTTTTGAACCTTCCACGGTCGTATTGGCGGTTTATTTTTCAACGCGATTCGTCGTTAATGTTCTTAACCCGCATTTTCGGCATAAACGGGCAACCGAGAGAAAACAATGATCTCGATACATGTTTTTCACTTTGAAATTCATTTAATGCATATTCCAATCCGCAGTACGGCCACGACACAAAAATGTCGAGCTCGATCGGACGGAAAACCTCGCTCCGTTCGCCTGTCGAGCGAGCGCGATTTGCGAGGGGCAGAGACTTTTCCCCCACCGAGCTACCCATTCGTGTTCACGCATCTGCGATACCGACTTGAGCGGTGATCACGGACACGCGCGGCTACAAAGGAATCTGCAACCTCGACAGAGGCGATGATCACGAAATCATACTCCCGAACTCGCCGCCGTGATTTAGCGCCCTTTACGAGGCACGCCGAAAAGGGGAGCGTTGTGCATCTCCCTACTAATCTCTGCCGAAAAGAGGAGCGTTGTACATCGCCCTACTCAGGGAGACTAGAGTAAAGGAGTGGACACTGTGTGCTAGCGATGTGGCTCCAAAATCAAGGAAAATAAGAGTTGTAGGTAGCGTTGCAATCGGCTTTCCCTGATATATAGATATACTCTCTTGCTTAGCTTTCCGTCGGCTACTTATACATGGTTGTCTGTGGATTGAATCCATGCTCGAAAATAAAGTATTATATGATGTGGAAAAAAATCATAAATAAAAACTCACATTTTAAATAAGTTTTGTGTATAGTTATTAATGTTTTATAAGAGGCAATGTTAAATGTGTATAATTTGAGAACGAAATATTTATTGAGCCGTTCGGTGAATCGTTTTCAAATTTGATAGAAGATTATTACATAGACAAAGTAACAATGGGTGTAATTGTGATAACTTATTATTTAAAGAATTAGGCTCGTACAATAGAATATTTGTGATTATTATTATTACTTATTGTGAGAGTCATTTATTATTACACAGACATAATGTACAGCAAAATGCGCCTTGTTAACAGTACAGATTGTTTATTTAATTCATTCGCAGTGAACCATATTTAAATTTATTATTCAAAATTATATTGATTACTTTTCATTGTAACACTTCTGTCTGCCGTTGTTAATCGCACGCGTGAACGCTTCCAGCATCGCTCTTAACATTATTGGAACAATAAAAATGGAAAACATTGCAAATCCTCCAGTACGTCATGCATTGAAGCTCAATCTGACTCTGTGCATTTTTTTCAGCGATGCAACAATCTTACATTTTTCATTCTCATTAACTCACTTTCTACAACCAGAGTTCCGCACATTAGCTCCGTCAACTACGAAACACGAATCGTTTTTGTGTTTTATAATAAACGAAAAATATAACTGAACGCTCGCGACAAGAAAAAAAAACTAAATGTTAGTATAGTACGAGTTTGCAAATATCATGCAATAGCAAAAAAACGCAAACCTCGATTTTGACAACTTTCCTCTAATGCGCATGCCGAGAACCTTTAGCTACAAGTATTCCTATACATCGGGGAATTGCGATTGCAGCACCCCTTGCGGTCACTTAAAAGTCGAGATTTTGGGGCCGTCTTTTGCTGCTTATCTCCTATGCAGTGTCCACTCCTTTACTCTAGTCTCCCTGGCCCTACTAATCTCTGCCGAAAAGGGAAGCGTTGTACATCTCCCTCATGGAGACTAGAGGTAAAGGCGCCCGAACGCAGAGTTGGAGAAATGGTCTGAAAAAGCGATGACGGCTACGACTTACACCACCTACCGCGTAGCGGCGCCTCTACTGCGGCGATACCGGAAACGCCGGGAAACGCGGTGATACGAAATAGTTTGTCGTACATTTTTTCTATAAAATCGATGAGTTATATTGATATGCTTTTGTTCATAGTTATGAAATGTCAATATAATAGTGATTTGTCGACTTGGAGCCGATCGATACTGCAAATGTTTTATTTTTATTCGGTGACATGAACGATTAAATAACCCCTAATGCAACCCAACCAAATCCTAATCGCTTATTCGATTCCAAAGAGAAATATAATGGTTGAATTTGAAATAATGGTTGAAATTGAAAATATGTATTGTTTATTAATTTTGTTCATATTTCAACTCGAAATATGCACATTAATCCCTCACCGCAATAGAAATTACGCCGGCTTCGAGCGTGAAAAAAAACGTCACATGTGGCGCCATAACCTCAATTTATTTAACCGGCAAATTATAATAACAACATATTACCCCAAATGTCATTAAATATGTAAAAAAAATGCCTTCTCCTTACCAGTACGTTATCTTTTACGAGGTAACGGGTCACAATATTTTGCAGGAGCACTTTTTTCACTTTAAACACACTTTATACACACGCGAAATAAATACACCGCGAATAAAGACGTTTAAAACGGAAATAAAACTCAGAGCTCACTTCGTTATATGACCAACGCGAAATTTCACAGTGGTATCTTTGGAAAAAGAGTGCTACCGTGGCTGAATTTCAAACTAGGAAATATAATCGCCTTTATATGTCACTTTTTCACCCATTCCGTCATATGCGTTCGGACTCCTTTACTCTATGGCTGATTCATAATCCCTCCTTATCTCAAGGATGAAGGACGCCTTGATGCATGAAGGCTTCCTTGAATCTCAGAGGCGTCCTTGTAGGGATGGGCGATGTTTTTCGATGAATTGAAAGTGTCGATGTTTTCGGTGAAATAATCGATTATATTTTGTCGATTTTTTTGGCGATCGATTAATCGATTCTCGATTTTGATAAAGTAACATCGAAATACATTTATGTAATGCCTTCTCGCAGGACGTGACGCCTGGATTGGTATATAACAGCCAATCATAAATCATCTTGTCCTCGCATCTTTTTCAACACAAATCTAAAGTCAATTCTGATTGTTAGACTTGGCACACTGTACGCGATACCGGATGAGTAATGCGCGAGATCCAATGAGAAATCCAAATATTCTATACTGAACCGGAACTTTCATTGGATATCGCTTATCGTCAATACAGTGACAGCGTCAATCGTCACCCGCGTAACATATTCACCACTGGGGAAGAATACAAGAGAGCTCAAAAACGCGTGAACCGTAATAAGTGCCGAAACTCCGATCTACATTTTGCGGAAATATCGGGTTCAGCTGGTTCTCACGTCCATTTTCGCTTTCATTTAATCAACACCTTCATGAACATTTATATTTTGAGTCAAAGAACAGAATTATAGAGAGAAAAAATGTTTTCGCGAAGTCGGATTTTACATACGTTTCCAGAACCCATGGGTCGTTTGCGTCCTCGACAGATTTTTACGGCTTGCCAGCTGGAGCTGAATTAACCCATTCTGGCGGACCCGGGGCAGTGAAATAACGCTACCCCAAACTTTTTTTTTATATAAGAATATGAACGGGTAAACACACCTTCACGGGATACCCCATTAATGAAATGGCGAGGATGCGAACGACCCATGGATCTCTTAAAATATTGAAAAAAGGTGTATGCCGAATTTCAGATCGAAATTAAATTTCCGCTTTTCGGAAGTTTATTCGATTGTATTTATGAAATTTATGTTTTAATAATGGCAATCTTTTTCCAAATATGGCATCTGTGGATACAACTGCGCACATTTCCAGGTATGGATAGAACTGACTAGTAAATGATTAAAAGAATCGGGTTTGTACGATGAAGAGATTCAATAATATAAGAGCCCCGTTCATGGTTCACCAACATTTGTTTATACTCGATTAATCGAATCGTCGATTGTTTAGAGGGAAAAATCGATTTTCTGTAACGATACTTCGAAAAAATATCGATTTCTTAATAATCGATTATATTTCGAACATCGCCCATCCCTACGTCCTTGTTTCATAGTCGCAACTCGACTCTCCCTTCCAGAAGGAAGACATATTTAGGGATATGTGATTGCTTATGGTGGTAAGGCCGCTGAAAGAAGCGCCACTCGGCTGTATTTGAAACTAACTCAAACCGCTTGGCTCTCGATTGTATAGCCTCGAGTGTATAACCTCAATGTGCCTAATTAGAACTTGAGTTGCGACGAATACAATTATGGATGAAGGAAAGAATGTTCATTATACAGAGCGCGAAAGGCTGTTATTAGCTCAGCTAGTATCAGAAGAAAGCCTAATAGACTGCAAAAAAAACGGGTGCTGTTGATTTAAAACAAAAAGCTGACGCGTGGGAACGCGTTACGAAGAAATTTATAAGCGAAGGGTGCACTCCACGTACCAGTAAACAATTGAGAAAGTGCTGAGACAATCTCAAACAAAAGTAAGTAATAACTATTTTGTTCCTATCTAATTGAATTAATGCATGATTTTTTCTCTATTTCAAAATGTACTTCCATTCTTATTGTTTTATAAAATTCGTGGTAAAGGCCTTACCACACATGGCCTTTTGATCCAGTCCAAGCCAGTTAGAAAAGAATTGAAAATATGGGCGTTGTCACGAATATTTGGATCTATTCTAATTATTGTTTTATCAAAAAACATTTCAGAAAACGAAAGTTGACAACAATAATGAAGCATCAACGTCTTATGACTGGTGGGGGCCCTGCGCCCGTAGAACGTGTCGATCCAGTCATGGATTTCATGAATGTCGAGCTCGAGACCTGCCTTGAAATAAGGAGGCCAATAAGGCTCCTTATACCCGTATTTATAGTCCTTCCATGAGGAACAAGGATTCCTAGTTCCTCATTTCGCGTTTCATAGACCTTCCTTGACAGAATAAGGAGCCTTATTGGCCTCCTTATTTCAAGGCAGATCTCGAGCTTCCTTGAGGAAACCTTCGGCGCTGTGATTGGCTGTTTCATTTCATGTTACTAGCGCTTGCGCTTGCGCTTGGCGTCTATGCAGCTTTTACCTGTATCACAGACCAGTCTACAGTTTAACCTCAAAAACAGTTAAAAGTGGAGCACGTAAAAAGTTTCGAAACGTATCGCAGTGAACGGAGTTTAAACAAAAAAAAAACTGTTGGAACTCGTAAAAAGTTTCGAGGCGTACCACAATTCACGACGTAATCAAAATAAGCAATTGAAACCACGTAAAACGTATCGGAGTGTATCAGTGTACGGCGTAACCTCAATAAATAATTAAAACCGCGTGAAAATTCGTACAGAAGTGTTGCATATAATTACTCGGCATAATGAACAATGATTTTTTAAACAATTCTGATAATGAGCTTGATGATGATTTTGAGGAAACTGTGAACAGATTTCGATGGCGGCTCGTCAGAAGGTACATTCGGGACTTTGAGAATCCTATCGGAAAGTACGACGATCTGCCTTTTCGAATAAGATATCGGTTCAGCAAAGGAGCTGTGGTCGAACTTTTATTGCCGATGGTAAATGCACAATTGTTAAATACGAGACGACACGTATTAATAAAAGTCTCCGACCTTGCGGCACACTCAACACACGTATAATTTATTTGACTATTTATTACAGCAAGGAACTAGAAGCTAAGTTTAAAGCTAAGGTAAGAAATCGCAACGTTCCCCGCTCTACCGCGGTTAATCGTGCTACAATTTCCTTACGCGCGAGGCACGCTTCCGCCTACGCGCGAGCCACTGCACATGGAGACTAGAGTAAAGGAGCCCGAACGCATATGGCGGAATCGTCGAAAAGTGGATCGCGAAAGTGATGAAAGATCTTGTAGTTCAAAAAATATCCGCAAGCGATACTAGCGCCAGGGACCGAATAAGATAGGTCCGTGAGGACCGGCTTAGCAGTGTTTGTGACATACACAATGACGTTTTACTGTCAGTGAGTGCAGCCAGATCGCGCGTGAAAGTTACCCCTTCTCTAGTCTCTTACGCGCCCATGACACAATCATAGTAGCGCGTGTCCGTGAGCGAGCGACGCTCGGACGTCTTCGGAAAGAGCTGTGACCACGGCCGAAGTTTCCCGACCGCGCCTTCGGCAGCTACACCAACACGCTGAGCACGTTCATGTGCGGCCAAGCCGAAACGAAGGCTTCGAGGGAAAAAGCAATCTGAGCACGACTCGCGCGTGACTTCACCCGACGGCACGCGGGAGGCTTTTAGATGATTTCAATGCTTATTCAGCTCTTGATTCTCTTCGGTATTAATGTATTAAAAAAAATGTATCGCGCACTCTGATCGCTTATTTTTTTAGTTTATACGTTATTTTAAATATAATAATAAATCTAAATTACAACTTATTTTTCTTATATAAAATTGTTCACGCTTTACTCACACCCGTCCTTATGTCAAATAAATTATAATTCATAAAAGTAACCGGAAATATATTTATATTCGTATTATTATATTAATTCTCATACTTTCATCAAGCGATAAAGCGTTATCCCCAAAAACAAGCTAATCATTCATCCGGCCGCGAATCCTAAGTACAGTAGAACCTCGATTATTCGAACCAATTGGGACCGAGACTAGTTCGGATAATCAAAAGTTCGGATAATCGAAACGTCGGTTTTTTGGGACGAGATCATAAACCTTTTGACATAAAAACAGTACATATATATATATATATATATACAGGGTGACAATTATAGTGTGGCCATGCTTTTTTTGAGGGCCTTGCGCGAAGATTTTGGGTCTGAAAAAATATGATTTTGAATGGTTTTTCGAGCCTTTTTCGAAAAAAAATATGGCAGATTTTTGTCTTGAAAAATGTACGCCAGAAGAAATAAGGCATTGCGAAAAAAAACGCAACATACATTCCGAGCACATGAGATTGAAGTTTTTAAAATTCCGAATACAATGCACCGCGGAAAACTTGATTTGCGCCCGCCATCATGGTGGAAAAAATTGTTAAAAATACGCCGTAAAGTGGCAATTTGCGTGAAACAAGCGATTTAAGTCAGACGCGATCGTGCTATGGGATGTCCTAGCTTGGTACGTTACAGCTGCAACTTCCGAATGTTCGGCTGTCACACGAAGGTGGTTGAGAATCCCTTGACCCGCGAATGAGCTAAGGGATCTGAATTTGTACCCATCCGAGTCCAGGGCAGAGAATATGATCAATTTCGAAAAAGTTCGAAAACTCCATGTACTGCAAACAATACTTTGAATAATTTGGAATTCGTTTCCAGTTCTTGGACACATCATTTTGAAAAAAAACTTTAACACAGATTAGGGAAAATTTACAGACTTTTTCCTATTGCGCGTATTATTTTTCCCACATTCATTACTGCGAGCATTGTGTAAGCGTGTGCGTGCATGAGGATGCACGAGTGCACACGCGCGTGTGCGTAATGTGGACATTTGCCACGTTTAGAGCGCGCTCTGAACTCGGGTTCGGAGAGCACGCTACGCGGTTCGGTCCGAACGCATCGTCAAACGTCAAAACGCGTTATTTGACGTTTCGGATTAGTCAGCTGATATTGTCAGCTGATACCATCTTGGATATGCAGATTTAGCGCACACACGTCGAACTGTCGCCGAAACGCCAAATTTGACGCGTGATTTGACGTTTCATCAATCGTCTGCTATTAATTTCTGACATCTTGGGCAAATGGGGAGCACGCGCGTTGAAGGTTTGCCGAAATGCACTGTTTGGCGCGTGATTTGATATTACGTGATATCGCCGGCCATGATTGTTTGCCATTTTGGATGTGCAAAATCATGATTCGAGACGGCGAGCGATTATCTCTAGAGTTATTTAACATTTCGATTCGAAAAAAAATCTACAGTACGTGTCTTTGTCTTTTTTTGCGTTCATAAGACGTAAATGAAAACACAACAACGTACTGGAAAAAGGTGTTTTTAATGATTAATTGAAAAGTACCGAACATCGGAACAAAAACAAGTTTGGTATTTCTTTCAGACAAGTTGACCGTGCCTCTGCCTGGAGCGCCGATTCGATTTCTATCTACGCAATAAATAATTAATACATGTCTGCGATGGTTCTGAAGGCGTAAACCAGTTATTCCATAATGATGATTATGGTTCTGGAGAATGGGTTCGGAAATACCCGATATGACTGTCCCGAGCTTATGTTCGCTTTTACCTTATTTTCGGTTATTTTGCGTCAAAGGGTATCGAGACGCTCGGTGGACGGTTTCAAGCGCATTTGTTGATTGACAAAGGTAAAAGCAATGGTGATGGTGGTTCTGGGGAATTCGATACGCCACATGGACGACGATTATAAGCGCATTTATTAATAAAAATAAAAGCAATGATTGTGATGATTCTGGGGTACCCGATTGGACATGCCTGATATGACGGCATCGAGTTCTTCTCTGCTTTTACCTTTCTTCCAGTCATATCGCATCGAATAAAATGACGAAGATTTGGGGATGATTACAGGCGCGTTTGTTAATAAAAAAAGGTAAAAGCAATGATTGTGCTCATTCTGGGGGACCCGAATGGACATGCCTGATATGACGGCATCGAGTTCTTCTCTGCTTTTACCTTTCTTTCTCTCATATCGCATCAAATACACTGACGACGATTTGAAGACGATTACGGCTCATTGCTAATATGACGGCAATGTGCCGTCATATACGGGCACATTACGGCAATGTGCCCGTAATCATCCTTAAATCGTTGTTATTGTATTTGATACGATATGACGGAAATAAAGGTAAAAGCAGAGAAGAACTCGATGCCGTCATATTAGCAATGTCCATTCGGGTCCCCCAGAATGAGCACAATTATTGCTTTTATCTTTTTTATTAACAAAGGCGCCTGAAATCATCCTCAAATTGTCGTCATTGTATTTGATGCGATACGACAGAAACAAAGGTAAAAGCAGAGAAGAACTCGATGCCGTCATATTAGCAATGTCCATTCGGGTCCCCCAGAATGAGTACAATTATTGCTTTTATCTTTTTTTATTAACAAATGCGCCTGAAATCATCCTCAAATCCTCGTCGTTGTATTTGATGCGATACGACAGAAATAAAGGTAAAAGCAGAGAAGAACTCGATGCCGTCATATTAGCAATGTCCATTCGGGTCTTCCAGAATTTGCACAATCATTGCTTTTATCTTTGTTTGTTAAGAAATGCGCCTGTAATCATCCTTAAATCGTCGTCATTTTATTTGATCCAATATGACAGAAATAAAGGTAAAAGCAGAGAAGAACTCGATGCCGTCATATTAGCAATGCCCAGTCGGGTCCCCTAGATTCATCACAATTATTGCTTTTACCTTTTTTTTATTAACAAATGCGCCTGTAATCATCCTCAAATCGTCGTCATTGTATTTGATGAGATACGACAGAAACAAAGGTAAAAGCAGAGAAGGACTCGATGCAGTCATATTTGCAATGTCCATTCGGGTCCCCCAGAATGAGCACAATTATTGCTTTTATCTTTTTTTATTAACAAATGCGCCTGTAATCATCCTCAAATCCTCGTCGTTGTATTTGATGCGATACGACGGAAATAAAGGTAAAAGCAGAGAAGAACTCGATGCCCTCATATTAGCAATGTCCATTCGGGTCTTCCAGAATTTGCACAATCATTGCTTTTATCTTTGTTTGTTAAGAAATGCGCCTGTAATCATCCTTAAATCGTCGTCATTTTATTTGATCCAATATGACAGAAATAAAGGTAAAAGCAGAGAAGAACTCGATGCCGTCATATTAGCAATGCCCAGTCGGGTCCCCTAGATTCATCACAATTATTGCTGTTACCATTTTTTTATTAACAAATGCGCCTGTAATCATCCTCAAATCGTCGTCATTGTATTTGATGCGATACGACAGAAACAAAGGTAAAAGCAGAGAAGAACTCGATGCAGTCAGATTTGCAATGTCCATTTGGGTCCCCCAGAATGAGCACAATTATGGCTTTTATCTTTTTTTATTAACAAATGCGCCTGTAATCATCCTCAAATCCTCGTCGTTGTATTTGATGCGATACGACGGAAATAAAGTAAAAGCAGAAAAGAACTCGATGCCGTCATATTAGCAATGTCCATTCGGGTCTTCCAGAATTTGCACAATCATTGCTTTTATCTTTGTTTGTTAAGAAATGCGCCTGTAATCATCCTTAAATCGTCGTCATTTTATTTGATCCAATTTGACAGAAATAAAGGTAAAAGCAGAGAAGAACTCGATGCCGTCATATTAGCAATGCCCAGTCGGGTCCCCTAGATTCATCACAATTATTGCTTTTACCTTTTTTTTATTAACAAATGCGCCTGTAATCATCCTCAAATCGTCGTCATTCTATTTGATGCGATACGACAGAAACAAAGGTAAAAGCAGAGAAGAACTCGATGCAGTCATATTTGCAATGTCCATTCGGATCCCCCAGAATGAGCACAATTATTGCTTTTTTCTTTTTTTATTAACAAATGCGCCTGTAATCATCCTCAAATCCTCGTCGTTGTATTTTATGCGATACGACGGAAATAAAGGTAAAAGCAGAGAAGAACTCGATGCCGTCATATTAGCAATGTCCATTCGGGTCTTCCAGAATTTGCACAATCATTGCTTTTATCTTTGTTTGTTAAGAAATGCACCTATAATCATCCTTAAATCGTCGTCATTTTATTTGATACAATATGACAGAAATAAAGGTAAAAGCAGAGAAGAACTCGATGCCGTCATATTAGCAATGCCCAGTCGGGTCCCCTAGATTCATCACAATTATTGCTTTTACCTTTTTTATTAACAAATGCGCCTGTAATCATCCTCAAATCGTCGTCATTGTATTTGATGCGATACGACAGAAACAAAGGTAAAAGCAGAGAAGAACTCGATGCAGTCATATTTGCAATGTCCATTCGGGTCTTCCAGAATTTGCACAATCTTTGCTTTTATCTTTGTTTGTTAAGAAATGCGCCTGTAATCATCCTTAAATCGTCGTCATTTTATTTGATCCAATATGACAGAAATAAAGGTAAAAGCAGAGAAGAACTCGATGCCGTCATATTAGCAATGCCCAGTCGGGTCCCCTAGATTCATCACAATTATTGCTTTTACCTTTTTTTAGTAACAAATGCGCCTGTAATCATCCTCAAATCGTCGTCATTGTATTTGATGCGATACGACAGAAACAAAGGTAAAAGCAGAGAAGAACTCGATGCAGTCATATTTGCAATGTCCATTCGGGTCCCCCAGAATGAGCACAATTATTGCTTTTATCTTTTTTTATTAACAAATGCGCCTGTAATCATACTCAAATCCTCGTCGTTGTAGTTGATGCGATACGACGGAAATAAAGGTAAAAGCAGAGAAGAACTCGATGCCGTCATATTAGCAATGTCCATTCGGGTCTTCCAGAATTTGCACAATCATTGCTTTTATCTTTGTTTGTTAAGAAATGCGCCTGTAATCATCCTTAAATCGTCGTCATTTTATTTGATCCAATATGACAGAAATAAAGGTAAAAGCAGAGAAGAACTCGATGCCGTCATATTAGCAATGCCCAGTCGGGTCCCCTAGATTCATCACAATTATTGCTTTTACCTTTTTTTTATAAACAAATGCGCCTGTAATCATCCTCAAATCGCCGTCATTGTATTTGATGCGATACGACAGAAACAAAGGTAAAAACAGAGAAGAACTCGATGCAGTCATATTTGCAATGTCCATTCGGGTCCCCCAGAATGAGCACAATTATTGCTTTTATCTTTTTTTATTAACAAATGCGCCTGTAATCATCCTCAAATCCTCGTCGTTGTATTTGATGCGATACGACGGAAATAAAGGTAAAAGCAGAGAAGAACTCGATTCCGTCATATTAGCAATGTCCATTCGGGTCTTCCAGAATTTGCACAATCATTGCTTTTATCTTTGTTTGTTAAGAAATGCGCCTGTAATCATCCTTAAATTGTCGTCATTTTATTTGATCCAATATGACAGAAATAAAGGTAAAAGCAGAGAAGAACTCGATGCCGTCATATTAGCAATGCCCAGTCGGGTCCCCTAGATTCATCACAATTATTGCTTTTACCTTTTTTTATTAACAAATGCGCCTGTAATCATCCTCAAATCGTCGTCATTGTATTTGATGCGATACGACAGAAACAAAGGTAAAAGCAGAGAAGAACTCGATGCAGTCATATTTGCAATGTCCATTCGGGTCCCCCAGAATGAGCACAATTATTGCTTTTATCTTTTTTTATTAACAAATGCGCCTGTAATCATCCTCAAATCCTCGTCGTTGTAATTGATGCGATACGACGGAAATAAAGGTAAAAGCAGAGAAGAACTCGATGCCGTCATATTAGCAATGTCCATTCGGGTCTTCCAGAATTTGCACAATCATTGCTTTTATCTTTGTTTGTTAAGAAATGCGCCTGTAATCATCCTTAAATCGCCGTCATTTTATTTGATCCATTATGACAGAAATAAAGGTAAAAGCAGAGAAGAACTCGATGCCGTCATATTAACAATGCCCAATCGGGTCCCCTAGATCCATCACAATTATTGCTTTTACCTTTTTTTTATTAACAAATGCGCCTGTACTCATCCTCAAATCGTCGTCATTGTATTTGATGCGATACGACAGATACAAAGGTAAAAGCAGAGAAGAACTCGATGCAGTCATATTTGCAATGTCCATTTGGGTCCCCCAGAATGAGCACAATTATTGCTTTTATCTTTTTTTATTAACAAATGCGCCTGTAATCATCCTCAAATCCTCGTCGTTGTATTTGATACGATACGACGGAAATAAAGGTAAAAGCAGAAAAGAACTCGATGCCGTCATATTAGCAATGTCCATTCGGGTCTTCCAGAATTTGCACAATCATTGCTTTTATCTTTGTTTGTTAAGAAATGCGCCTGTAATCATCCTTAAATCGTCGTCATTTTATTTGATCCAATATGGCAGAAATACAGGTAAAAGCAGAGAAGAACTCGATGCCGTCATATTAGCAATGCCCAGTCGGGTCCCCTAAATTCATCACAATTATTGCTGTTACCTTTTTTTATTAACAAATGCGCCTGTAATCATCCTCAAATCGTCGTCATTGTATTTGATGCGATACGACTGAAACAAAAGTAAAAGCAGAGAAGAACTCGATGCAGTCATATTTGCAATGTCCATTCGGGTCCCCCAGAATGAGCACAATTATTGCTTTTATCTTTTTTTATTAACAAATGCGCCTGTAATCATCCTCAAATCCTCGTCGTTGTATTTGATGCGATACGACGGAAATAAAGGTAAAAGCAGAGAAGAACTCGATGCCGTCATATTAGCAATGTCCATTCGGGTCTTCCAGAATTTGCACAGTCATAGCTTTTATCTTTGTTTGTTAAGAAATTCGCCTGTAATCATCCTTAAATCGCCGTCATTTTATTTGATCCAATATGACTGAAATAAAGGGAAAAGCAGAGAAGAACTCGATGCCGTCATATTAGCAATGCCCAGTCGGGTCCCCTAGATCCATCACAATTATTGCTTTTACCTTTTTTTATTACCAAATGCGCCTGTAATCATCCTCAAATCGTCGTCATTGTATTTGATGCGATACGACAGAAACAAAGGTAAAAGCAGAGAAGAACGCGAAGCAGTCATATTTGCAATGTCCATTCGGGTCCCCCAGAATGAGCACAATTATTGCTTTTATCTTTTTTTATTAACAAATGCGCCTGTAATCATCCTCAAATCCTCGTCGTTGTATTTGATGCGATACGACGGAAATAAAGGTAAAAGCAGAGAAGAACTCGATGCCGTAATATTAGCAATGCCCAGTCGGGTCCCCTAGATTCATCACAATTATTGCTTTTACCTGTTTTGTATCAACAAATGCGCCTGTAATCATCCTCAAATCGTCGTCATTCTATTTGATGCGATACGACAGAACAAAGGTAAAAGCAGAGAAGAACTCGATGCAGTCATATTTGCAATGTCCATTTGGGTCCCCCAGAATGAGCACAATTATTGCTTTTATCTTTTTTTATTAACAAATGCGCCTGTAATCATCCTCAAATCCTCGTCGTTGTATTTGATGCGATACGACGGAAATAAAGGTAAAAGCAGAAAAGAACTCGATGCCGTCATATTAGCAATATCCATTCGGGTCTTCCAGAATTTGCACAATCATTGCTTTTATCTTTGTTTGTTAAGAAATGCACCTATAATCATCCTTAAATCGTCGTCATTTTATTTGATACAATATGACAGAAATAAAGGTAAAAGCAGAGAAGAACTCGATGCCGTCATATTAGCAATGCCCAGTCGGGTCCCCTAGATTCATCACAATTATTGCTTTTACCTTTTTTTATTAACAAATGCGCCTGTAATCATCCTCAAATCGTCGTCATTGTATTTGATGCGATACGACAGAAACAAAGGTAAAAGCAGAGAAGAACTCGATGCAGTCATATTTGCAATGTCCATTCGGGTCCCCCAGAATGACCACAATTATTGCTTTTATCTTTTTTTATTAACAAATGCGCCTGTAATCATCCTCACATCCTCGTCGTTGTATTTCATGCGATACGACGGAAATAAAGGTAAAAGCAGAGAAGAACTCGATGCCGTCATATTAGCAATGTCCATTCGGGTCTTCCAGAATTTGCACAATCATTGCTTTTATCTTTGTTTGTTAAGAAATGCGCCTGTAATCATTCTTAAATCGTCGTCATTTTATTTGATCCAATATGACAGAAATAAAGGTAAAAGCAGAGAAGAACTCGATGCCGTCATATTAGCAATGCCCAGTCGGGTCCCCTAGAATGAGCACAATTATTGCTTTTATCTTTTTTTATTAACAAATGCGCCTGTAATCATCCTCAAATCCTCGTCGTTGTATTTGATGCGATACGACGGAAATAAAGGTAAAAGCAGAGAAGAACTCGATGCCGTCATATTAGCAATGTCCATTCGGGTCTTCCAGAATTTGCACAATCTTTGCTTTTATCTTTGTTTGTTAAGAAATGCGCCTGTAATCATCCTTAAATCGTCGTCATTTTATTTGATCCAATATGACAGAAATAAAGGTAAAAGCAGAGAAGAACTCGATGCCGTCATATTAGCTATGCCCAGTCGGGTCCCCTAGATTCATCACAATTATTGCTTTTACCTTTTTTTATTAACAAATGCGCCTGTAATCATCCTCAAATCGTCGTCATTGTATTTGATGCGATACGACAGAAACAAAGGTAAAAGCAGTGACGAACTCGATGCAGTCATATTTGCAATGTCCATTCGGGTCCCCCAGAATGAGCACAATTATTGCTTTCATCTTTTTTTATTAACAAATGCGCCTGTAATCATCCTCAATTCCTCGTCGTTGTATTTGATGCCATACGACGGAAATAAAGGTAAAAGCAGAGAAGAACTCGATGCCGTCATATTAGCAATGTCCATTCGGGTCTTCCAGAATTTGCACAATCATTGCTTTTATCTTTGTTTGTTAAGAAATGCGCCTGTAATCATCCTTAAATCGTCGTCATTTTATTTGATCCAATATGACAGAAATAAAGGTAAAAGCAGAGAAGAACTCGATGCCGTCATATTAGCAATGCCCAGTCGGGTCCCCTAGATTCATCACAGTTATTGCTTTTTCCTTTTTTTCATTAACAAATGCGCCTGTAATCATCCTCAAATCGTCGTCATTGTATTTGATGCGATATGACGGAAAAAAGGTAAAAGCAGAGACGAACTCGATGCCGTCATATTAGCAATGTCCATTCGGGTCCCCCAGAATGAGCACAATTATTGCTTTTATCTTTTTTTATTAACAAATGCGCCTGAAATCATCCTCAAATCCTCGTCGTTGTATTTGATGCGATACGACAGAAATAAAGGTAAAAGCAGAGAAGAACTCGATGCCGTCATATTAGCAATGTCCATTCGGGTCTTCCAGAATTTGCTCAATCATTGCTTTTATCTTTGTTTGTTAAGAAATGCGCCTGAAATCATCCTCAATTCGTCGTCATTGTATTTGAAGCAATATAACAGAAATAAAGGTTAAAGCAGAGAAGAACTCGATGCCGTCATGTAAGTAATGTCCATTTGGGTCCCCCAGAATGAGCACAATTATTGCTTTTATCTTTTTTTATTAACAAATGCGCCTGTAATCGTCTTCAAATCGTCGTCAGTGTATTTGATGCGATATGAGAGAAAGAAAGGTAAAAGCAGAGAAGAACTCGATGCCGTCATATCAGGCATGTCCATTCGGGTCCCCCAGAATGAGCGCAATCATTGCTTTTACCTTTTTTTATTAACAAATGCGCCTGTAATCATCCCCAAATCTTCGTCATTTTATTCGATGCGATATGACTGGAAGAAAGGTAAAAGCAGAGAAGAAGTCGATGCCGTCATATCAGGCATGTCCAATCGGGTACGCCAGAATCATCACAATCATTGCTTTTATTTTTATTAATAAATGCGCTTATAATCGTCGTCCATGTGGCGTATCGAATTCCCCAGAACCACCATCACCATTGCTTTTACCTTTGTCAATCAACAAATGCGCTTGAACCCGTCCGCCGAGCGTCTCGATACCGTTTGACGCAAAATAACCGAAAATAAGGTAAAAGCGAACATAAGCTCGGGACAGTCATATCGGGGATTTCCGAACGCATGCCCCAGAACCATAATCATCATTATGGAATAACTGGTTTACGCCTTCAGAACCATCGCAGACATGTATTAATTATTTGTTGCGTAGATAGATATCGAATCGGCGCTCCAGGCAGAGGCACGGTCAACTTGTCTGAAAAGAATACCAAACTTGTTTTCGTTCCGATGTTCGGTACTTTTCAATTAATCATTAAAAACACCTTTTTCCAGTACGTTGTTGTGTTTTCATTTACGTCTTGTGAACGCAAAAAAAGACAACGACACGTACTGCAGATTATTATTCGAATCGAAATGTTAAATAACTCTAGAGATAATCGCTCTCCGTCTCGAATCATGATTTTGCACATCCAAAATGACAAACAATCATGGCCGGCGATATCACGTAATATCAAATCACGCACCAAACAGTGCTTTTCGGCAAACCTTCAACGCGCGTGCTCCCCATTTGCCCAAGATGTCAGAAATTAATAGCAGACGATTGATGAAACGTCAAATCACGCGTCAAATTTGGCGTTTCGACGACAGTTCGACGTGTGTTCGCTAGATCTGCATATCCAAGATGGTATCAGCTGACAATATCAGCTGACTAATCCGAAACGTCAAATAACGCGTTTTGACGTTTGACGATGCGTTCGGACCGAACCGCGTAGCGTGCTCTCCGAACCCGAGTTCAGAGCGCGCTCGAAACGTGGCAAATGTCCACATTACGCACACGCGCGTGTGCACTCGTGCATCCTCATGCACGTACACGCTCACACAATGCTCGCAGTAATGAATGTGGGAAAAATAATACGCGTAATAGGAAAAAGTTTGTAAATTTTCACTAATCTGTGTTAAAGTTTTTTTTCAAAATGATGTGTCCAAGAGCTGGAAACGAATTCCAAATTATTCAAAGTATTATTTGCAGTACATGGAATTTTCGAACTTTTTCGAAATTGACCATATTGTCTGCAATGGACTTGGATGGGTACAAATTCAGATCCCTTAGCTCATTCGCGGGTCAAGGGATTCTCAACCACCTTCTTGTGACAGCCGAACATTCGGAAGTTGCAGCTGTAACGTACCAAGCTAGGACATCCCATAGCACGATCGCGTCTGACTTAGATCGCTTGTTTCACGCAAATTGCCACTTTACGGCGTATTTTTAACAATTTTTTCCACCATGATGGCGGGCGCAAATCAAGTTTTCCGCGGTGCATTGTATTCGGAATTTTAAAAACTTCAATCTCATGTGCTCGGAATGTATTTTGCGTTTTTTTTCGCAATGCCTTATTTCTTCTGGCGTACATTTTTCAAAACAAAAATCTGCCGTATTTTTTTTTCGAAAAAGGCTCGAAAAACCATGGCTACACTATAATTGTCACCCTGTATGTATATATATATATATATATATATATATATATATATATTTATATATATATATATATATATATATATATATATATATATATATATATATAAAAATTAGACATACATATTAACGTTGAAAAATATATATATATATATGTGTGTATTTGAAATACCTGAAAACAGTAGAAAGCTTTTTTTAATATTTTTTTTAATAAAATCGTTTATTTTTAATTGACGAACGGCTGTAACGCGGTTTTGAGCGGCTAAGTCTCGCGGAGACTTTGCGTTAGGGTTGCTTATTGTTGCTCACGGCGGTGGCAGCGAGCAACAATGCATCTTTCGCGCCAACGTTTGGATAATTGAGCGTTCGGATAAACTTAGTCATCGTTCGGATAATTGAGGGTTCGGATGATCGAGGTTCGGATAATCGAGGTTCTACTGTACCAGCATTTCGCCAGCATTGCGTTCGGGCTCCTTTAGTCTAGTCTCCATGCCACTGCACATAACCCTTCTACCCATGAAGAATAGAGGTAAGGAGCCCGAACGCGTATGCTAAAAGCACCCCAAACGTGGACCCTGAAAGTGACGAAAAGTTTTGGTTCGAAATTCAGCCACATCAAGCGCTAGTGCCGAGAGGGGAGGATGTGAAGTATGGCATCGGTGACGCTATGAAGTGAGCGTATATATGAACTGGAGAATTCTTGGTTATAATATTTATATATCATTCTTGGCTGTTCGTCTACGATGACAGAATTAATCGACGAACGAATAAATTTATTATTTTTTCCATCTGTCTTGCGTGAATAATAGTCCAGTCAAATTACTGAAACAAAAAAACATAAAATACCGCATTTTTGGGATTATGATGGATCGATAGGGGGGTGTATTCTGAGCTTAAATTTCAATTTGGGGGGTTCTACTAAGGTCAGCTCAAGGTAATTTCGATGAAAACGCGTTTAATTCGATATCTCGAGAACGGTTAGTGTTAGGCCAAAAATTGTAGAGACCTTTTCTCTTCTAAATTAAATTTCCTAACTTTTTTATCTGAAACTTTTTTTTTATCATCAATATTTTTCGATTTATTACTTCCGGAAGGCAAAAATTTTACTTTTTTTTCTCCATATTTTTCATTTTTCGCCATTTTCTCCCCAACCGTTCAATTTTATGAAATCTTACCGTTTTTCAAAGTTGTAGATCCTTTAATTATGAACAACTGTTTCCGATAACTTTTTTTTCTAATACCAATATGTTCGGAGTTATATATTACTTTACCGAGCGAAATCCGCGCCAATGTCGCAATATCATCGACATCAGTGGGTATTCAGTACTTGAAAGAAATATTAAAGTATTCCATGATAATTTATTAGCCAACTTACCTGTATCAGAAGGTGAATCGATTAAACTATTTAAAAATTGTACTTCATTTAAATATTAAATATTGTAATCATTCAAATATCATTTAAATATTGTACTTCTTCAATTTGGGTATTTTTTATTCCATTCTATGGGATAATAATGTGAATAAGGATTACAAAAAGAAGTAAATGAATAATTGAAACTGTTTCACATATTTATTGATAAAAAAAAATAGGTCATGAAATTCGTAAAATTAAGCACCCGAGGTCGATGGAAGTGATTCGTTAATATTAAAGGCCCTGACGGTATCGGGGCATACGTCGTCCTCGTCCATTGCGTCAAAAATATTATCGTCGACAACATTGGCCACATTAGAACAATAGTTCTCTTGGCAATTAGTGCAAATTACTGAGCAAAACAGGCCGGCCTTTCTACATCCGCACGCTTTGCCGCAGTTGGTTTTGGATTTGATCGCAATCGATCTGAGTAAATCTTCCGGAGCTGGTTTCAGTGACATTGGTATCGGCTCCAATCCACGGGGGGTGCGACGCCAGCCCCACTCCTCGGGTTCCAGATAATTTTCGAGCCAGTATTGCGCTTGGTAGTAACACCTCAACGAGTGAAAAAATGCGGCATCAGAGGTAGGAGGAAGGGATTCTAATTTAACCCTCCCACTGCCTGCCATTTTTTTGTATCCCTTATAACGGAGCTCGTTGAGATTCGTACAATTCGTGTCACCTGAAGCCTTGCGATACAAATTTAAAATGAATTGTTCGCCGTTTGAAGCGAGAGTTGTTTTATCTGCTTTATCTTGTAGAAAACATCAGTTAGAGAAACCAAATCCGGAGTATTTTTCAATGCAGTCATTGGTTTGATCTTGCCTACGTTGAATGGTGCCGAAGTTGTGTCGCAAGCACTAATCGCGTGCAAAAATAACAGGTTTTTTGCGGCATTCGGCCCATATATCGGTTTGAGACAGTATGGGCTATATGTAGCGTCCGTCGATTTGCCTCGGCCAGGTTTTCTCAAGTACATGTTGTTGCACGCGCCGGCTGTCGCAGTCAGCAAAACTCATTCAGCAAAACAATAATTAGACCATCCGCATCCTCTACGGCTTGCTCCACCTCTATGTCTGATTTGATGAGAACAGTTTTCAGTAGTGAGATAAATCTGGTCTTATTATTGTTCTCGTTGTTCTTATTGTTCTCGTTGCCTAAAAACTTATCTTGAGTTGTGGTGACGGTCATATTGTCGGTGATTTCGCTCGGTAAAGTAATATATAACTCCGAAGATATTGGTATTAGAAAAAAAAAGTTATAGGAAAAAGTTGTTCATAATTAAAGGATCTACAACTTTGATAAATGGTAAAATTTCATAAAATTGAACGGTTGGGGAGAAAATTACGAAAAATGAAAAATAGGGAGAAAAAAAGTAAAATTTTTGCCTTTCGGAAGTAATAAATTGAAAAGTATTGATGATAAAAAAAAAGTTTCAGATAAAAAAGTTAGGAAATTTAATTTAGAAGAGAAAAGGTCTCTACAATTTTTGGCCTAACACTAACCGTTCTCGAGATATCGAATTAAACGCGTTTTCATCGAAATGACCTTGAGCTGACCTCAGTAGAACCCCCCAAATTGGAATTTACGCTGAGAATACACCCCCCTATCGATCCATTATAATCCCAAAAATGCGGTATTTTATGTTTTTTTTTTTTTTCATTCTGAGCCGTAATTTGACTGGACTATAACTGCGCTTTGAATATTCTCTTCTATCGCTCTCTCTTTTCTCATTCTATCTCTGTCGTATCCGATCTTGAGTACAGCAGCGCCAGCGGATATTTCCGTAAAAATTTTCGCTGATTCCATAGCCCGCGTCCACAGTACAGCGTTCGGGCTCCTTACCTCTATTCTTCATGCTTCTACCCATGGAGCCTAGATACCAGGAGGTTCAGCGGCAATGCAAAGGCGCTGAAAAAAGCGTCCCCGAAAATGTCCCGAAGTGATGGCGCTGGGGCGCAGCGCGACCGACATATATAGTAATATATATTGGTCAACGAGGTGAAAGTGATCGGACGAGTTTCTAACCTCACGACAGACCGATCGTGACATCAAACGGCGAAATATCCGCCGATTCATAATTTCCTCATAACGGTTCGGAAAAAAAGCAAAAGCGAGAAAAGATCTCAAACTCAAACTCAAAATGGCGGCAATATAGTCCATCTAGAAAAACGTGTTTTTTTTACATATAGCTTCACGGGAGAACGATTTTATCGTAAAATATAAGACCTGAAACAAAAACCAAAAAAATGATATTGTATATTATTAGCTATGAGACTACCTAGAAATTTGCTTTTAATTTTTTTTTAAATAGCGCACTTTGAAGGAAATAAATCGATTTGTTTGCCAAAAAAAACAGTAAATTGTTTATATTTAATTATGTTACTTAAAGAAGTTTACATTTAATCAAAAAACGGATACGTACTCCCATAAAGAATATAATTGTGAAGCTGCTGTCAAAATTTCAACCTCGAAATCGATGCATGCAAAGGTGGTCGAGCAATCCGTCTTCCGAGATCGAAAAAAGTGCTTTCGAGAAAAACGCGTTTAAAGTTGTACGAGCAACTCAGCGCGCGCTCCAAGGCGCTGCGGCCAAGGCGATAATTGAACCTTTAAATAAAAAAAATTGCTACAGGACCAATTTCGTATTGTTTTTATGACACCAAAGTATTTTTAGGAAAGAAAACGTCTTTCCAAAATCCTAGAGTGGTGTTATCCCTTAACACTAATGAGGGTTAGGTACATCATCTGTGATCTGTCTTAGATCACACCCATGTTTAGCGTATATCTATATACATATAGGTTGCGGAACACCCCAGCGCCATCATTTCTTGTTCTCGTTTTGGGGACGAGTTGAAAGGCCTCGCTGAACCTCCTGGTATCTAGGCTCCATGCTTCTACCGCAATCGTCAGAGATTAGTAGGGAGATGTACAACGCTTCCCTTTTCGGCGTGCCTCGCAAATGGCGCTAAATCACGGCGGCGAGTTCGGGAATATGATTTTGTGTGCATCGCCTCTGTCGAGGTTGTAGATTCCCTTGTAGCCGCGCGAGTCGTGAGCACCGCTCCAGTCGATATCGCAGTCAGCGTGCACACGAATGGGTAGCTCGGTGGGGGAAAAATCTCTGCCTCTTGCTCACTCGACAGGCGAACGGAGGGAGGATTTCCGTCCGATCGATCTCGACATATATGTGTGGCCGTACTGGGGATTGCAATATGCATTAAATGAGTTTCAAAGAGAAAAACGTGTATCGAGAAAATTGTTTTCTCTCCGTTGGCCGTTTATACCGAGAATGCGGGTTAAAAACATTAACGACGAACCGCGTTGAAAAATAAAACGCCGAAACGACCGTGGAAGGTTCAAAAAGAAATCTCGAGCCGTCGCCGCGGTCGTTGCGGCGTTTTTTTCAACAGTAAACATTATGAATAAGCATGTATCATAAATGTTTTTCTATCCTCAATGAGTGTGATGGCTGAGTTGGCAGCGTGACGGATTGACGATGCTTGCGGTCCGGGTTCGATCCCTGGTTAAACGACTTTTTTTAATCTATTTTTTTTCTTCATTTTATATTCAAAAAATTGTGAACTTACTTTCGCTTTAGCTATTCTTGCCTGTCCAGGCATTATTTATGATATTTAATTCATATATGTTTAATTTAAAAAAAGACATTGGCTACCGGGGTTCGAACCCGCGTCGTCTGCACTCAGAGCCCGCACGCTGATATATCAAACGCGAGGCTCTTGTGATTACAAACTTGCCTTACGTATACGCACTTATCCAACCTTAAAAAAAATTCGCTGCATACCAATTACATATTGTTTTTATGACCCCAAAGTATTATTGAAGACAAATGAAAACGATTTTTCTAAATTCTTAGAGTGGTGTTATCCCTTAAAGAATAGAAATTGATTTTTTGATTGTTGTGAATGTATATCCCCTCTTAAAGACTTTAAGGCGTCTGGCCACCTTGGCCGATCGAAAATGGGTATTTAAAAAAATATAATAAACTCGAAAGTATGGGCCGGAATATTTTTATTTTTTTACACAACGTCAGAAAGGGCTTTAAGAATAAAGTTAATAAATTTCCGTTCAAAATATTAAAAAATGGCGCCGTTATGCACATTGCCGCGGAGGCCCTCCGCACGATACGCGCGGTCGTTGTCCCAGCTGTTACCCGATCATGTCACATCTGCAAAAAAAAAATCAGCTCATCGATGAGTAGTGTCGCTACAATGTAGCGTAGCGGTTTTTTTCTCGACCATTAAAAAAATTATTGTGAGCCGAAGAAAAAAAATTGTATTTTTCACCGATATTATGGCTCAGCATAATTTTTTTAATGGTCGAAAAAAAACCGCTACGCTACATTGTAGCGACACTGCTCTCGAAGGAGCTGATTTTTTTTTCAGATGTGACATGACCGCGTATCAGCTGGGACAACGACCGCGCGTATCGTGCGGAGGGCCTCCGCGGCAATGTGCATAACGGCGCCATTTTTTAATATTTTGAACGGAAATTTATTAATGTTATTCTTAAAGCCCTTTCTGACGTTATGTAAAAAAATAAAAATATTCCGGCCCATACTTTCGAGTTCATTATTATTTTTTTTAATATGCCCATTTTTCGATCGGCCAAGGTGGCCAGACGCCTTTAAAGAATCTCGTACGTGTTAGCGAAAACTGGCAGAAAATTATGAAGCAACTCGTCTACTTCTTTGATGTTCGCTATTTCAGTGTTCGCTATTTTGGGCCATCGCTCGTTTGCCTATCTGAGATCTATACTTTCGAAGTTTGTATCCTCGATATATATGTCTTTTACTATAGATGGTATTACCAATATTAGATACTCACGTCTTTCCATTTCGGAGATATGGATGTTCTAGATTGTTAGAATCTGTATTTGTATGACTCAAACTGCAGACAATCTGAATGCACGTTTCGAATAAATGAGCTCTCGAATAAATAATCCTTTGGTGTAATAGTTATTCAATTTCTTCATTGGCCGAAGGATAAAATTTTGAATAATTTACAGTTCGTTACTTTGAGTTTATAATTCTGTCATTTCGAAATCCTTGTCGTTCTATATTTGGCCTTTCAAAGCTTTGACCCCCATCCCAATGTGAAATGTGTTGAAAAAAATGCCAAAACACACTTATCCAATGTGAAATGTGTTTTGAAAAAAATGCCGATCGAGAAAGACTCAAAGTTCTCTTCAAGCCTTTCTCGATCGTTTCGACACTTTTCGACAACAATTTTTTAAATTAATTTTCTAAGGGGAAAATTAAAAACTCATTTCCGTATTGGGGGAAACATTAATTTTTTTGTCATATTTTCCAATACTGTTTGCACCAAAATCTGAAACGCCTGCTCGTTTTGAGCAACTTCAACATGCGTCCGGCGGGGCGAACGACTGCGTGTTCGGTCGCGTCGACGATACCCGCGGCATTACATCCTTGCTGCGGCCGCTCCCCTCGTTCGTGCCGCTGTTCTTTCGATTCCCTGCCCTTCTCGCGCCCTTGGACTCCCTCGGGTGCCTCTTGCCGCTGCGGCTGCTGCTGACGACCACTTTCCTTTTTGTTGCGGTGCCAAAATTTCTTCTTCGTAACTGTAAAAGATAAGTAATAAAATGTACAAATAAAATACATTACTCACACAAATTAAGGAATATTTGAAAAATTCCGAATTTTTGGCTGATATTCAACAAGGGATAACCCGGAGAAAAATGGTTGTACAGAAAATAAAAAAAGGAAATTATAGCTTCAAGTATCTAGTTTTCAGATCTGGACTGCAAATTTTTTTAACGTGGGTGGTTTTCTTGTAATCATCCGAAAACCAACGAAATTTTTTTCCAAATTTTTGCTCGTCTATAAAATGGTCTATTGACTTCAAATAATTTTTTTTATCATACGACTATAAAAGTCTTTTAGACAATTTAATCAGCTTTAATTTGACCTTTTAACGAGCTCCGTACGATGATTTGGAGCGGAGTAATCGTCGATCAAAGCAAAAAAGTACATTTTAACCTTGACAATCAATTACTCGAGACCTAATGATCGTACAGAAAATAAAAGTAGGGTTTTGGAAACTACAAAACATGCTCTATGACATGCAATTAGGGGCTGTTGATAAAACATTTTATTTTCTGTACGATCATTAGTTCTCGAGTAATTGATTGTCAAAGTTAAAATGGACTTTCTTGCTTTGATCGACGATTACTCGGCGCCAATTCATCGTACGGAGCTCCTTAAAAGGTCAATTGAAGCTGATTAAATTGTCTAAAAGACTTTTATAGTCGTATGATAAAAAAAATTATTTGACGTCGACTGACCATTTTAAAGACGAGCCAAAATTTGGAAAAAAAATGTCGTTGATTTTCGGATGATTACAAGAAAACCGCCAACGCTAACAAATTTTACAGTCCAGATCTGAAAACTAGATACTTGACGCTATAATTTCCTTTTTTATTTATTTTTTGTACGACCATTTTTCTCCGAGTTATCCCTTGTTGAAAATCAGCCAAAAATTTGGAATTTTTAAAATATCCCTTAATTTGTGTGAGTAGTGTATTTTATTTGTACATTTTATTATTTATTTTTTACAGTTACAAAGAAGAAATTTTGGCGTCGCAACAAAAAGAAAAGTCGTCGTCAGAAGCAGCCGCAGCGGCAAGAGGCACCCGAGGGAGCCCAAGGGCGCGAGAAGGGCAGGCCATCGAAAGAACAGCGGCACGAGCAAGGGGAGCGGCCGCATCAATGACGCCGCGGGTATCGTCGACGCGACCAAACCCGCAGTCGTTCGCCCCGCCGGACGCACGTTGGAGTTGCTCAAAACGAGCGGGCGTTCCACATTTTGGTGCAAACAGTATTGAAAAATATGACAAAAAAATTAATGTTTCCCCCAATACGTAAATGAGTTTTTTTTACTTTTCCCCTTAGAAAATTAATTTAAAAAATTGTTGAAGAAAAGGGCCAAAACGGTCGAGAACGGCTCGAAGAGAACTTTGAGTCTTTCTCGATCGGCATTTTTTTCAAAACACATTTCACATTGGATAAGTGTGTTTCGGCATTTTTTACAACACATTTCACATTGGGATGGGGGTCAAAACTTTGAAAGGCCAAATATAGAACGACAAAGATTTCGAAATGACAGAATTATAAACTCAATATAACGAACTGTAAATTATTCGAAATGTTATCCTTCGACCGATGACGAAATTGAATAACTATTACACCAAAGGATTATTTATTCGAGAACGTGTATTCAGATTGTCTGCAGTTTGTGTCATACAAATACAGATTCAAACAATCTAGAACGTCCATATCTCCGAAATGGAAAGACGTGAGTATCTAATATTGGTAATACCATCTATAGGAAAAAGACATATATATCGAGGATACAAACTTCGAAAGTGTAGACCTCGGATAGGCAAACGAGCGATGGTCCAAAATAGCGAACATCAAAGAAGTGGACGAGTTGCCACATCATTTTCTGCCGGTTTTGGCTAACAGGTACGAGATTCTTTAAAGGCGTCTGGCCACCTTGGCCGATCAAAAAATGGGTATATTAAAAAAAAATAATAATCTCGAAAGTATGGCCGGAATATTTTAATTTGTTTACATAATGTCAGAAAGGGCTGTAAGAATAACGTTAATAAATTTCCGTTCAAAATATTAAAAAATGGCACCGTTATGGACATTGCCGCGGTGGCCCTCCGCACGATACGCGCGGTCGTTGTCCCAGCTGTTATCCGGTCATGTCACATCTGAAAAAAAATCAACTCATTCGTGAGTAGTGTCGCTACAATGTAACGTAGCGGTTTTTTCGACCATTAACAAAATTATAGTGAGCCATAATTTCGGTGAAAAATACAAATTTTTTCTCCGGCTCACCATAATTTTTATAATGGTCGAAAAAAAACGCTACACTGAAGACAATTTTCTCGATACATGTTTTTCTCTTTGAAATTCATTTAATACATATTCCAATCCGCAGCACGGCCACACATATGTCGAGCTCGATCGGACGGAAAACCTCGCTCCGTTCGCCTGTCGAGTGGGCAGGGTGTCAGCTCTATACCGTGCAACTCTCCCCTGTGTCAAGTCTCCCGTTCAACTGTACGCCTGTTCAACTTGCCCCAGCGGGCAACTCTCCCCAGACCCAAGAGGACACCGTAGCAGCCCGCCGTTTCCCCGACGCGCGCGTATCCCCACTCTTCAGATTCGGGCCAGGCATTTTTTGCTACCGTGTGAACTCGCACGGTGTCTCAACTCGCCACGCGTAGTGTGCTCAACTTACGTTTCCATACCCGGGAACGATAAATATACAAGAAAAATGTTTTCTCATGAACCGACTACCCGCTCTGTCAGTTCTCTAGTTTATCGACCGATTTTGAATGGAAATTTCACGAGCGGCATTTTGTTATAGCTTTAATCTTTAATAATGCCACGAACATATATGTAGTCTCCTAAAATTTTAATTCTTCCATAATTCGCGGAAAAAAGCGTCATTTTTGAATACTTGAGAATAACGATAAGCAATACTAAGAGAACTGAAAACTCATATAATAATCGTGTGAAAAAGAAACTGGTGGCCTCGTACAGTTGGACAGATTTTCGTTGCCATCGAGAGGAGGATTTTCGTTGCGGTTGAAGAGGATGTTTAATTTTGTTCTGAATTTCATTTCTTGTGGCTCTTGATTTATTCTTAAAAATCATTGTGCACATTCTACATTTTATAATCAACTTTTTAATCATCAAAAATATCGATGAAAAAATCATATGCATTTACAAGAAATTAATATCATGAAAAGATTCCTTTCATTACAGATTGAAACGTCCACATTATCATTACCCATGTTGTTCGTATACTTAATGCCAAAGAACAGTGCATGTCGGATATATTTATTATTCATTAATGTGTAACATATCGTCTACTATGTATGAAAAACTTGAATCATCGTATAACATGAATACGCTGTGTTGAGAAGCGCAGAATCATTAAGGGGGGGGGGGTAAGGATAATTTGCTATAAAAAAAAAGCATATTTTCGATATTTTTTGTTGACGACACTGTTTATATATATTTATTTATATAATTAGTATAAAATAAAAGGACATTTGAAGAGTATTCTGTGAAATGTTCGTTAATAATTGTGCAGAAATGAGCGAGTGACAGCAAATCTTCTCAGACGCCACAAAAAAAAGTTACATTGCGGTGAACTGCATAACTCACCACTGGATCATCCGAAAAAAAATCCAAGAAGATTGTATTAGTTCGTAAGTTTCTTGAGGTAACGCTGTCGAGTTTTTATTTTTATTTTTTTTGTTTTCAATTTTTAGTCACACCTAGAAGACAAAATAGCGAATTAAAATGATGAAAACAAAAACTCGACAGCGTTACCTCAAGAAACTTATTAACTAATACAATCTTCTTGGATTTTTTTCTCGGATGATCCAATGATGAGTTATGCAGTTCCCTGCAATGTTTTGGAGGTGTCTGCAAAGATGTGCTGTCAATGGCTCATTTCCGCATAATAGTTAATGACAATTTTACAGAATATTCTTCAAATGTCCTTTTATTGTATGCTTCTTACACAAATAAATATATATCAACTGTGTCGTAAAAAAAAATTATCCTAAATATGCTTTTTTTCGTAGCGAAATAACCTTACCCCCCCCCCCCCCCCCGCCCCCTTAACACGTCGGGCCACACTGGCCAATCGAAAAATGGGTATTATTTTTTAAAAGTCATATACTCAACAGTATAAAACAATATATGTTAATGTTTTAACCTAAGGTAAGGAACAGCTTTAAAAATGCCTCAAATAAATTTTGTTTTAAAGTATTATAAGACGAATATTATTAAAAGATGAATTTCCGTTCCAGGCAAACAACGGTAAAGCATCTTCGTTGACTCATGAAAAAAAAGTTTTTTTTTTTTCATGTCGCCAAGTAACGAAGTAACTTGGCTCGGATCAGTACAGTAAATACTGAAGCGAAGGAACGGATTTATAAATAAAAGGATCATTGTCGAATTTTTGTCAATACTTGTGGTTTTATTTATTTAACTCTTTCAAATAATGCGCAGCCGTTTCAGATTTTTTTTATGCTACGATTCACATCCTACATATAGGATAAAATAAATATATAGAACTAAATAAAATTATAGAACATCTTGCGAAAGATTAAGGTTTAAAAAAAATGTTCCCTGTTTTATTTTTTTTACTATAATCCACTTAGGGTACAATAACGAATTTGTTTTCATATAATCTTTGGGCACCTTATTAGATTATATCATTTTTTCAAAATGATCGGTTTGGTACGCCAGAGTGAAAAAAAACAAACACACTTTATTGATATATTTTCGTTATACAGGGTGTCCCAAAACTCAACGATAATCTGAGACCGGATGAAAGGCCAAGTTATACCAGTTCTGGGAAAAATAAAAAAAAATCCATATCACTCAGTTCAGCGATAATAGACATTTTTTTAAAAAAGTTGAAATTCGACACCCTTGGTCGCATTTTCAAGTCCTGTGATTACTAATGTCACAATTTCGCTGTGATTTTTTTAATTTCGTGATCTTCATTAACGATGCTATTAATCGCAACTACAAATTAATGCAAAAAACATTGTTAATTTAATAAAATAAGTTAAGTTTTAGTGAGTCATAGTTCACAAAAATATTGTTAGTTAACTTTGACACTTCATTTTGAAAAAAAAATGTACTACACTACCCTTGGCAAGTTGTTTCAAAAGATGGCGCATTTAATCAAGATTTCAAAATGGTGCAACACTTGCCACTTTTCTTGCCATTAAAAATTTTATTTCTTATTTTTTTCAAATTGAGCTCATTTTGAACAACTCAACATTAGGAATTTTTGTTACTAAAATTTGTTATTTTTTGTTTCTGGTCTGAAATAAAATTATTATATATAAAGAGGTAATTGAGTCAGTTAATAACCAATTTTTATTGTAGAAAACATATGTTTTCTACAATAAAAATTGGTTATTAATTACCTCTTTACTAAATTACAATTACCTCTTTACTAAAAATAATAATTTTATTTCAGACCAGAAACAAAAAATAACAAATTTTAGTAACAAAAATTCCTAATGTTGAGTTGTTCAAAATGAGCTCAATTTGAAAAAAATAAGACATAAAATTTTTAATGGCAAGAAAAGTGGCAAGTGTTGCACCATTTTGAAATCTTGATTAAATGCGCCATCTTTTGAAATAACTATTATTTTTAGTAACGAGGTAATTGAGTCAGTTAATAACCAATTTTTATTGTAAAAAACATATGTTTTTTACAATAAAAATTGGTTATTAACTGACTCAATTACCTCTTTTTTATTGTAAAATTGTAAAAAAAAACCAATTTTTATTGTAAAAAACATATGTTTTTTACAATAAAAATTGGTTATTAACTGACTCAATTACCTCTTTACTAAAAATAATAATTTTATTTCAGACCAGAAACAAAAAATAACAAATTTTAGTAACAAAAAATCCTAATGTTGAGTTGTTCAAAATGGGCTCAATTTGAAAAAAATAAGAAATAAAATTTTAATGGCAAGAAAAGGGGCAAGTGTTGAGGATCAGCGTTGTGCCGACGTTTCGCAAACGTTACAGTCTGCATCATCAGGGCTGAGAGCTCCAATACTGAAGCTCTCGTGTCTCAGGTATTCCTTATATAGTTGCAGTTACCGTTCCGGATCGCTGCACCAGCCAATCAGAAGTTTTAATTGATCAGCTGGTCAATTAAAAAATCGGGAGGACGGTGTGCCAAATAGGATTGACGTGATATCCTCCATCTCTGTTTAGATTGTCCGGATGTTTTCGGATTTCCAAGCCTTCTCGGTGTTTCCTGGAAAAATAGCTGTTTGATGGGGCCAGACTTTGGGCTTTGTCGAACTGGATGGCATGACCAGTCTCCATCCAATGTTCGGCCAGCGCTGATTGTGTAATATGGCCATATTTGATACACCGTTGGTGTTCTTTGATCCGTGTACTGATCTTCCCCCCGGTTTCTCCTATGTAAACTTTACCGCATGAGCAGGGTATCTTGTATACTCCTGGTGCACTTAATGGTGGTCTTTGGTCTTTTGCACTCGGAATCACTTGTGCTAGTTTCTTCTGAGGTTTGAAGATGACTCGCACGTTATGTTTTCCAAGGACCCTCCTTATGCGATCGGTTATGCCCTGAAGGTATGGAAGGGAAGTTGTTGCGGTTATTTGTCCTTCATTCTCCCCATCAGGTGCTGTAACCGTTTTCGGATCAGCTATTTTTCTTTTTAGATTTTTTATCGTTCTTTCGATGTTGCCTGGCTTGTAGCCATTGTCTCCTAAATCTTTTCGTAGGTGTTCTAGTTCAACCTTCAAGGAGTCTGGTTCGGAGATCGCTAGAGCTCTGTAGACCAGAGAGCTTATGACCGACTGTTTTTGGGAAGGGTGGTGATGGGACGTAGCATGGAGGTATCTATCCGTATGCGTTGGCTTCCGGTAAACTTTATGGCCCAAAGTGCCATCGCTTTTCCGTTGAACCAGTACATCCAGAAAAGGGATTTGATTTTCCTGTTCTATCTCCATGGTGAATTGAATATTGGGGTGCTGGGAGTTGAGGAAGGTTAAGAAATGATTGAGGTTTTCTTTGCCGTGACTCCAAATGACGAAGGTGTCATCGACATATCGGAACCAGATGGAGGGCTTGAGGGAAGCTTCTTGCAGAATTCTGTTTTCGAAGTTCTCCATAAAGATGTTGGCGATGATAGGAGAAATAGGGGAACCCATGGCTGCGCCTGAAGTTTGTTCATAAAACTGGGATTGAAATTGGAAATATGTAGAGTTTAGGCAATGTTCTATGAGGGGCAGTAGGTTAGGGGCAACTTTTTTGGAATTTTTAACTATGCTTAGGGTTTCATTGGTTGGGACGTTTGTAAACAGGGATACAACATCGAAACTCACTAAAATGTCTTCTGGTTGTACCTTGATAGTCTGGATCTTGTTCACAAAATCCCGGGAGTTTTGGATATGGGAGTTGTTGAGGCCTACGAGTTCCTGCAAAGGTTTGCAGAGAAAACGTGCCAAATGATATGTAGGACTGCTTATGTTGCTAACAATGGGCCTTAGTGGGATGTTGTTTTTGTGTATTTTTGGCAGACCGTAAAGCCTGGGTGGTAGGGATTCCTTGGGTGTAAGGGCTTTGGTTAGGTTTTCTGATAGACCAGCCTTCTTTAGAAGTGTTGTTGTTTTCTTTTCTACACTCGATGTGGGGTCACGTGATAATTTCTTGTACGTGTTGGTGTCCTCGAGCAGGTTCAAAATTTTACTGCAGTAGTCCGTTTTATCCATGATGACAGTTGCATTCCCTTTGTCAGCTGGTAGTATTAAGATGTCCTTGTTTTTCTTCAAATTGTGAAGAGCAAGGTGTTCTTCCTTCGTGATATCCTGCTGCGGAGGTTTTGCCTTGTGTAGAATATTGCTTATCCGTTTCCTGATGTCGTTGCCAGTATCCAGTGGGAGACGATAGATGGCCGTTTCCACCTGGCTGATGATTTCTCTGGTTGGAATTTCTGTCGGTGTAATGGCAAAATTGTGCCCTTTTGCGAGGACTGATGTTTCAGCTGCGGAGAGTGTGTGGTTACTTAGGTTTTTAACTGTGTGGGTTAGGATGGGCTGCTTTGATTGTGGACATAGTTTCCTGAATTTTTCTATTTGATTCTTGGATCTTAGGTCTGCACAGTGGAGGGCTTGTTCGTGAGTGACACGGTCAAGATCTTCCCACAGCTGTCGTTCCAAAGAGTCAGATAGACGTAGGTGAAGTTTAAGGAGTTTTTGGGAATTTTGGTCCAAAAGCTTTTTGGTGACAGATATTCTCTCTTTTACCAGTCTCAGCGAGGCCTGGTGGAGGATAGTTTTGGCTTGTTTTGATGGAAAGGGGTTTTTCAATTGAAAACATTTTGGTACCACTTGATGGTCGCGGCACCTTTTTAGGAATGTTAACGAGCACAGTTGGAGGTGCAGAGTTTTCCTGAGTTTGGAAAAGGTGTTAACAGAGCCCAAAATAGCCTCTCCGTGTAGGCGACTGATTTTAGTTTTAAGGCTTTCACGGCTCTTTATGTAATGAGAAGAGTATGTGGCTTCCGGATGGAGGCCGTGTTGAGGATCAGCGTTGTGCCGACGTTTCGCAAACGTTACAGTCTGCATCATCAGGGCTGAGAGCTCCGATACTGAAGCTCTCGTGTCTCAGGTATTCCTTATATAGTTGCAGTCATCGTTCCGGATCGCTGCACCAGCCAATCAGATGTTTTAATTGATCAGCTGGTCAATTAAAAAACCTGAGACACGAGAGCTTCAGTATCGGAGCTCTCAGCCCTGATGATGCAGACTGTAACGTTTGCGAAACGTCGGCACAACGCTGATCCTCAACACGGCCTCCATCCGGAAGCCACATACTCTTCTCACTACATAAAGAGCCGTGAAAGCCTTAAAACTAAAAAAAGGGGCAAGTGTTGCACCATTTTGAAATCTTGATTAAATGCGCCATCTTTTGAAACAACTTGCCAAGGGTAGTGTAGTACATTTTTTTTTCAAAATGAAGTGTCAAAGTTAACTAACAATATTTTTGTGAACCATGACTCACTAAAACTTAACTTATTTTATTAAATTAACAACGTTTTTTGCATTAATTTGTAGTTGCGATTAATAGCATCGTTAATGAAGATCACGAAATTAAAAAAATCACAGCGAAATTGTGACATTAGTAATCACAGGACTTGAAATGCGACCAAGGGTGTCGAATTTCAACTTTTTTTTTTTAAATGTCTATTATCGCTGAACTGAGTGATATGGATTTTTTTTTATTTTTCCCAGAACTGGTATAACTTGGCCTTTCATCCGGTCTCGGATTATCGTTGAGTTTTGGGACCCCCTGTATATCTATATAACTAAAATATATCAATAAAGTGTGTTTCTTTTTTTTCACTCTGGCGTACCAAACCGATCATTTTGAAAAAATGATATAATCTAATAAGGTGCCCAAAGATTATATGAAAACAAATTCGTTATTGTACCCCAAGTGGATTATAGTCAAAAAAATAAAACAAGGAACATTTTTTTTAAACCTTAATCTTTCACAAGATGTTCTATAATTTTATTTAGTTCTATATATTTATTTTATCCTATATGTAGGATGTGAATGGTAGCATAAAAAAATCTGAAACGGCTGCGCATTATTTTAAAGAGTTAAATAAATGAAACCACAAGTATTGACAAAAATTCGACAATGATCTTTTTATTTATAAATCCGTTCCTTCGCTCAGTATTTACTGTACTGATCCGAGCCAAGTTACTTCGTTACTTGGCGACATGAAAATTTTTTTTTTTTTTTTTCATGATTCTGTCAACGAAGATGCTTTATCGTTGTTTGCCTGGAACGGAAATTCATCTTTTAATAATATTCGCCTTATAATACTTTAAACAAAATTTATTTGAGGCATTTTTAAAGCTGTTACTTACCTTAGGTTAAAAAATTAACATATATTGTTTTATACTGTTGAGTATATGACTTTTAAAAAATAATACCCATTTTTCGTGTGGCCAGGGTGGCCCGACGTGTTAACGGGGCGAGGGGGGGGGAGGTAAGGTTATTTCGCTACGAAAAAAAAGCATATTTAGGATAATTTTTTTTTACGACACAGTTGATATATATTTATTTGTGTAAGAAGCATATAATAAAAGGACATTTGAAGAATATTCTGTAAAATGGTCATTAATTATTATGCGGAAATGAGCCATTGACAGCACATCTTTGCAGACACCTCCAAAAAATTGCAGTGAACTACATAACTCATCATTGGATCATCCGAGAAAAAAAATCCAAGAAGATTGTATTAGTTAATAAGTTTCTTGAGGCAACGCTGTCGAGTTTTTGTTTTCATCATTTTAATTCGCTATTTTGTCTTCTAGGTGTGACTAAAAATTGAAAACAAAAAAAAATAAAAATAAAAACTCGACAGCGTTACCTCAAAAAACTTACGAACTAATACAATCTTCTTGGATTTTTTTTCGGATGATCCAGTGGTGAGTTATGCAGTTCACCGCAATGTAACTTTTTTTGTGGCGTCTGAGAAGATTTGCTGTCACTGGCTCATTTCTACACAATTATTAACGAAAATTTCACAGAATACTCTTCAAATGTCCTTTTATTTTATGCTTTTTTTATAGCAAATTATCCTTGCCCCCCCCCCCCCCCCCTAATGATTCTGCGCTTTTCAACACAGCGTATTCATGTTATACGATGATTCAATTTTATCATACATAGTAGACGATATGTTACACATTAATGAATAATAAATATATCCGACATGCACTGTTCTTTGGCATTAAGTATATGAACAACATGGGTAATAATAATGTGGACGTTTCAATCTGTAATGAAAGGAATCTTTTCATGATATTAATTTCTTGTAAATGCATATGATTTTTTCATGGATATTTTTTATGATTAAAAAATTGATTATAAAATGTAGACTGTGCACAATGATTTTTAAGAATAAATCAAGAGCCACAAGAAATGAAATTCAGAACAAAATTAAACATCCTCTTCAACCGCAACGAAAATCCTCCTCTCGATGGCAACGACAATCTGTCCAACTGTACGAGGCCACCAGTTTTTCTTTCACACGATTATTATATGAGTTTTCAGTTCTCTTAGTATTGCTTATCGTTATTCTCAAGTACTCAAAAATGACGCTTTTTTCCGCGAATTATGGAAGAATTAAAATTTTAGGAGATTACATATATGTTCGTGGCATTATTAAAGAGTAAAGCTATAACAAAATGCCGCTCGTGAAATTTCCATTCAAAATCAGTCGATAAACTAGAGAACTGACAGAGCGGGTAGTCGGTACATGAAAAAATTACATATATGGTTGAGACACCGTGCGAGTTCACACGGTAGCAAAAAATGCCCGGCCCGAATCTGAAGAGTGGGGATACGCGAGCGTCGGGGACATGAAGAATATAGGTAAGGAGCCCGAACGCTGTACCATGGAGACTAGAGTACAGGAGCCCGAACGCTGTACTGTGGACGCGGGCTATGGAATCAGCGAAAATTTTTACGGAAATATCCGCTGGCGCTGCTGTACTCAAGATCGGATACGACAGAGATAGAATGAGAAAAGAGAGAGCGATAGAAGAGAATATTCAAAGCGCAGTTATGCACGCAAGACAGATGGAAAAAATAATAAATTTATTCGTTCGTCGATTAATTCTGTCATCGTGCATTTGTTAATTAAATTATATACATAGGCAATTATTATATACCCCATTGAGCGGAACTCGCTCCAAACCCCATTTAACGCAACTCACCCCCAAGGACGCACGCGAACGAACACCCATCGTATGCTTGGGCATTACTGTCGGCACTAGCGCTTGATGTGGCTGAATTTCGAACCAAAACTTTTCGTCACTTTCAGGGCCCACGTTTGTGGTGCTTTTAGCATACGCGTTCGGGCTCCTTACCTCTAGTCTCCATGCGCTGTACTGTGGACGCGGGCTATGGAATCAGCGAAAATTGTTCCAGAAATATCCGCTGGCGCTGCTGTACTCAGGATAGGATACGACAGAGATGGAATGAGAAAAGAGAGAGCGATAGAAGAGAATATTCAAAGCGCAGTTATGCACGCAAGACACATGGAAAAAATAATAAATTTATTCTTTCGACGATTAATTCTGTCATCGTGCATTTGTTAATTAAATTATATACATAGGCAATTATTATATACCCCATTGAGCGGAACTCGCTCCAAACCCCATTTAACGCAACTCGCTCCAAACCGCATTTTTTTTCATTGAAGGCTTATCGAGACTTGTCAAGGACGCGCTCACATGTCCCGTAAACCCACACATACGTGAAATATTAAACGAAAAACGAATAATCCGCGAGTTCTCGCGTCGAGGGCGAAAATCCGCAGGTGCGATTTTAAGGATATCTCGAAGGCTGTCCACATGTTTTTTCTCTCCCTCTCTCTCCTCCCCCTCCTCTCATTCTTATTCCCTCAGCCTTTTTCGCGATCTCTTTGCATGCCCGGAAATGAAAAATTCGCGGTCCAGTCGTGCGGCCGAAAATTGTGCCAGCGTAAATCACGTCGGAGTCTAAAGTAGCTCATAGAACAATTCTGCTTTTTTTTCAAACGAAACCCAAGGAAATCGAGAAAAATGTCCGAATTTATAAATTGAAGGAATTTTTATATCGAGAGATAAAGTATTATCAATGAAAAATGAAGAATTAAATTAATGAAAAAATTGAAAGACATTTTCCCTTCATTTTCAATAAATACAACACTTACCTCCGTCGGAGTAAGACAATCGTGACAGGTCGTAGGCACTTGATGTACGACAGCGTCGTTGCAAATAGCTACGGATCCATGAGAAGGTCCGGCTAACTGGTCGCAGGGAACATTCTGTTCCGGTTGACCACCGTTTTCCTGTCGAAATAAAAAATAATTGATTATTATATTTATCTCAATGTAATAATGGACAATCTATGTCCAATTGTTCGAGGGGATAGCAAAGTACGATATCAACGAATTGACTCAAGTAATAAAGAGTAAAGACAACAGAGGAAATTGAAGAGGGGTAGCAGATAAGAATATTCCGCATATAAAAATTGAAGACCGCAGGAAAAAGATGAACTTTTGATAAATTATACTGCTGAACCGGGCTACAAACAATTAGCAAACACAGCTGCAGGTTAGCTGAGTTCATTCGATGAAAAGAGGGTATTATAGAAAAGTCAAGCGGAGCAGGAAAAGAATAGAGAAAAAAGAAAAAAAAAGTTGAGAAGTGGCGGAGAAACTCATTCGGAAAGTCATGCCCGTGTAGCGCTGAATGTTTTTATGCATTTCACACAAAAAATTACTATAATTATTACAATCCTTACCTTGTTATGGACTGCGATGGGCATAGCATCAGCGATGAGGGTATGACGAAGATGAGGAATTACCTCGATCGTACCATCAGGCATTTTGATGCGGTCTTCTTTTATTATCGAGTCATTGGAAAAGTGAAGCTCGCACACGAAATCAGTGTGGGAGAGACACTCCCCGATGGCTCTGCTCCATCGTTGTACCATATTCTACAAGATACAGGAAAAAAACAAAGCGGGTTGAAATTTCATATACACGCTAAATCATTGAGCAAATTTTTTTTCCTATAGGCAATAAGTGGCATGCAATTACTTCAGATTTCGTCAACAAATTACGCGCTCTATGCGTCATTTAACAAAAAGAAAACATTTTAACAGGCGATTTACTTTTGGAACCTTGAAGACGGACAACTGTCGTACTCCTAAGCGCTTGCACTTTGCTCTGCTGGCGTCTCGCCCAGTTTGACACCCTGGGTACGAACAGTATTTCGCCATTGTGCACTGCAACAAGAAAAGAACCCAAAATAAAATTTGTAATTACATATTATGACAATAATACGAATTCTAACCTCACTTTCATGCTCGAGAAATATACTTAATCAACCGATGAATTACAATTATAATATAATACAGAACATGGTTTCAAAATACCGTTTTCTTACCTGCTTTTATATAATGCGGGGCAATCACTCACTGCACTCCACAACACTGATTTTTACTGCAATTAAAAAATCCTTATTACAATTTCGCATTCACAGACGAACAGCCAAGAATGATATATAAATATTATAACCAAGAATTCTCCAGTTTATATATACGCTCACTTCATAGCGTCACCGATGCCATACTTCACATCCTCCCCTCTCGGCACTAGCGCTTAATGTGGCTGAATTTCGAACCACAACTTTTCGTCACTTTCAGGGTCCACGTTTGGGGTGCTTTTAGCATACGCGTTCGGGCTCCTTACCTCTATTCTTCATGGTCCGGGAAATGGCGAGCTGCGACGGTGTCCACTTGGGCAGGGAGACTAGAGTAAAGGAGTGGACACTGTGTGCTAGCGATGTGGCTCCAAAATCAAGGAAAATAAAAGTTGTAGGTGGCGTTGCAATCGGCTTTCCCTTATATATAGATCTACTCTCTTGCTTAGCTTTCCGTCGGCTAATTATACATGGTTGTCTGTGGATTGAATCCATGCTCGAAAATAAAGTATTATATGATGTGTAAAAAAATTATAAATAAAAACTCACATTTTAAATAAGTTTTGTGTATAGTTATTAATGTTTTATAAGAGGCAATGTTAAATGTGTATAATTTGAGAACGAAATATTTATTGAACCGTTCGGTGAATCGTTTTCAAATTTGATAGAAGATTATTAAATAGACAAAGTAACAATGGGTGTAATTGTGATAACTTATTATTTAAAAAATTACGCTCGTACAATAGAATATTTGTGATTATTATTATTACTTATTGTGAGAGTCATTTATTATTACACAGACATAATGTACAGCAAAATGCGCCTTGTTAACAGTACAGATTATTTATTTAATTCATTCGCAGTGAACCATATTTAAATTTATTATTCAAAATTATATTGATTACTTTTCATTGTAACACTTCTGTCTGCCGTTGTTAATCGTACGCGTGAACGCTTCCAGCATCGCTCTTAACATTATTGGAACAATAAAAATGGAAAACATTGCAAATCCCCCAGTACGTCATGCATTGAAGCTCAATCTGACTCTGTGCATTTTTTTCAGCGATGCAACAATCTTACATTTTTCATCCTCATTATCTCCCTTTCTACAACCAGAGTTCCGTACATTAGCTCCGTCAACTACGAAACACGAATCGTTTTTGTGTTTTATAATAAACGAAAAATATAACTGAACGCTCCAAAAAGAAAAAAAACTTAATGTTAGTATAGTACAAGTTTGCAAATATCATGCAATGCCAAAAAAAACGCAAACCCCCATTTTGACAACTTTCCTCTAATACGCATGCCTAGAAACTTTAGCTACAAGTATTACTATACATCGGGGAATTGCGATCGCAGCGCCGCTTGCGGTTACTTAAAAGTCGGGATTTTGGGGCCGTCTTTCGCTGCTTATCTCCTATGGAGTGTCCACTCCTTTACTCTAGTCTCCCTGCACTTGGGTCTGGGGAGAGTTGCCCGCTGGGGCAAGTTGAACAGGCGTACCATGGAGACTATACTAAAGGAGACCGAACTGTGGGGTGGGGAGTGGTCACGAAAACCGACGGATTGAGGTAGTTCCGTGACAGAGCGCTAGTTTTGTTAGGAAACTGGGAGTGGGGAGGAGACCGCAGGCAACTTCATTCCGTTTATTCAAAATCAAAACTGTTGTTACTTCTATTACAGTTTCTATTGAGGTATTGTCTGGTAAACAAATGTCATAATATGATTTTCAATCAATAGAATTTTAAAAACATCCATTTATTTCGTTCATACACATTATACACGTATAAGAACTCACGCGGGACACCTTTGGCAACAATTTGCACGCTTAAGGGCATGTAGAAGGTCAACATAACTTCACTAATTTTCGAACCCAATTTTCTCATAGATGGTCAATTTTTTTAGGAAAAACGAAGCACTAGGCTCTGGAGAATTCCCTGACGCAGAGCTTGATGATTTCCTTTTGCCTTAAATATGAAGAATCTCTGAAGAATCTCTGTTCGAAAATTTCAGCTATCTCTCTCGCACTCATATGTCACGTGGTACATCTTCTACTTCGCCTTAAGGAGGATCCTCCTCCAAACAAAAGATTATGCTAAATTTTTTTACACAAAATTAAGAGCATCCAATGCAATGAATCAAATTACATAACAATATTGACGTTCAAATGAAAACCGAAAAAAATGTATGGGAGAAAAAAACCATCGCGGCGTTAGAAGTGCTCGAATGTGGCTCTTGGAGGTTGCGGCGAGGAACGCCGAGGTTCTTGTAATTAATTAAAATAAACAAAAACCACAAAAAGTAAAAAAATACTTATTTTCACAAACGAATCATTAAAAAAAATATTTATTGTAAAAACTCATACAATATTTTAGACTTATGCAAAGGTCAATAAGTTAAAAAATATTTATACAAAATTGTAAGTTGATTGGTTCATTACTTTTTGAGTTACATTCCGAGGCGTGGAAAAATCCATTTTGAGAAAAACTCGATTGAAGTTTTCGTTCTTAAAAAGTAGAGATTTAAGGATTTATAATTACGAATAATTATGAATTAAAAAATCGTCGGAAGTGCCTCTTATTATTCAAAAAGATAACTAGCAAACTTTTTCGGCTATAAGAATAAAAACGTGGAGGGCGCAAAGGACGCGCATTCTCTCGGTACTTTTGGAAGGCATCACTTTGGTGACTTCCTAGGGATCTTTGGGAGTTTCGGTTGGGCTTCAAACCGTGGCAATATATATTCTTTAGATACTAAATGAATTTTTAAAGCAATAAAAAAACGCAAGAAAATAATATCTGAAAGAGTATGAACGGTACAAAAAAAGCCATTTCGTCTATATACATTATCCCGTATATATACACACGCAGGTATTCGGTAAAATTTAAATACTTTACCAAAGAGCTTCACATAATTTGCGACACAGATTTTTATGTACGCCGTTGTATAGTCGTGGATTGTGTTTAAAAAAATTTCACTGAACGAGGTCATAATAGCGAAAATTTTATTTAATGATTCTTCAAGTATTAACTTATAATATTGTTTAAAACAATTTTCAAATTATTATTGAAAATACATTTGTTTGATATTTTCCAAGTAATCATTTATCAAGATTTATATAACATTTTCGAGTACCAGAACTTCTTTAACAAAATTTTTACTTTAAACTTTATTTTTACTTTACTTTATTTTAAATTACTATTATTGTCGTCGTCCTAGAAGTTGATGCTGTGTCGAATTCCAATACCGAAAGAACTTGTGTATTCCATTGCTTGAACTGCTTGGAATCTTACTGCTCCTCCCACGTCTGATCTTCGCTGACAAGGAACGACATTTTGTTGGCGGCAAACGGATGAAAACCGGAATTCGATATGTCACCGTAGTCAGCCGGGGTAACGTTCAGATATCGGTGAACCCTAAATATCCTGTGGAATTTATTTAGCATTCGTTAGGTACTATGTTTATACAGTGCAATAAATGAACCGTTCAAATAATTTTCAGATAATAGTACGGAAAGAATCTGTAATCATAAAGTATCAGATTATTATCATAATTATTGTGAGAAATTCGAAACCCATTTAATAAACGGTTTCTTTTATACAGTCTTAAATCAAATTATAAAAAATGGAACTACAAAATAAAGACAAAATTTTGAATGAAAGCTTATATCGTTTGAATAGTTCAGTGAATAGCCTGATTGTAGTATGCGGCTTGTAGAAGAATTATTCGTCTTGCACAATTCAATATTTTTCTTTCCGTACAATATGAGGAACGAGTTAAAATTTTCTACAGATTTGTAGGCAATTTCGGCATATGCTTTGACTCGAGGTAGTGAAGGTAGTGAGCCTTGATAACAACACGTGTAATGAAATAATGTACGGATAAGGGTAGCGACGACCCAATGAGCTTGCCAGGTCTGCCATTAGTTTGGAACATCGCAAAGACAAGTTGCAGAAAGCTCGTTACGAAGCTGTAAGACACGTTGAAGACAAACGATAGGAAACCAGCCACATTGCGGCCGCTAGCAGGAGGATTGAAGTATATTCTAGATGTCATTTCTTTTCCACGGCGGGAGGTCTCGAGCGCGAGTCTTGGGCATACATTGATGGTCGCCTCCCGTACAAATTCAGCTGCCCCTGTAAAAGAATAAAACAAAGTCAACATTCGCATATTCGAGAGGACGATTCGAAATATCGAAGAGGAAATTAACCTGTACGGTGACCGCCAAGTTCCAGTTATATCGCTGTAAATCATCGCAGCAGATCGAGAGGTCCCCGATACCTGTCAGTTCCTACAAAATCATGCCAATTTATCACTATCGTTTCGTCCTCATGTTGAGAAGCGAAGAAGCAAGGGGGCGTTAAGTCGGCGAAGAGAAGATCGTAAAGAGCCGTAGAAACGAAAACAGAAATGACATTCGACTTCAATGATAAGTGGTTACTTTTTAATAATTCATTTTCTACTATATATATAAGAACAAAAATCGCTTTTCAAGCTAACTAAAATGTGAAACGATTTTTATCATCCCTTACAAGTTTTTGAGTTAATAATAGAATGTGCAAAAGAAATAGGAAGTATATATCTACACAAATTTACCATTTTCAAGAAGACTCAAACTTAGACTTAGACTCACTTAGACACTTAGCCACTCACCTTTACGCAGATGTCATCTCTCACGAGGAATAATGTGCTTTGTGCCTCCTATGTTCACAACATCGACCCGCAAAACATCTTCATCAGCAAAATGCATGTAACAAACGTAATTGTCGCTTCTGAAAACTACACCCAGTGACTCAGCCCATTGTTGCCTCCTTTCCTTGCACTATTAAAAAATAAAGACAAATTAGTTTATTAAGCAATGAGGATAAATTCCATACATTTTTTTAACGTCGACAGCGTAAAGCTTGAAAAAAAAGATTTAAAAAATCTAAGGACCTAGTTGTTTATCCCATGTATAATACGTTAATTGTGATAAATTCACACATAAATGCACACACACTACATGCGAATAATAGAAATGAACTTACCTCTGGAACTTTGAATAGCGTCAGTTGTCGGATACCATGTAACTGCCGTTCGGCCTTGCTGGCTTTACTGCCACCTGAGCAATCCGGCGCTGCACAAACTCTCCCCATTCTATTTTGAGGAAATAATACAATGTATAGTTTTAAATTATACTGGATGTAAGTGGAAAGAAGAAGTTAGAGACAACAAGAAAGAGAAAAAAGAGGAATATTGACAGTGCACTGCTTTATAAAAGTGAATAACTCGCTCTATTATTTAAAAAAAATATACTTACCTCTATTTAACTATAGTCCGATAGAACCTTGGCTCGAAATTAATTATGTTCACTAATAACGTCGAAATGTAGGTTAAAAAACAATAAATAATCTGCTCACGAAGTACACAGTTCAATTAAAGAATTCAATATGGCGGCCACGCTTTTCCCTCACTATGTACCCACCTCGTTCCGTCTCTCTCACACGTAGCTAGCTTCACGGGTCCACATTCTATACTAGCGCTACAAGTGGAGGATTTCGAACTACCTCGAACCGTCGGGTTTTGTGACCACTTTTTGTTACCCCCTCCATGGGAGTTCGGTCTCCTTTTGTATAGTCTCCATGAGGCGTACAGTTGAACGGGAGACTTGACACAGGGGAGAGTTGCACGGTGTAGAGCTGACACCCTGCCGAGCGGTGCTCATGACTCGCGCGGCTACAAGGGAATCTGCAACCTCGACAGAGGCGATGCACACAAAATCATATTCCCGAACTCGCCGCCGCGATTTAGCGCCATTTGCGAGGCGCGCCGAAAAGGGGAGCGTTGTACATCTCCCTACTAATCTCTGCAATCGTACTCTATCTTACTCTCTCTCTCTCTCAGTCGCTTCCGAACTCTCACGTCCGTACGCTGAGACCGTCCAAGCGAGAAGAAGCTCTCCCGCTTCTCTCTCCATCTAACCCACTCTCTCAGTTCCCGGCAGCCCTCTCGACTCCATGCTCGTCTCGTGGCGTTCCCACGCGCCATCTGTCTGGCCAGACGCGCGCGCGCAAATTCAAAATCGCAAGATGGCCCTGGCCATCTTTAACACAATTAAGGAGATTAAATAAACGTGGGCTGCCTGTGTCTCCGTTGATACAGCTCTTAATAACTTTGCGTTTTTATGCAACAAGTAGTTTTCAGGTTTGTAAATATGTTTCTTGTTCAATGTGATATGAAAACGCATTACTAACTTCTTATTTATTTGCGTTGTGCGTTCATTGCAGATTATTAATGGAGATTTACGAGGATATAGTCAACCATCTGTATCACGAACCGTAGCTCGAGTTTCAAGAATTTTGGCATCGCACTTGAAGCAACATATACATTTTTCTAACGAACGTGTACGTTCAAGCTACAAGAACAAATTTTATGCGGTGGCCAACTTCCCAGCTATAATCGGATGCATTGATTGCACCCATATACGAATCGCGAACCCTGGAGGAAATAATGGAGAAGCATTTCAAAATCGGAAAGGCTGGTTTTCTCTGAATGTGCAGGTAATTCTTTGAATGCTCTATTTTTATTATGGACGTATGAGTCACATTGTCCTAGCTAAGAGTTGTATTTGATCGAAATTTCCGTATTTTATGATTCAATGAAAATTTGGTATTATTATGAATAATTGTTGATCATAGCTTGCCAAATGTTGAATTTTTTCAGATTTTTATTGAATCATGAAGTACTGAAATTCCTATCAAATGCAATTTTTAGCTGGAGCAATGTAGCTTATACGTACTTAATACATGGACTTTTTGTTAATACATGGTGCATTGAATTATTCGATGGAAGCTGGATAATGAAGTATTTTTTATAGGTTGTATCCAGTCCTGACCGAGCAATTCTGGATATAGTAGTTCGACACCCTGGTTCAACTCACGATGCAGTTATATTTGATTGCAGTGGCCTGCGCTGTCGTTTTGAGCTAGGACAACTTGATGGAATTCTACTTGGTGATAGCGGATATGCATGTCGCAGCTATCTATTGACACTTGTTTTGAGGTCTGAAACGGATGCCGAAGAGTGGTATAATAGAGAGAGAGAGAGAGAGAGAGAGAGAGAGATATAATACTGCCCATAAAAAAACATGAGTTATCGTTGAACAACTGTTTGGAGTGTGGAAACGTCGATTTCCATGTTTGCAGTATGGCTTAAGAACGAAATTAAGCACAACTGTGGCAATCATTTGCGTAACCGCTGTTTTGCATAACCTATGCATACGACACAATCTGGACGACTTCTTTGAGGGGGAGTTCAATGAGATCGCGTTTGAAAATGATGTTATTCCTGAGCAAAATGGCGTAGGACTTGCACACAGGAACGCTTTTATATTGAGACATTTCACGTGAATCACTAATAATTGTATATATGTAAATATATGGAATGAATATACATTGCTCAAAATATGTTTGTATTTATTATTAATAATGAAACATGACTTGAATATAATTGACATATAACTTTGATTTCATAACAAAAAACTATATAAAGAAAATTATGTTCGATTTTTTTTTCAATCAACTTGACTTTAGCTCTTCTAGTTTTAGAAGCTTCAGTATTGCTATCTTCTCTTCTGCCTCGGCGATTTTAATTTTTTTTTTCATGAAGCTCTCACTGCTGTTCAATCTCTTCTCGCAGTCGTATCAGTCTCAGTACCTTTTCATCGGAAATATTCTGAAAAGCAATTGCATAAAATTGTGAAGTATGTATGTAATTTTGTACAGATCGGGTAAAATAAATAAAAATAATCATGCAATGTTAATAAGATAGAATCTTCACTTTAGCAGTAATGAAATTGCTATCCACGTACTTGGACTCATATTCCTGATATTATTCAAAATTATTCAGCTGGTTTCTTATTATTTATCTTATTTTTCATTTATTATTTTGTCTTTATACGTTTTATATATTTTATATTTATTAATTATTTTTACCTTGAAGTTTTCATGACTCGATGTCCCTTTTTTTTCGACGCTGACGTTAGGTGCGAAGACTGCGGTGCCTGTGACTTCGGTTTTCAGGATGAGATTCTATAATTTCGCTGGAAATATCTTCATTTTGGTCCTGCACAGTTAAACTTTCGTTCATGAACCCCATGTCATCTGAAAAAGTTAAGATAATGGTTTTTTTCTAGCACAATAAAAGAATGCTAATAAATGTTTACTTTTTAAAATATTAATAATCTCTTTCAAATGCTGCTGTGCTGCCAAATGGACAATCGATTTCCACGTCGATATTTCCAGTTGCTCCATCCATGAAATCCATGACTGGATCGACACGTTCTACAGGCGCAGGGCGCCCACCAGTCATAAGACGTTGATGCTTCATTATTGTTGTCAACTTTCGCTTTCTGAAATGATTTTTGATAAAACAATAATTAGAATAGATCCAAATATTTGTGACAACGCTCCTATTTTCAATTCTTTTCTAACTGGCTTGGACTGGATCAAAAGGCCATGTGTGGTAAGGCCTTTACCACGAATTTTATAAAACAATAAGAATGGAAGTGCATTTTGAAATAGAGAAAAAATCATGCATTAATTTAATTAGATAGGAACAAAATAGTTATTACTTACTTTTGTTTGAGATTGTCCCAGCACTTTCTTAATTGTTTACTGGTACGTGGGGTGCACCCTTCGCTTATAAATTTCTTCGTAACGCGTTCCCACGCGTCAGCTTTTTGTTTTAAATCAACAGCACCCGTTTTTTTGCAGTCTATTGGGCTTTCTTCTGATACTAGCTGAGCTAATAACAGCCTTTTGCGCTCTGTATAATGAACATTCTTTCCTTCATCCGTTATTCTATTCGTCGCAACTCAATTTCTAATTTTGAACTTTGAGGTTATACACTCGAGGCTATACAATCGAGAGCCAAGCGGTTTGAGTTAGTTTCAAATATAGCCGAGTGGCGCTTCTTTCAGCGGTTTTACCACCATAAGCAATCACATATCCCTAAATATGTCTTCCTTCTGGAAGGGAGAGTCGAGTTGCGACTATGAAACAAGGACGCCTCTGAGATTCAAACGCCTGATACACGGTTGACAACCGACGCCCGACAGAGGTGACCCGGGTAGTTTCCAATCATGTAGACAGCGGTTTGCGACCAAATTTCGGTTCACTCAACCGAAATTTGGTCGCAAACCGCTGTCTACATGATTGGAAACTACCCGGGTCACCTCTGTCGGGCGTCGGTTGTCAACCGTGTATCGGGCGTTTCAAGGAAGCTTTTACCAAGGCGTCCTTCAGCCTTGAGATAAGGAGGGACTATGAATACGGCCATTATTCTATCAGGGAAGGTCTATGAAACGCGAAATGAGGAACAAGGAATCCTCGTTCCTGAAGGAAGGACTATGAATACGGGTACTAGTCTCCATGGTGGCTACAAAAATGTGGTCAAACAGGGATGGCGCCACTAGCTCTAAGACCTCGAGAAGTAAGCTGAGTATCGATGTCGTGTAAAAGAGATGGAAGAGGATCGAATACGCATCCTAGCCTCCATGGCAAATACAGTAGAACTTTGCTTATTCGAGGTAATGTGAGGATACCTCGGATTAGTGAAATCTCGGATAATACGGAAAACAGTAGCAATATAGGATCATTCCATGCATAGGCATAGCAGATTCTCCCGTTTTATCCGAGATTCTGCGCATTATCCGAGGATACACCTCGGATAATACGCAGAAATCGAAGGTCGACCAAACGAGGTTCTACTGTACCAGCAAATACGATAATATACACACAATATTCGAACAATTTGAGAATTGTTAAAATCGAATTTTTAAGACAAACCAGCCTTGATAGTACAGTCGTGCTGCCGCTGAAAAACCCCGTAATCGGAAAAAAATAGAAGAAGGCTAATTTTTCGATGGGTGATTTTGTAGGTGCCGCGGGTGCTAAATCCAAGTTTGCCTAAAAATCGGGGTGTAGGGTTTTTTTAGGGGGTGAAAGGTGATGGGGGTGGATTAATGCCAAACTACAGCCCCTACAAGGTCGGTGCCGTGAGACGAAATGTGCAGAAAAATCCAGGCTTTAGTTTTGTCCACAGCGCCGAAGTCGTGGAAGTTCATTTTGGGAGTGAAAAAGTGGGGTGAAATTTTGAAAAATCAGTTTTAAGCGAGACTTTGTCCTTGGAGTGCCATATTTCAGGTGTTTACATTTTATTTTTTTTTAAAGGAAACGAGTAAAGCTTTTTGAGTGCGGTTTTTTTTCTTGCTTTTATTCATGATATACAGAACGCTAAAAAAATTTTTTTTTGAAAAAAACCAAAATGGCGGCCGTTGCAGCTCCGCGAAAACAGGTCCTCAAATCGCGGGAGGTAAACGGCTGACATCACTGCCCCCTCTTTGTTGATCTGAAACACAAATTCAAAGCAAATTATCAATCTGTGACCCTTTGATCATGGAATGAAAGATGGGTTTTTCGTTTAGTACAAATTTCGGAAAATGGCGGCCATATAAAAAAATTGAATTTTCGCGTTTTTTTCGCATAAAAAGTTAAATAATAAATGCAAAAATGTATCTATCAAAAAAACGATTCGTCATTCCGTGAAGACATTTTCTGAGTGTGCTCTCCATATTCCAGGTCGATATGTTAATTACAGCGGTCAGGAGAATGTCAGCCATTTTTAAAAACGTGTTTTCGAGAAAAATGCGTCAAAAGTTTTGTAATCTGTTTACACAAATGTGTTTATAATTACCGCTAATCGGCAATGCCTGGTCCATAGAGGCATCCCTCCTCTTCTTCTAGCTGCTCATGTTGAGCCGCTAACATCTCCCGCTGCTCAATCCGGGCCTTTTTTGCTGCGTCGGTCAACTGCCTCTCCGCACGCTCGATCCTTGCTTTGTCCCGTGAATGGACCCAGCTCTCGGCAAATGTGCCAATCCGGACACTCATGAGATTCATGGCAATTAACAATAATTCCTCACCTTCATTGAAGATAATGACTGCTAATTCCGTGGCAATATTGACCACATCTGCGACGGAATGAAGATGTTTGGGCGCACGCATCCAAATCGTATTATTAAGTGACTCATTACTGTTTTGAGTATGAGCACCCAAACATCTTTCGAGCAAATCGCCCGACAAGTCTTTGTAAATTGGCTCGATGGCTTTCAGAACAGTGTCACTAAGAGGAGCCTTGTGCTTATATAAAGACAAAGTATCCGACGCTTCAGCTTTACGCCACGTACACCAGCTGTTTTCTCCTGGTGGACACTTCTCATGCTGGGGTTTTTTATCCGTGGAGCTCCTGTGGTAATACGTGGCCCATATCGCGTCCTCCATGGCTTGCACAGAATGTGAATTTCGGCGGATAGCAAGGCCATAGTATTTAGTCAGTTCTCCGATCGCTTTATCTGTGAGTTTGCCTGCCCCTTTTCCTCCGAGTCCCTTGGTTCCTTTTTTCATATTTCTCAATCTCATTCCCACTCTTTTTTCGACGTGACCAATACATTCTTTTTTTTTTGACAGTAATGTCATCATAGGGATTGGCTTCAAGCAATCCTTTAAACGTTTTACTGTCACCATCCCCGACGCAAGTGACGTATTTGACTCCGTGCAGTTCTACCGATCGGAGAAACATTTCGGTGATTCCGTCGGTTTCCATCTTTCCTGCGGAACCGACGTGGTTTGCGGTGCAAGTTTCCACGTGTATTTCCTTCCATTCATCATACCCAGCAGGATCTTCATCTTTTTTTCTCCCAAAAGCTGCAAGAATAGCAAAACTTCGATTTGACCATGGCGTCGACAACTTTTTTGGTGTGGTATCCAATGAGACTAGTCACGCCAATAAGAGATGAATACCCTCTCTTTTTCCACGTGCCATCTCCTGAAACGATGAAGTGATCTTCCTGTAGTCCTCGAAAAACGTTTTCTTTCTTCTCCTCTGCTACAGCTTTCTTTAGAACCATGTCGTAAACCGATTTCGTCGCGATTCGTATGTTTTCTACACAAGCGTAATATATTGTGGTCGTCATCCCTCTGCAAATGTCCATCATGCCACAAAACCTGCTCAAATCGTTTATTCCGAGGCCTAATAAACGGAAAACAAACACGATTCGGCGATTTATTTCATAAGCTTTACCGATAAGTGGACACGAAGTAACACTTTTTTCCCCGCACTCGCATTTTAAATTCAGTTTGAATTTAAATTTATTCAGTTTGAATTTTAATTTTAATGCCTCGTCGATCACGCATGGAAAAAGCGATTCGTCCGTTGCACTCTTTACACAAAACGTTATCGGATAAAAAGTAAAAAACTAATACAAAGTTCAAAAAGCAGTACACCGAATCAACACTTAGTTCATAACTTCCCAATTTGCCACTTTGTAAACTTTTCTGCGCTGACGTGCTTGTGAACGACTTGCTCTTTTCAAATTCCCAGCGATTAGAGGGTTGCGGATGCGATCTTTTGCGCCCGTACTGTTTCGGATGATCTTTTATACCCTTTCGAGGCATCTTGCGCACACATTTTCGATAAATTACTTGAAAATAACGAAAAACAAAAAACACAGACGCTACGATGTTTTCGCTTTCAATGCCGAAGCCAGACTGAAATAACCGTTGCAAAATCGATAAAGGAGAGAGTAGGGACCCTATTCAAAGGTTTCTAAGCATAGAAGGCTCTGTATACCTGCGTCAGACGCGCTGAGACCTGCAGGAACCCAGCTAGCCGGGCGCCCCGCTGAGACGGTCAGAGTGCGCTGACAATGGCAACTTCAAACGCGCTTAAAATATCGTAAACGTTCGAAATCCGGGAAACGCTTCGACAGAATTATTTCTACTTACATGTAGATTAAAAATCCGTAATAAAAAAAAATTGATTTTTTGAAAATTTCAAGGACAAAGTCTCTCTTAATTCAATAACTCTTTAGAAAAAGTTCATGCACTTTTTGTTCAAATAGGTACGTTGTAGCCCTTGTAAAGGCGCGCCGATCAAGTATTTTATCATCGCTCTCCAATAATATCTTCACCCACTAAAAAATGGTTATACACCAAAAAAAAATTGTTTATTGAAAAACTCAAAAACAATCGATTTTTCGGGTATGGTTCAAACGTACGAAATGTAGAGAATAATTTTCTCTATATTTTTGTTTCTATGGACCACCCTTGAATTTTGATTTTCCAACCCGCCTCGCGGGTTGGAAATTCAAAATGACATTCTGGGAAAACTATTGACCGTACGAATTCAACGCTGTGGAAGAATTTGTAGCTTAAACCCTCAGCTACATTTTCGTCCACAGCGCCAAACTCGTGTCTCTTTATTTTCCGTCAATAGTTGTCCCAGAATTTCATTTTAAATTTGCAACCTCTGAGAGGGGTTCGAAAAAGCAAAATTCAAGAGTGGTCCATAGGAACGAAAATATAGAGAAAATTATTCTCTCCATTTCGTACATTTAAACCAGCCCCGAAAAGTCGATTGGTTTTGAGTTATTCAATAAACAATTATTTGTATACTTCAACAATTCTTTTGGGGGTGAAGATATTTTCTGAGAAGGTTGATCAAATACCCGATCGACGTGTCTTTTCAAGGGTTATAACGTTCCCATTCGAACAAAAATTGTATGAATTTTTCCTAAAGATTTATCCAATGAAAACTGATTTTTTAAATTTCTCCCCACTTTTTCACCCCCGATATGAACTTCCACGACTTTGCCGCTGTGGACAAAAATAAGGCTCGAATTTTTCTGAACATTTTGTCTCCCGGCGCCGACCTCGTGGGGGTTGTAGTTTGGCATTAATCGACTTCCATCCCCTTTCATCCGCTAAAAAAAACCCTGCACCCCGATTCTTAGGCAAACTTGGATTTAGCACCCACGGCACCTCCAAAATCACCTGTCAAAAAACTAGCTTTCTTCTAATTTTTTCCGATTCCAATATACAGCACGACTGTACTATAATGCTGACAAGAGAACACAGATATTTTATCTTTAAAACATTGGAGCATGCTTTTATCTTGAAATGATTAAAGCAAGCAATATCGCTTCGACATTATTTTGTTATTACGGTGTTTTTCTTAAACCGAAATATAACTACTGGACATTTTTTTAAACTTCTTACCTCAATGAGCAATTGCAATTTCTTTTGTGTGATTTTCTTTTTATTTTCATTCAAATATGTTATCGTCAGAATAATCGCGTTACCGATTCGCTGATTGCGAGTTTTAATACAAACAGATCGCAAAGCATTGTTCTTTGACTAGGAATAATTTACCATCATATTGACCAGAGTAAAAAATGTGTACAAGAATAAAAAAATTATCACTTAAGACGTTTTCCACCGTTCGTTGTACAAGAAAAAATACAGGACAATTTTTTAAATTCCTTACAGCAATGAGTAATTGCAATTTCTCGTCTATGATTATCTTTTAATTTTTACTTAACCCTAAAACGCATGACTGGATGCCGGTCGCACCCCAATTTTTATGCAAGAAATGAATTTTTTGCCATTTTCAGTTTTTGAATGGATTGTTCACTAATGGAATGGTCATTAAAACAGATGGCTCGCACACTATTTACTTTCTTATGAAAAAAAAACGAAGAAATTGAGGTATGACAAAGTACGGGGTGCGTATACACCCCAGGCATGCGTTTGGCGATAAAAAAGTCATGAGTTGTTGGGTTAAATATCATTGTCACAACAATTATCGCGTTACCGTTTCGCTGTTTGCGAGTTTTTATGCAAGCAGATCGCAAAGCATTGTTTTTTGACAGTGGGGATTAATTTACCGTCGTATTTACCTAAGAAAATAAAAATTGATTCAAGAAAAACAAGCATCAGTATTATATTTAAGACATTTTCTACCGTTCGGTGTATAACTAAAGACTGTTTTAATGAAAATATTTGTTTATCACTCCGTATTGCATTATTATTATTTTTGACCTTTTTTACCCCTAATTATGCAACTAATGCATATTGTCCATTGAGCATTGCTATTTTAAGGGACAACACCACTGTGACGGCTTCAAAAAATCGATTTTTTGAAAACCATCTAGAAAAATCTAAAATACATTTAAGATTAAGATGCCGTTGGACCCGGGTCGAAAAAATAATTATTTTCGGAGATATTGAATATTTTGTGTAGCGGTGCAGCGCTCCGTGACGCTCGGGGTCCCGCGCAGCTGCGCGCCTCGGGCTCGGCAGGTATACCGGGCCTTTCCCAGGTCCTGCGGGTGGTCTTTCCCAGGTATTCTTTTGTCTCTCTTCACAAAAACCGGCTATTGTTACAAATATAGTTTCGAAAAAAGCCATAGGTGGCGATAATTGAAAAATGTTCAAGGCAGGTATAGGGATAGCGTCATAGCGTCAGTTTGCGAATAGAAGCGACGCTACTCGTGTCTAAACGCTCCGAATCGTTTCGTTTATAAATATCGAACGCTCAGAATTATTCTTTGCACATCGAAATGGATAATCCAAAAGTGTACGCGGGGAAAAAGGGAACAAAACGGAGCTATGTGACGAGGAGTCGAGTCGTGGCAGCGAGCGGTCGCAAGCGGTAATATTTCTGAATATCGCCATAAGCCGCCTCTTCCTGAGGAAGTATTGGAGGCAATTACGCCAGTCTTCGAAAATTTGAGCAGAAACGATTTGCTGCAGCGTTGTTTGGGCTGCTTCACGCAAAACAACAACGAAAGCTACAACAAATCAGTTTGGGCAATAGCCCCCAAGTGTCAGTCCGGGAGCAAAAAAGACGTCGATATTGCAGCTGATATCGCGATATTATTATTCAATGATGGCCTGAGAAGCCTCATGAAAGTTTTGGAGACGTTGGGGATAACTATCGGCCCAAATTGTTTCAATATTTGCGTTGAAACCGACGCAGCGCGGATCGAGCTGGCGGAGCGCTCGCTCACAGACGCTGCAAAAGAGGCAAGAAGAGCCTCTACAAGTTCGAGAAAAGATGCTAGGGACAATGATTTGTTTCTTGAAGGCCAGCTATATGGTGCCGGCATCGCTGATTAAAGGTAAACATTTTTTTTCCAATTTATCGTATAAATTAACAAACCTAAAACTTTAAACGCGTTTTTCTCAAAACTACTTTTTTGAGTGCGGCACGCAGCAGAACTCGAGCAATTTTTATCCGATCAACTTCAAATTTGGACTGCATCAATAAAACTCGATTATCTAAAGAAGTACATAGGATTTTTTCGATATCTTAATAATAAAAAAAGTTATAGCCTATTTTCGACGAGAAATTTTGCTCGAAAATCGTCCTTTAATTTCAAAAGTGTGCCTATTTTTTAAAAATCAATATTTTTTCAAATCCCTATGTACTTCTCTTCAAAATATCATATTATTAACGAAAACACTCGGTATTTTTTTTCAGATCGACTTTGAAGAGAGTTCTGCTGCGTGCCGCGAACCACTGCAGAGGCAACAGTACCTGATGCGGGAGCTTCCCCAGCGTTACCATGGGGCGTGAAAAATTTGAAATTTTTTTTTCATGTGTCTTCAATAAACAACGAACAAAACAAATTTTTTTTCGAATATCTCTTTTTTTTCCCACAAAAAAAAATTCTTGAAAATGGCAAAAAAACAGGGGGTCACAGTGGTGTTGTCTCTTAAAAATATACTCCTATATTTATGCATGTACAGAGATCTCTCTGGTATATATCGGTTTGCATCTGTCTCGCACGCAGCGCACTTCTCAAGTATCATTCTGCCTCATACACAGCTCACTTCTCATTATTTATTTGTTTCGTCTCTATTGCACGCAGCCAAAGAACAGATATTACATGGAACAACACGGCTTATGGGACGATTTGGCAAGATTTCTTGGGGGAGTTTCGTAGTTACTCCCCCAACCACCTAAAGCGCTGCCTGTATCGATGTGCACGGACACACCCGCAGGCGCGCTTGGCTCCACCCAGCTCCACCTCTTCCAACGCTCGAGCCAACTACGGTTGAGGTGATTTCGCGTCTCGCTCGCTTTCTTGCAGATCCCAATGTTAACAGCAGCAACGGTCGAGCGGTCTAAGGCACGTGCTCGTTCTGCCGGGGAGCCCCGGCTTTAAATCGTTCTGTTTTCGCTCCTACTCTCTTGCTCCTTTCCATCTCACCCGTTCCATCTCTTTTTAGCATGCCCTCAGCGATTTCTTCCAAGGGACGTGCTAGGCGGTACAGAAATCTGTTGCTATTTTGCTTACATCTGTCAGAAATTTGACAGGCCTCGGACGCATTCGTGATTATTAATACTGAATATCAAACTAATTAGTTAATTAATCGTGTATTCGTGTATTTCGCGCTTTTCTGTTAGACTCTTTGCCCACGGAAAATTGGCTGTTAAAAATTGTTTTTGAGTTGAAACATTGTTAACGATGCCGTCGTGTAGCAGATGTGCGTATAATGGATGCAAAAATGTTCGTAAGACGAGTCCCAAGCTGAGCTTCCATTGTTTTCCTAACAACGACGACACGTAAATATTTAGACGAAAATAATTTTTAACGGGTTACGTGGGTTTTTAAGTCAAAAAGCATATTTTCTTTATTAAAGAAAATATAATTGATAAATGATTTTATTCCAAATGATAAGCAAATAAAAGAGCAACATTACAATAATATTTTTTTTAAATGTCATTAAAAAATTCTTTCAAAATCAAAATCTCAATTCTTTTCCAAATGCTTCATTCGATCACTAGTCAATGCTATTTTGAAGAAGAGTGCAAAATTTCAATAAGATCGATGTGATAATTTTTGAGAAATCGTGTCCACCGTGTTTTTAGGGGTCTCCGAACACCAGGTCCCACCGGCTGGGTTTGTGTGTTGGGTTTGTTTAGGTTATATAGATATACTTGCAAGGGTAAGCGCGGCACGCTAGCCACCAGTGAAGTCGGAGGAGTGGGGATATCGATCGGCCGTAGCGAGCGATATAGATATACTCGTGCGGGGCTAAAAAATAAACTTTAAAACTCGATTTCTATTGAAACCCGCCAAAAATCCCTTCAGGGGATGTCTTTATATATTAAACGGAACATCTGTGCAAAATTTCGGCCGAATCGGGTGTGATAGCTTTTCGGAAGTTTATCCCGTAACGACAATAAAAACAGGGGGGGACCGAATGTTTAAAGAAAATATTTAAGATAAAATTTCGTAGCCGCAACCTTTCAGGAAAAATGCAAAAACGTCTGAATATACAAAATTTGCGCAAACTTTTTTATTCCAGTTTATTGTTGGGTATAATAATTGATTGTCACTTATTTTTTACTAAGCGCCACTGTAATTTATCACTGATTCAGAAGGGCCCCCCTTGTGCCCCCCCATATACGGCCGTCCGCGACAGAAATATCTCAACGTGATTTTAAATGATGCGCTGTCTCCTACCGAACCGCCCAACGCTTGGTCGGTCAGTTGACCATTAATGCAAGCGGGACAGCACTATAGCGCGATAGGCATACGCGAGAGAGAGACAACCGCGAAAGGCGTGCCTTGAACCGCTATCATTGTGTGTGGCACACCGATACATCGCCGCGCAGTCTACCGGCGGAAATACTAACTACATTTTTCTGCCAAATATTAACACGGGCCGTGGAGTTTCATGTAATATCTGTTCTTTGACGCAGCTCACTTCTCGAGGTCTTAGCAATAGTGGCGCCATCCCTGTTTGACCACATTTCGTAGCCACTTTTTTCAAGTCTCTCCATAAGAGTTCGGACTCCTCCTCCCACTCTGGCCTCCATGGAGTAGGCTATCGCGTTTTTTAATGGCGTCGACTATGCTTCGAGCCAACAATTATTGACGCTATAAGGATTATAATTATTGAAAAAAATACAAAATGTTGAGAGCAGTAGACCGGTTGTTTTAATCGATTTTTCGAGCAATTACTGACTATCCACCATTTCAATATGACCTGAAGAACGTCGAGAGAACGCTCGTCGAAGAAAGCGGCTGGGGTTTCACATACACGTAAAGGCATTTTTCTTTTTTTTTTCGCTAAAGGTGTACAATCGGAAATCTTTTCCGGTAACATCTTCAAAAACAGCAAAGATGATAAGATATTTATCATGAAACAAGACGTTTATCAAACGTTATTGCTTTATCAATGTTATGTAAAAAATTCAATGCATACAATATCCACATATATAATTGTGTGTGTGTGTGTGCATACGTGAGGGGTGCTACATGCATATATATTTGATTTGTCATTGATCTTCATACGAAACAGGAAAGAAGGCCAGAACTGCATCCTGGGTCAAAATGTCGAAGCGTTTGGCAGCAGATGGTGGAGATTCGGCTTCTCAGCCACCCATCAAGAAAGTCCAATTTGAACCGATTCTCATTGGACCTATTTCTACTCTAGAAGAGATGGACATGAAGGTCTTACAATTTCAAAACAAAAAACTCCAGCAGGTACATTATTGTTATTCGAAATATTTCAGTTACAAAATGATTAGAACAAGTTCATGCTGTTTCGGATAATAGGTGCAATATAAAGAGAAAATCCTTAATATAAATTTTGGGTGTAGTAAACTTGGAAAGAACTTTTATTCTCACCATATATACAGAGACTAGAACAACGAGTTAGAATGGAAGCTGAGCTTCGTCAGCGCATAGAGCAATTGGAAAAACGACAAACACAAGATGATGCTGTTCTGAATGTTGTTAATCGTTATTGGAATCAACTGAATGAAGATATCAGAGTTTTGCTTCAGAGATTCGACGCAGAGACAGCAGACGAATCTGAGAATAAGAGTATGTTGAAAAAGTGAGAAAAAACATACCCAGCAGCCCAGAGATAAATAGTAATATACATTATTGGCATTCTTATAGACGAATCCGAAGCGACTACATCTTTTCTCATGCAACTCTCCTCTTGGGACAAGGAAGAACTGGATGATAAACTGGCTAATCGTGTACAAGTCTCCAAAAGAGCGGTATCCAAGGTTGTTCAGGCATTTGATCGTCTTTCTCAGCGTAATGAGAAAATTACTCTTGCGCTCAAAGGAGACTTTGAAGGCGGTAAGGCAAAGATAATTTGTTGATGATAATGTTTCCAAATGCATTCATCAATTAAACAACATGTGTTGAGTATAGAATATCTAGTGATAATTAACATGAAAGTTCAAACAACAGATAATATAACATAATTCACCGGCAGTAGCACGCATGTAGTCAGTCCACTGCTTAGGCAGTCCTCCAAGTTCAGCGCCTTCGAGGCTCTCACACAGCAGCTTAGTTCGCACGCTAATGAGCAGGAGATGGTTTCACCAAGTGCCTGATGGTAACATGACTGGAATCTCAATAAACTAGAACGACTCATCCTGCATAGGTTTTGTACTATTTCTATCGGCCCTAGCGCGAATGTGATATGATAAAGCATTAGGGTAGAGTGCGCGTGCCCGATATCATATGGTTTGATGCACAATGTGATTTGCACCGTCTTCAAAATGACTAACATTACTGACATATATGGCCAATCATTTTCCAACTCTGTGCTCGCTAAGCCAATTTGCTCAATGAAGACATTTTTTTTTTTTTTTTAAATTATTTATCGCGTTTATGCGGCTCGCGCTCTTCTCCACCTCGATGCACTTCGTTTTAGTTCAGTGTAGCATGTATCATGTGGAATTTTCCGTATCCTAATGGAGACCTGAGAGTATTTAGGAAACACGTTTCCGAAACAGCTGTTCAAAGTCGGTGGTACGTCAACCCAACAATAGTGTTTCAAAAATCATTCGCCAATGATGTAATCGTTTTTCCAAACGGTGCAGTTGTTCGCATCTCCAATTATTTTTAGACATTTTTCTCATCATAGTGTTGTTGAATTACACTTTCTCTAGATCGCGGAATATCTGCATGGATATGAAAAACGATAATATCGCTAAATGTACAAGAAGTATATGACCATTTTAGTTTTAAGGCTTTCACGGCTCTTTATGTAATGAGAAGAGTATGTGGCTTCCGGATGGAGGCCGTGTTGAGGATCAGCGTTGTGCCGACGTTTCGCAAACGTTACAGTCTGCATCATCAGGGCTGAGAGCTCCGATACTGAAGCTCTCGTGTCTCAGGCATTCAGGAAACGTCGGCACAACGCTGATCCTCAACACGGCCTCCATCCGGAAGCCACATACTCTTCTCAAGTATATGACCATTGTTGCTATTTTGCAAAACTCAATCGTGCAAACCACATTGCATCAACATTCATATTTATACGATTTCCGCACACTTTCTATGACTTTATTTGTACAGCTACCTTCATTAAGGGCTAACACCATTGTAAACGTCTAAAATTACGTGATTTGTCGCGATTTTTTTCGGGTGGTAAGACAAGTGAGAGGATAATAATATTCAAGGACGTTATTGGTCACATCTTTGGGTGTACAAAATAAAATTTATATTAAAAAATTATACAAAATGGTGGCGCTGGAGCTATTTTCGAAGGGCATGTTGAACTTGAGACGCTCTGCGACACGCAGTATAACTGACGAAAATTTGAATTTGGAAAAAATAATATATTTCTATTCATTTACATGAGTATAACTAGGGAAATACGTAGGGGATTTTGAAAATATGAATTTTTGTGTTGTTTTTGTAGAAAAAAAACAATCATTTGTTAATAACTAGTTTTATAATTAACTCTTGGAAAATCCCGTACGTATTTTTCTTCGGCATGTTATTTTTAAGATGTGCTCAAAATTTGGAGTGAAAATAATGAAAATTGTTTGAGTAATGCTGCGTGCCGTTGTGAAAAATTGTGTTCCGAGAGAAACGGTGGACGTCTCGTACATGGGCCAGTCACTGCCACCGCAGGACCGCACGGGCGTGCGGACCTTTGTTTTACAGGTACCAAACTTTCTTCCCCTTATTTTAGCTGGTTCGAAGCATCTCTTGAGACAATTTTTAAAAAATCAATTTTTGGAAAATTCTACAGTGGTGTCAGCCTTTAAACGAGATGAATACAAGACAAGTAAGATCATTTTTGCCATTTCGCAAAAGTTGATCTTCCAAATCATATTGCATGAACATTTATATTTATACGATTTTCGTACATTTTCTATGACTTTATTTATACAGGTACCTCTATTAAACGAGATGAACACTATTGGTGACAATCAGTGAGGAAAATAGATCCTGCCTCTTGTTGTCTGAAGATGCGTTGTTCCATGACAGTCGCTCCTTATTGTCTTCCTTTGTTCTACAATGCATAGTCTAAAATTTGTGCTATTTTCCAACACTTATTGCATAATGTTTGTACAATTCTAATGTTTTTTTCGTACGTTCTTGCACGCATTGACGGACCGATTCCGTCGATTTTTCACCCTTCCTATAAGTTCACTAGGGCCCTCCAGAAGTGTTGCCCACAGCCACTGGTTTATGACAGGATATTTTATCACATTTGCGCGTAGATTAAATTTTCATCCAGTTGTGTTGCCGTCGGAAATTCAGGCGAACCGCCTTCCGCTCGATGAACGAGACGGAGAAGTGAGTGCGCGACTAAGCGGTAATCGCAAACTCCGCGGCTATTACCTTTTTTTTTTTTTCGATTCTTCCCTGCCTCGAAACAACCGAATTTTGGGGTTTATCATTATTTCGGGTCTTGCCAGGCAACAAAATCACACTTAACCTTATTAATAAATGAGATCTGTCTACATATTTATTACAGACGATGCACCGAACATAGACGACGTAGTGAGAAAAGCGAATTCCGAGATACAAATGGAAAATCGCAATTTGCAGGCAATAAACATACAACTTCACGAGAAGTACCATACAATATCGTTAAAAATGTCAGAGCTTCAAGACACGATAACAGGCAAAGATACATTGGCAGCAGAGCTGCGAAATCAAGTTGACGATTTACAGTACGAGCTGAACAAAGTTCGAGCGCGAAACGACAAGCTCGAACATCATTTGGGTGAGGCGATCGAGAAGTTAAAGGCGTTCCAGCAGATTCATGGAACTGATGAGAAAGGTATCAACAAGCCCAGTACTTTGGTTGCATCGAGCGTGTCGCAGACGAAACTCGACGATTTGCAGAGAGAGTTGGAAGAGACGCGCGAATTGGCGAACAATAGATTACAGGAATTGGACAAATTGCATCAGCAGCACCGCGATGCACTGAAAGAAGTAGAGAGGCTGAAGATGGACATTCGTCAACTTCCGGAGTCGGTAATTGTTGAAACTACCGAGTACAAGTGTCTACAGTCGCAATTCTCCGTATTGTACAACGAGTCGATGCAGCTGAAGACGCAATTGGACGATGCTCGTCAGCAACTACAGTCGAGCAAAAATGCTCATCTTCGGCACATCGAAATGATGGAGAGTGAGGAACTCATGGCTCAAAAGAAACTTCGCGGTGAGTGTATTCAACTTGAGGACGTACTTGCGCAATTGCGAAAGGAATACGAGATGCTTCGGATCGAGTTTGAGCAAAATCTCGCGGCAAACGAGCAAACGGGTCCGATAAATCGTGAGATGAGACATCTCATAACTTCCCTGCAAAATCACAATCAACAGTTAAAAGGAGAGGTACATCGTTACAAGAGAAAGTACAAGGAAGCTTCGGCGGAGATACCCAAGTTGAAAAAAGAGGTCGAGGAAGTGACCGCCAAGCTTGGACAACAAAACTCCCAGGACAGCAAAGAAGGCAGTAACTCGGACGGCAGTGGGAAAGAAGAAGACCCCGCAAATCCATTGCCGAGCTCAACGCAGATTAAGGAGGAGGGCGGCGGGCCCGTGATAAAACGTGAAGTCGGTGTCGAAGAGGAGGTCGAGACTGTCGAAGTCGGCGAAGGCGAAGCTAGCAAAGGAACGCCGGATTCCCTCACGCTAACCTCGCCAACGTTGAAAAAAGAAAAGGACATAAAAAGGGAAAAGGACGTGAAAAAGGAACCCGTTAAAACAGAACATAGAGATCCGACGCATAGGGTAAAGGAAACCAAAGTCGCCGAATCGGAACTAGTACGTGATCTTAAGGCGCAATTAAAGTAAGTTACCGTTCAATGATTTTTCCCCGGCTGCACCAACGTACGTAGCCCGGGAATCTTAATCTCGCATTTATTTCCCCATGTCTCAACATTCGTGTTCGCAGGAAGGCTGTAAACGAAATGAAGGAGATGAAATTGCTCCTTGATATGTACAAAGGCGTTGGAAAAGAGCAGCGAGACAAAGTACAATTAATGGCCGCTGAAAGAAAAACACGGGCGGAAGTCGACGAGCTTCGCCAGCAAATAAAAAAGATCCAGGTGAGTTTATCATCGCTCGTATAGATGTCCCGTTCCCATGTGAGCCTTGACGAGTTACGGTGACAAATATAGCGATTGTGAAAAGATGTTTGACTTTCAGGAGAGCAAGCGCGAGGAACGCAAGAAACTTGCCGACGAAGACGCTCAGATAAAAATCAAGAAGCTCGAGGAACAGGCTTACACTCTACAGAGACAGGTCGCTTCCCAAAAACAGGTATCATCGAATATCTCATTGACTTAATCAGTTGAGACGGCAATCTCAGTTTTTTCGCTACGAAACGCCAAGAATCGGTTTATTATCGCTTCTTTTTTTTCTCTCTTTTTTATTGAATTATTTTTCTTGTTTAAATTTCATGGTCACTTTAATTTTAATTTATATAATGATGGAAAGCCTTCGGCATGCATCGCCCCACTAATACGCACCGTCGCCTAACTAATTTAGCTGTTACAATTTTATTCCGTGTGTGTGTTTATATAATCTAACGTTGCTTCGTCGAATCGTCTCAATGATGGTGTTGCCGCTTGCGTTGCCTCGAAAAGGAGGTACGAGGTAACAGCGGATTCGACAGAAAGGTATCGTGAACATAGTTAAAACAGAAACGAAATAAAAAACAGTTGCCCCCCGACGTTAGTGAAATAACCGTCCTCCGTTTATTCTTTCGTGCAACTGCCGTTCAACACCTCCACTATTGATATTTTTTATTGAAAACAACAAAAAATCTTTCAAAAACAAGAAAGCGGCACGCGTGTTGGCTGATTTATTGACCCTAAGAGAGCGCGTAGTATTTAACCATTTATGTGTGAAAGAACGGTGGTGTAACCCTGAACAGAATTGTGTCTGGCTGCAGGAGGAGGAAGCTCTTCTGAACGAGATGGAGGTAACCGGCCAGGCTTTTGAGGATATGCAGGAACAAAATTCACGACTTATTCAGCAATTGCGAGAAAAGGACGATGCCAATTTTAAACTCATGACGGAGAGAATAAAGAGCAATCAATTGCACAAATTGGCGAGAGAGGAGAAGGACGTACTCAAGGAGCAGGTATCGACACTCACCACGCAGGTCGAGGCGGCCAATGTTGTAGTTCGCAAACTTGAAGAGAAAGAACGTTTGCTACAAAATTCCTTAGCTACAGTGGAGAAGGAACTCGCTCTTCGTCAACAAGCGATGGAAATGCACAAAAGAAAAGCCATCGAGAGTGCACAATCCGCAGCTGATCTCAAACTTCATCTCGGTAAAAAATATTTTCCCAATTCCATCTCTGCTTCACTTACGGTTCTATGAAACGACATATCAGCGTAATAATTAACATTTGAATGTTCAGGTTGTTTCGAGTGGATGGAAATTGTTCGCGTTCGTGACAAGTCTCTTAGAAATATCGTGATGAGCTTATCAAATTAATATATACATATATTCCTATCGAATAATTGTATTTAAATTTGACTTATGAAAGGAGAAACTTGCTTCTACTGTAAAAATCGTGTACATGAGAAGAGTATGTGGCTTCCGGATGGAGGCCGTGTTGAGGATCAGCGTTGTGCCGACGTTTCGAACGATCCAGAACGATGACTGCAACTATATAAGGAATACCTGAGACACGAGAGCTTCAGTATCGGAGCTCTCAGCCCTGATGATGCAGGCTGTAACGTTTGCGAAACGTCGGCACAACGCTGATCCTCAACACGGCCTCCATCCGGAAGCCACATACTCTTCTCATTACATAAAGAGCCGTGAAAGCCTTAAAACTAAAATCGTGTACATGTTTGACTGTTTTAGGTATAAGGGATGGGTCGATTGAGTTTGTATTTGAACGCGTCGTAAGAATTCGATAAGGTCATGTATCATCCATCGGACGTCGTTGACCAAAAAACCTGAAAAATTAATCCATCTTTTTTCTGAACTTATCGATACACAGGTTATTTGAGTAATTAAGTGTATCGTTCTGAATATTTTTCTGTGATTGCTGTGAAAACGCATGTATCACGCAACGCGGAGAACGATTAACATACTTCAGTGAGCCGTTCTTTTTAAAGGATACACTTTATTAGCCGCTGGTACTGTAACTACTGTCAAACGAGTCATCTTATCTGACAAGGAGACGGCACGACGGTGGGGTCGGGGATTTGGCCGAATTTTTTTGTGGTGAAAGAGGATCCCTAGCACCTCACGTGGTTAAAGTAGTAGGACGCACTACTCGGAAAATTCCGAGAAAAATCGATTCAAAGTTTCTTAGGCGCCTTATGAGTTTAAAATGTCATGCATTTGTCGAGCCGCCGTCGAGTCTAGACGGTTAGGGCTCGGTCTGTTGCGCCGGAGGTCTCGGGTTCGATTCCTCCTTCGGATCTTTCTTTTTTTTTCATCCCAACAATTATTCAAAACGTTTCTCATCCGTACATTATTTTTTTTTAAATTATTTTCTTTTTTTTCCAATAAAACAATTCATAGCGGTGGGTTTTTTCTTTTTCATTGTAAAGTATATGAGGAGGAACATTGGGTTTTTAATGAGAATAACAAAGTCGATCAGGAACAATTCAATTTTTATTCGCATAATAATTATATACAACAACCGCAATGGTAATTATCGTATAAACAAACAAAGCAATAATTTTTGCGACATCTTGCGCAACATATGAAAGCGGATTTTTTACAATCGCAGGGAGTTTGCAATGCATCCGTACAAAAACATGTCCCATTAACATTCATGAAAATGTTTCTAGTAACTGATAATTTTTAGGCAAACCAGGTGTATTGAATCATGTCTCGGAATATTGGTGACGATAATTGATGGTGAATTATTGAATGGATTTTTATACAATCTTCCCGGGAATTAATTTTACGATTCTGCGTGTATAAAAATCCATTCAATAATTCACCACCAATTATCGTCACCAATATTCCGAGAAATGATTCAATACGCCTGGTTCGCCTCAAAATTATCAGTTACTAGAAACATTTTCATGAATGTTAAAGGGACATGTTTTTGTACGGATGTATTGCAAACCACCTGCGATTGTAAAAAATCCGCTTTTATATGTTGCGCAAGATGTCGCAAAAATTATTGCTTTGTTTGTTTCTACGATAATTACCACTGCGGTTTTTTATATGATTATTATATGAATAAAAACTGAATTTTTCCTAATTGACTTTGTTATCCTCATTAAAGACCCAATGGTCCTCCTCATATAGTTTACAATGAAAAATAATTTAAAAACCCACCGTTATGAATTGTTTTATTGGAAAAAAATAAAATAATAATTTTAAAAAAATTAACAAATTTTTTTAAAATGAAATTTTTTTATAATAATGTAGGGATGAGAAACGTTTTGAATAATTATCGGGATAAAAAAAATCAATACATAAGATCCGAAGGAGGAATCGAACCCGAGACCTCCGGCGCAAAATTCCATTACCCATTACATTGTAATGGGCAATGAAAATGTTTCACATTACAAAATAGAATGTAATGAGGAATGTAATTTTTTACATTACAAAATCGAATGTAATGGGTAATGGAAATTTTTTACATTACAAAATCCAATGTAATGGGTAATGGAAATTTTTAAATTACAAAATCAAATGTAATGAGTAATGGAAATTTTTTACATTACAAAATCCAATGTAATGGGTAATGGAAATTTTTACATTACAAAATCAAATGTAATGAGTAATGGAATTTTTTTACATTACAAAATGTAAAGTAATGGGTAACGAAAACGGTAATGCATTACAAAAAGTAATGCATTATTTGCAACCCTGATGTTAAGGTTGTCACACATTTGACATATGGACATTGATTTTGTAACATCCGACTCGATTTCTTATTAATTTATTCGGTAAATGTTTAAACCTCTTTTTGAAATGTATTATACAGAAAACAGTGTTTGGAACACAGAGTTTTTTTACACCGTGTACAAGTCGTGATAGCAGCTTAACCACGAACATCGCATTTGAGTTCATTTCGCGAAAAACTAAACTGTAGTAGATTTTCGAATACTAGTGGTTTTATTTCTATGTAATCGCGTTCACTCTACGCATATTTGTAAAGTCTGGTGAACTGGTGATGCGTAAGCGATTGTAACTTTTCTCTTAAGAGCAGATCCATGTCATAATCGTACAATATTACTATGACAGAGAGGTGTTTTATAAACATTTTCATACCTCTCCAAGCGCTGTATCGTTACCACCGTACCGTGATAGGGTTGTTGGTGTGTTATATATATTTAGAGAGATAATAAGGGCATTGTGGTTACCTACAGGAACAGTTAGAATTTTAACATCTTGTCCACCAAACGTATTACTTGTCTTTTTTTAACAAAAAATAAGTATTCTCGTCACAACGCTATCCTATACGCAAAAGCGAATAGTTTCGCTGTTAGAACTTTTTCTATCATCCCTTTTATGAGTTCAATTATCGCAGGAAACCAAAAATGCTGTAATCTTCGACGGTAGTATTTCTCGTGGGCAGAGGGTTCTATATATGTTCAGTAAATATATCATTGTAATTTGGTTGCATACAGGAGCTTGAATATAGCCGAGTGTCCGAAAAGTCTGATGTGCCTGTGCGCCAATATTAACGAAAAATTGGAGGGTCGTTTTCATCTCTTCGTTGTTACATATCGATTATAAAAAACATACGTGTCGGCTACTTTTTCACAATTTACACATGTACAAAGTTATATTCCAATTTAACGAAAACCTTCGTGAACGCTCATAAAGAAATGGTTTAATAAATAATTTGCACTTTGTTTTCATTGTTATCATAATCAATGTATAGTCCTCGGGGAATACAATATTTTTTCTATTTAAACTTTATTTCTCTCTTGCTCCGTTTACAAATTATAGGCAAAAACGACGAAAAAAACCATTTTCAAGTGAGTTTCGCCGCTTTAAAATGAGGGCCCGCCAAAAGGAAAACAAATACGTATTTTAACCTGCTCTATATACCAGCAAAATTTGATCGAAATGGGGGCGGGGACCACCCTGGGCACTTGTAATTGCAATCATGTGCAGATGTAAATAGTTTATATCCGAATTATCTATACCTAATGAAATGTAACTAATGCAATACTTGGTGTTAAAATGGAACTTGTCTGAAATTCATAAAAATGTAATGTTTTCTAACATTGTACGATTGTATCCATAAAAAATCGATGTTTTATGAAATATTGAATTAATTTTAATTACATTGTTTTATTAGAACAATTTGTACGAATAATCTAACCCTCGAAAAGGATAACGCTGGATGAATATGATTTTTTTAAAATATACTGCATTTGAGGATGCTTATTATCGAGTGCTAAAGGAGAAATGAATGAAACGCTCATATAAATTGAGAAATCATGCCGATGTCGCAACGCTAGTTAAGTGATGAACCAAGTGTAAATGAAAATGTATATAGTCGCCATCTGAATTTTCCAACTTGGATCGAGAAAAGCAGCCCTACGCATGCAGAGATAGAAACAGGAATTCGAATAGAATTTTTCTTCTCACTTTTCCCACACATTTCTCAGATCGTGATGTAGCCCATTTATATAGAATTTTGTTTATTTTTGCAGAGAAATATCATTCGCAAATGAAGGAGGCTCAACAGGTTGTAGCCGAGAAAACGAGCTCGCTCGAAGCTGAGGCGTACAAGACAAAAAGACTTCAGGAAGAGATGGCGCAGTTGCGTCGCAAAGTCGAGAGAATGAAAAAAATCGAGCTTGCAGAAACTCTTGACGAAGTAATGGCTGAAGAACTGCGTGAATACAAGGAGACACTTACTTGCGCGTCGTGCAAAGTTAAACGGAAAGATGCCGTACTGACAAAGTGCTTTCACGTTTTTTGTTGGGACTGCTTGCGCACGCGTTATGAAACGCGGCAAAGAAAATGTCCAAAGTGCAATTGTGCCTTTGGGGCAAATGATTATCATCGCCTTTATCTCTCGACGTGAAAGAAATTCGTACGGAAGAGGTCATTGAGGTCTCCCACTACCTGGTAGTAATTTAATTTTTTTTGTTTTCGCAACCCCGACGTCAATGCGCATATCTTTCTGGACACAATCTTCAGTATACTTTTGTTACCAGAACAATAATGCAACAGAATGATAATTGTGCATAAAATGTCATTGCGTCGTATTCTCGCTAAATTTAATGTTTGCGTAAATTTGCATATCGAATATCAATCGTTGTTCTGGCATACATACAATTACAAAGTCATTTTCATTAATCTTGAAGAATTTCGATATGAATTTATTTTTTGGTTCACAGTTAAAAATTCACCAAACTAGTTCCGACGGGTTATTAAAGCAAACGGAGTATCTCACCAGACACACAGCATGTATTTTTATATGTGGCTGCGAAAGTGACTGAATGACTAAAGGAATAGCAAAATCCAAACATAAATGAACAAAGTAGTGCTGTGTGATGAAAGTGTTGAAGTTGTTTCCCCCATGCAGACGAATCGTGATGAAACATGTAGACGGTAATCGAATTGCTACGAATCTTATCAAACACACGTAGACACAAATTCCACTAATTCAATACATCCCCGATAATCGAATGACGATGGTTTTTTTTTCCTTCAAATGTGAACCGCAGGCATAAATCATGTAGATTTTGCGTGTAAAATACGAATATGCGCTAATGAGGAATAAAAAGCGAAGAATAATAAATATATATATATATATATATTTTATTTTCAAATAAAAAATAACCAAAGGCCGCATTTTTTATCTTTGTTTTAATTGCGAATATAGCGTTTTATATATTATCGTTTCGTTATTAGTGACGTGACAATATTCCTCGTTTTTCTTCAATATTCCATGCCAACATCGCCTGTATCTCTGTTCCACGTTTTCGTAATTAGGTAGGGCTCGTAACTCCACTTTGGAAATATTCTTTTGTAAAGATTCAGCAGTATTGTATCTTGAGATTTCACCTGACCGTCAAAAACACACTTCATATGTCCATGTGTACCTGTTTGGAATTCATTTAATGTTTAACAATTATAATTACAATTGTGCACGAAATTTTATTAGAGCGACGGAAACTAAATGAAAGAACCCGCTGCTTAAAAATTGTTTTACTAACCAAGAGGCTCTTTGATATGACCACGACGTCCGTACTTGGTGCGCAATTGGACGGGCTTGAACCACATTATATCGTCGCGATTGAAGAACATAAAACGTACAACGGCCGAACGTTTATGAACCTTGAATGGATGTCCACTGAGAACCACACGCTTCACGATTATTCTGTCTGGATGCACGGACAATATACTTCCGGTGGCCACCAATTCCTACAAAAAAAAAAAAACGTAACACGAAGTTTGAAGTAAAGAAGAAAAGAAAAAAAAGGTCATTACTTACCAATGAACCACTTTTGTGTTCCATGTAACACATTACCGGACAAGGTGGAAATGTAATTGGCGCATATAAACTGCCGACTACTGTGGTATTTGGTTGAAAATATCTCTCATACTTGTGTTTCGAACCATTGGTGTGCTGACTGAAGATTGGATTTGCTGTAAATCTTCGAAAACCGCATTGAAAGAAGAGTTTTTGTTTCGATTTAATCGGTTCAGCACTGTTAGTTGTACGTTTCAGAACGATGTTTATGAGAGACATTTTTTGCTCGTTTGGTAAAAGTCCAAACAAGATCAGTGGGTAGTTTTCCATATTTCGATAGGCGTCGAACAGTACTTGACTGACATTTTTCACGTTAACTGTGACGTAACACCCTGGCTGAGCGGCCTCCAGAGATTCCTGCATATCCTCGCTCTCGCGGAAAACTCGTCGACGTGTACGATCGAAGTTCTCAAACTGAAAAATTCTACCGTAATCCGACGGCAAGTTTTCCTTCGGATCCCAGGGGCTTGTTCGGAAAGACTCGAGGCCCCGATACTTTTGAAAGCGTACTTTTGCCAACGCTTCGTGTGGTGTATCAACCTCATCGGGAAATTGAGCATCAAGCTTGGCCTCTTTCAGTTTAAAAAACAACAAAAAAACCATTAGTTGGAAGAAGTGGGTTCAGAAACTACATGATGCACAAACTGATGGTTAGTCATATTTTAAACCAACTTTTTATATTTTCCATGGTTCGACGCTCTTCGGAGAGATCCATTTGCTGATCATATTTTTGCTCATCAGGGTTTGCTTCTGACACCGTAACAGTCTCATATTCCTCGTCGCCGTCATCCTTGTTTCCCTCCATACTGTCCACTTCGGATTCAGCATCGCCCATTGGGGCAGGATCATCGTCTTCCTCTAACTGGTAATCATCATCGCCAGCTGTTTCTATAAAAATTCAGATTCAGATTCAGTTCATTTTTATGCTAGAAAATGAAGTTTCCTGTGTATTATTGTTACAAATTTAGCTCTAAGCGGTGAACTTGCTGTCAGTTTCGTCGGGTATCCAAGCTGCCTGATATTTTGAAGTTCCTTTTGGCACGAGTTTGACAATTGTGCGGTCTCGTTGAGCCTCTGCTTGAGCAATTTCATCCTCGGTGGGCCATGTCTGTTCGGCGTCCATCGGATCCGGTACATTCTCACTTTCCAGACTCTCTTGCCTGCTGGGATCAGCGGTCGCTATTATTCGGGTATTTTCGTTGATCGTAACGTCCTGAGGATTTTTCGAATGTGCCAGATCCGAAGAATATGGATCTATCGGTGCACGGATTTCGGACAATTGATAATCACCAAAACCGGCTATATGGACGAGGCTGTTGACCGATAGTGGTTTGCCCCGTAAAAATCCCGTGACTTCGAGGGATCCAAAATGATCTTGTCCCTAAAATGAATTTAATAGGCGTCTTTCGCAAAAACTAAAGGATTTCGATATATATATATATATATATATATATATATATATATATATATATATATAAGCATAGTTATCGTGCAGAATTAAGGGGTGAGATGCAGTCAGAGTTTGCGGAAAATCGATTTTACATTTTCTTGAAGTATGATGTTTTGAAAATATTCTCTAAAAATTTCAACTCAATCCGATGAATAGTTTCCGGGATATCCCACAATTAGTGAAGGGGCGTCGGGTCCCCATGGCAGGTAGCGGCTGACAAACGCGCAAACGATAATACCCGGGAAGGCAGAATGCTTCGAAGACAACGACAAATTGATATTTTGGAAGCTTCCACATCAGCAGAAGCCCTATTGTATGGGCCAGGAATACATGATTCGATGTAAGTAATTTTTTTATTGATATTTCTATACATAAATCAAGTGTAAAAATGGAAAACTCAGAAATTTTCAAAAATGTATTACTCAAAAACTATGAACTTTAGCAAAATTGTATACAGAATACTTTCTTTGTAAAATTGTCCAAAATATTTTTTTAAATTCATCCCGAAAACTTACATTTTTTGAAAAAATGTTTTAACAATTCGCTATAAACAATTGAATGCCCGACTTTTTGGCAAAACATTATGATATTCGTCGGATTCAGCGGATCAACATACATTTAAAAAGTTTAGCTTCATCCATCGAGCTCAAAATTTTACGATCATATAATACCGTATCCACATGGAAAAACTTTAAACGCGTTTTTTCTCGAAACTATGTTTTTCAAGTCAGTGACCACTATAGTTAAAAAATCTCTCGATGGATTTTGATGAAATTTGGTGTGCTTATTGATAGCATTAAAAACTAGTCCTTAATCCAAGGATTTTCATTTTTGTTGAAAAATTATATTTTTTTAAAACACTAAACGAGCGATTATTTGGGCGAAAATCGAAAGTTATTTGTCGGAAGCCGCCATTTTGATAATTAAAAAAAAAGCTTCGTTTAAGGACTAGATTTATTATTAAACTAATGATTCTTTTATATTTCAGATGATCCAGTAAAATTTTATGATGGTCACCGCAAAGCACTACATGCCGAAGGGAGTCCGACAAAGATGGCGGTATTTTTACAAATAATCAATATTTTTCTTTGAAAATTTGTACAAGTCAAGTTGAAATATAACATAACCTGTGTAACCACTTTTTTAAAACAAACTTAATTACTATAATAAAATTGTTGAAAATGCTCGTTTTTCACGCCTTTGACTGCATCTCACCCCTTAAAACAAATTGTTTACGCAATGAGTTAATAACTTACACTGATATATTTTAGGCTTTCTGCTAACAAGTAAGGCCTCTTGTTTCTGTAAGTTACGTCTTTCTGCTTTTGTGATCCTGCACGGCGCAGCAAGTTCAACGCATCTGCAGAATTATTGAGCGACATTATCTTTTGGTCGGGTAGCCATCTAGAGATTTCATCTTGAACACGTTGCCTGGTCTCCTGGCGTTTCTGTCATACAATTGATCGATGATTTTAAGTAAGTGCTCGGCGATATATGTATATGTACGTCATAAAATGTGAAAATTTCCCTATCACAGTACATGATACAATCAAGTTTTTGGTGAAATTGATAATCAAATTGGAAGAAAATAATTAATTCTTATCGTATTAGACATGGCCAATCAGCCGAGAGAAAACCTTGATGCGAATGTGTTCGGAATTTATAAGAGCCGTGATACTAGTTGGCAACCCTTGAGCGAGACAATGGCTTATGATTTCATTGCCCCAGTCGTCGATACTGCAACTTCTCGGAGACAAATTTGGTCCTTCCGTAGCAGAAGCCACAAAAAGCACACACGTTGACACTTTTGCAGCATCCAAAATTGCCATGGTATTCCTCACAGGTGGTACCACAAATGAGAATCTCTGCTTCAATTTCGGTACGCTGTTGAAGAAATTTCAAATATTCTAATTTTAATATACTGCATTGCCGTTTGCTGTGCAAATACAATGCAAAAAATATACCATATGTGCGTTACACCGGATGGGCTAACAGTCACAATGGCTGTTTCATCGGCATTCGTTATAATAGAAAGGACTGATGGCGTATCCAGATCTTCTGTCAGAGGAACGATCGTGATGAGTACAGGTGCAGAAATTGTACCTCCGAATTTTCGTTTAGCTGCGAGAACCTTTTCTCGCTTCTGCTTTCTAAGCTGCAGGGACTGATGACGTCTAGCATTTCTACTAAGTTCCTTCGCCGCTCGTTTCGTCAACGTTTTCACGCTTACTTTTCCTGAAAAAATCCACACAGATAATTTTTTTTTTTCAACATGCAAATCATATATGGAATATTGCTTTCTTATTGTACTGTGCCCAGCCATGAACGACCTCTGATACAGAGTCTCTTCCCGCTAGCCAATTGTTATTTTCTTCCAGATTCTCATTTTTTCATATGCATGATGCCTCACCAATATGTTCATATCGGTGAGGCATCATCCCTTACCAATATGTGAGGCATCATACGGCATTGCTTTTTGTACGATGCGCGAAGATAACTCCCGACATATTTCAAGCTGATACAAGGGCTTTACTTAACAAGAATACCGTTTCCGCTGTGCCCCTCTGATTTCGTTCAATGTGTAATTTTTCGTTTGGATGTTTCTATTCGTATTTGTATCTTCTTCATCAGCGGCAAAACAGACTTCTTTTACGGAATGAAATTTTCTATTAAAGGAGTGAAAGTGAGTTTTGAAAGTGAAATTAACCCTCTTCAGGACACTTTTGAGAGACTCAATATGAATTAGTTGGAGAAAAACGCTTATGCTTAATACAGAAAAATGGATGTTGTTTTTCATTCTCATGGAATAAGTTTTTGGAAATATATCAGGGTTAAAAGATGAAAAAAATTAAAAATGAAAAAATTAAAAAAAAATCTTTGCATTGCAGCAATACTACTTAGTACAGTCGTGCTGTATATTGGAATCGGAAAAAATTAAAAGAAGGCTAGTTTTTTGACAGGTGATTTTGTAGGTGCCACGGGTGCTAAAACCAAGTTAGCCTAAAAATCGGGGGGTAGGGTTTTTTAGGGGATGGGGGTGGTTTAATACCAAACTACAACCCCCACAAGGTCGGCACCGGGAGATTAAATGTTCAGAAAAATCCGGGTTTTATTTTTGTCCATAGCGCCGAAGTCGTGGAAGTTCATTTTGGGGGTGAAAAAGTGGGGTGAAATTTTGAAAAACCAGTTTTTATTTGATAACTCTTTAGGACAAATTCATACATTTTTTGTTCAAATGGACACGTTGTAGCCCTTGAAAAGATGCGTCGATCGAGTATTTGATCAACCCTCTCCAATAATATTTTCACCCCCAAAACAATTGTTGAAGAATTAACAAAAAAATTGTTTATTGAATAACTCAAAAACAATCGATTTTTCGGGGATGGTTCAAATGTACGAAATGTAGAGAATAATTTTCTTTATATTTTCATTCCTATGCACAACTTTTGAATTTTGCTTTTTCGAACCCCTTTCAGGGGTTGAAAATTCAAAATGAAATTCTGGGAAAACCATTGACCGAAACTAAAGAGATACGAGTTTGGCGCTGTGGACAAAAATGTAGCTGAGGGTTCAAGCTACAAATTCTTCCACGGCAGCGAATTCGCGCCGTCAATTGTTTTCCCAGAAATTCATTTTGAATGTTCAACCCCCGAGAGGGGTTGGAAAATCAAAATTCAAGGGTGGTCCATAGCAACGAGAATATGGAGAAAATTATTCTCTACATTTCGTACATTTGAACTATACTCGAAAAACCGATTGTTTTTGAGTTATTCAATGAATATTTTTTTTTTTTGTTTTTCAACCATTTTTGGGGGGGTGAAGATATTATCGGAGAGTGATGATCGAATACTCGATCGACGCATCTTTTCAAGGGCTACAACGTTCCCATTTGAACAAAGAACTTACGATTTTTTTCTAAAGAGTTATTGAATTAAGACCGATTTTTCCAAATTTCACCCCACTTTTTCACCCTCAAAATGATCTTCCACGACTTCGGCGCTGTGGACAAAACTGAAGCCCGGATTTTTCTGAACATTTTGTCTCGCGGCGCCGACCTCGTAGGGGTTGTAGTTTGGCATTAATCCACCCCCATCTCCTTTCATTCCCTAAAAAAGAACCCCACACCCCGTATTTCAGGCAAACTTGGATTAGCACCCGCGGCACCTACAAAATCACCTGTCAAAAAACTAGACTTCTTCTAATTTTCTCCGATTCCGGGTTTTTTCAGCGACAGCACGACTGTACTAACTCGCATTTCAGTGAGTTAAAAAAGTAGGGGATACTTATTTTTGCGTCATTCGAAAAAGAAAACCTCGTATGTTTGTGGATTACCCCTATACGATAACATGTTTGGGACTATCGACTATTTTACTACTGTCGATCACAATCGTAATTTTGTATGTGATCAATTATGTAACGGTTCAGTTTACAAGGAATTAAAAAAATAAGGGATTCTATATAGACAACTTCCATATGTCAATCGATTCGAGCACCGCCAAGAGAACCCTTAAAATGCAAGACTTTGCAAGAGTTTGCGAGTGTATGATAATTATCGCCATAAGGCACTCATAAAGCGACGGACATGATTTTTGTAAGAAATGCAACCAGATATTGTTCAAACGATAAAAACCGACAATTGTCACATAAAGAGATCCTTGTAATAATTGAAAAGCTAGATTTAAACAATATAATACAATTCGAATCTAAATTCGGTTGCGCATACATAGCGGTAATTCACCTGTTACAATTTTCCGAAAAATGCAATACTCTTTACGGCCTCCTTTTGTAGCTTTTTCGAATGCAATTGCGTCAACAAAAATCAAGAGAATTGCGCCATTGCGTTCATAAAAACAAGTTTATGGATTATACACATTTTTATAACTTTTAGTCCTTGTACATTTTCAATAATTCACTTCGTCAGAAGTGCACAAAGTTCATTTTTAATTACTCAAGACTGGAAGAATCACACTGAGAGGGTTCAGCTTCGAGTGTGAATTTCACCCCTTAAAACCGTATTTCTGACGATTAAAAAGAAATACGTGTCATTTGGGTTTGCACCAAAAAGAACGTATTACAAATAGAAAGAAATCAAATCCAAACCGCAAGGATCGTTTAGGGACGTGGAATGGAGAAAATGGTGGGAAATGTAATAAGGGGAAATACCCCCCCCCCCCCCCCCCCGTACATGGACGCTACAATAAGCAAAGCGTTCGCCGTAGCAGGAAAATAAAAAAAAATAGAAAGAAATCACAGGGGCCATTAGAAACGGTTTTCTTGACAATGCCAAAAATATGAAATTTTCAACATTCCATTCCTTCTTCTTTCTTGGCAAACACACGACTATTTTCTCATTTACTCCTTGATTCCATTCCTATCAATGTACCCCGACAAAATTATGTAAAGACCAATTCGGTTAATTCGCTATAATGATTATTTCCCAATTGGTTTCAATCAAATACCCCGACTAGAATGTGCGAGATTGTAAAAACTACATTAAGGGTGTCCAACTTCAAGGGTAAATTTCGTTTCCTGAAACCGTTTTTTCATCGATAAAAAAAGGGACGTCATTGAAATTTCAATAAAGACCAGCATTCAAAAGTGAACAAAATCGGATGGGACAAATTGTCCCATCCGATCCATTTGTCCCCCAGATGGGTGTGCGAAATATGCAAGGAACGTCGCTCCTACTTTTTTTTAATACTCCCAAATGCAAATGGTTTTTTTTAATTATAAAGAATACTTGTTATGTTATGAAAATGCTCCACGTTTTGACGTCTATACATTTATATATTAACCTTCCCTTAACACACAGGGTCACTCTGACCCGAACGATTTTTTTAAATAAAACGGTCAAATTCTCAAAATTGAGAATTTTAAATAATTTTGTACAGCAACTTGATTTCATATTTTCCGAATTTCAATAATGCAGACATTTTAAGGGGTGTTAAAAATCTTCCAGTTTAAAAAAGAATAAAAATCGACTGAAGGGTTATTAAGGCAGAACACCACTGTGACCCCCTGTTTTTTTTGCCATTTTTCAAGAATTTTTTTTTGTGGGAAAAGGAGATATTCGAAAAATATTTTTGTTTTGTTCGTTATTTATTGAAGATACATAAAAAAAAAATTTCAAATTTTTCACGCCCCATGGTCACGCTGGGGAAGCCCCGCGTCAGGTACTGTTGCCTCTGCAGTGGTTCGCGGCACGCAGCAGAACTCTCTTAAAAGTCGATCTGAAAAAAAATACAGAGTGTTTTCGTTAATAATATGATATTTTGAAGAGAAGTACACAGGGATTTGACAAAATATTGATTTTAAAAAAATAGGCACGTTTTTGAAATTAAAGGACGATTTTCGAGCAAAATTTCTCGTCGAAAATAGCCTATAACTTTTAATATTATTGAGATATCGAAAAAATCCTATGTGCTTCTTTAGATAATCTAGTTTTATTGATGCAGTCCAAATTTGAAGTCGATCGAATAAAAATTGCTCGAGTTCTGCTGCGTGCCGCACTAAAAAAAGTGGTTTTGAGAAAAACCCGTTCAAAGTTTTAGGTTTGTTAATTTATGCGATAAATTGGAAAAAAAATGTTTTACCTTTAATCAGCGATGCCGGCACCATATAGCTGGCCTTCAAAAAGCAAATCATTGTCCCTAGCATCTTTTCTCGAACTTGTAGAGGCTCTTCTTGCCTCTTTTGCAGCGTCTGTGAGCGAGCGCTCCGCCAGCTCGATCCGCGCTGCGTCGGTTTCAACGCAAAAATTGAAACAATTTGGGCCGATAGTTATCCCCAACGTCTCCAAAACTTTCATGACGCTTCTCAGGCCATCATTGAATAATAATACCACGATATCAGCTGCAATATCGACGATTTGTTTGCTCCCGGACTGACACTTGGGGGCTATTGCCCAAACTGATTTGTTGTATCTTTCGTTGTTGCTTTGCGTGAAGCCGCCCAAACAACGCTGCAGCAAATCGTCTCTGCTCAAATTTTCGAAGACTGGCGTAATTGCCTCCAATACTTCCTCAGGAAGAGGCGGCTTATGGCGATATTCAGAAATATTACCGCTCGCTGCCCCGACTCGACTCCTCGTCACATAGCTCCGTTTTGTTCCCTTTTTCCCCGCGTACACTTTCGGATTATCCATTTCGATGTGCAAAGAATAATTCTGAACGTTCGATATTTATAAACGAAACGATTCGGAGCGTTTAGACACGAGTAGCGTCGCTTCTATTCGCAAACTGACGCTATGACACTATCCCTATACCGGCCTTGAAAATTTTTCAATTATTGCCACCTATCGCTTTTTTTCGAACCTATATTTATAACAATAGCCGGTTTTTGTGAAGGGAGACAAAAGAATACCTGGGAAAGACCCGCAGGACCTGGGAAAGGCCCGGTATACCTGCCGACCCTGAGGCGCGCAGCTGCGCGGGACCCCGAGCGTCACGGAGCGCTGCACCGCTCCACAAAATATTCAATATCTCCGAAAATAATTATTTTTTCGACCTGGGTCCAACGGCATCTTAATCTTAAATGTATTTTAGATTTTTCTAGATGGTTTTCAAAAAATCGATTTTTTGAAGCCGTCACAGTGGTGTTGTCCCTTAATAGAAGGTGAATAAAATATTTACCATCCGGGTGAATCTACCTCGAATGAATTGGAAGAAGGGCATAAGTTATTAATCGGAAAGGGTTTCCGTTGAAAAGAAATTCTTCGACTGACATATGCACATTCCAAGCTTAAGGCGGGATATACATTTACAACTACCAAAGAATCGATTTCTTTTTTTCCCCTTCAAACGATAGAACTATGTATGTAGAATCTTTTCCTAAAGTTTCAAAGCGAAATTCGGATAACTCCAAACGTTACAGCCCGTCAACGCTGTCTTTGAACGCGCGTTTGAAGTTCAGCCCGTCACCGCTTGGATTCGAAGCGGGCGTGAACTTCAAACACGTTTTTCTCCAAACTGCATTATCGAAATTGGCGTGCAGGATGATTCAAAAACTATTAAGCTGATTGAGTTGAAACTTGGTAGAAATATCGATAATATTGGTACCTTCTACTTGACAAGAATTGTTTTTGAAAAAATGAAAAGAAAAAAAAACTACTTTTTGAATCCACATTTTACAGAAATGTTGCGTGAAATGTTTATTTTTTGTTGTAATAGCGTGCCATGGTCTTCAATTTGCATTTTCTTTATTTTAATTACCGTCACATAGAAACTATACATGTTCTAAGTGAAGAAAATTTTGAAGTTTTTTCCAAATAAAAGTCTACGGAAAGCTAGACTGCACGCCGATTCGCAACTCCCGCGGCGACCTAGCTATAACACTCTGCCACAGCTCCGTTATTTTAATGATGAATTAATTTTAAAAAATTGTTTTGTATACTTAAATATACTTTTAAAGTATACCTAAATTTAGATAACTGTAGAATAATTATTTCTTGGTTTAAAAAATACCTCAATATTGCTTATGTTTTCCCCGTCTAAATGTATATCCCGCTTTAATCCCCTAGCGCGCTCCGAAGCATCGTCAGGCCGCCCGCACGTGGCTCGTATTATACCTGCGACGCATCCGTTTCTTCAAATCTCTATAACTCCGCCAGCTTTGCGAATTTGATAATAGTAAATGGAGGAAAATTTTGAAGGCTATACATTTTATGCAAGTGCAAAAACCCGAAAATCGATTTTTTAGCTGGGAAAGCGGATCCGCCCCCCCCCCCCCCTTCTTCAAGCAATTTTGAATGCCCGATATCAACCCTCTACTATTCCAATCGAAGTTGGGCGAACTGCGATCGCCCAACTTCGAGTTCACCCAAAAGGCAAAAATATAGACGGGTCACACTCTCGACAGTTATATCATGAAGGCGAACTGCCTCTGAACCGTCATAAAAATCAGTCAATCGATTTGAACATGACCATACCGCGAATTCTTCACTCTTAAGGTGCGCTTACACGGGCAACTAAAATTGCTCAATTCTGGGCAACATTGGCCAAGTATGACGTCACGACTACGTCCAGCACTTGATTGCGATTGCTAGGGGGAAGTCCCCAAGTGGCGGACACCTAAGCTTTTCGGACAATAAAAAAAAAAACTGTTTCGAGAAATGTAATTTTTTTTTAATAATTACGCCAACAAAGTTTAAAACCAAAGTAATTTAACAAAAATGCAACCTCTGCACAAATGAAACTAAAAACTTTATTCAAAATTTGGTACAAAAAATTGCCGTCACTGCAAGTGGCACTTAGTACCGGACAGACTTGAGGGGTGAGATGCAGTCAGAGCCGTGAAAATGAAAGAGGTTTATAAAAGTGGTCACGCAGACTTTTTATGTTATATTTCAACTTCACTTGTACGAATTTTCAAAGAAAAGTATTGATCATTTATAAAAATATCATCATCTTTGTCGGACCCCCTTCGGCATGTAGTGCTTTGCGGTGATCATCACAAAATTTTACTGGATCATCTAAAATTTAAAAAAAAACCCGTAAAAAATTCATTAGTTTAATAATAAATCTAGTGCTTAAGCGAAGATTTTTTTTAATTAATAAAATGGCAGCTTTCGACAGATAACTTTCGATTTTCGACCAAAAAATCGCTCGTTTATTGTTTAAAAAATAGAATTTTTCAACATAAATGAAAATCCTTCGATTAAGGACTAGTTTTTAATGCTATCAATAAGCACACCAAATTTCATCAAAATCCATCGAGGGATTTTTGAATTATAGTGGTCACCGACTTGAAAAACATAGTTTCGAGAAAAACGCGTTCCAAGTTTTTCGATGTGGATACGGTATTATATGATCGTAAAATTTTGAGCTCGATGGATGAAGCTAAACTTTTTAAATGTATGTTGATCCGCTGAATCCGACGAATATCATAATTTTTTGCCAAAAAGTCGAACATTCAATTGTTTATAGCGAATTGTTAAAACATTTTTTCAAAAAATGTAAGTTTTCGGGATGAATTAAAAAAAAACATTTTGGACAATTTTAAAAAGAAAGTATTCTTTATAAAATTTTGCTAAAGTTCATAGTTTTTTAGTAATACATTTTTGAACATTTCTGGAAGAGTTTTCCAATTTTACGGTTGATTTATGTATAAAAATACTAATAAAAAAATTACATCGAATCATCAATTCCTGGCCCTTACAATAGGGCTTCTGCCGATGTAGAAGCTTCCAAAATATACATTTGTCGTTGTCTTCGAAGCATTCTGCCTTTCCGGGTATTATCGTTTGCGTGTTTGTCAGCCGCTACCTGCCATGGGGACCCGATGCCCCTTTACTAATTGCGGGATATCCCGGAAACTATACATCGGATTGACTTGAAATTTTCAGGGAACATTTTCGAAACATCATGCTTCAAGAAAATGTATTTAAAAATCGATTTTTTGAAAATTCTGACTCCATCTCGTTCCTTAAGGAGGTACGGTGATGACCACGGTAGTAAACTTAGATGCCACGTTTTAGACATATGTATATGGCCTATTTTTCGAGAAATATTTTTTAAGTATTGAATTTCGAGCTATCTATTATTTTTATAATATGGAAACAAACGTAATAACTCGACTTCAGTAGTACGCCATATCGTCGACGTTTAGCATCGTCGCATTTTCGATGGCTGTCATCGGTCCCACGCGCCCGGATTATTATTTTTTGTAGCCGGTAAACGTAGAGAATGAAAATATTGTAGAAGTTTATCAAGAGAGTAAAAGGATTGTACCTGAAGTCCAGTTCAAAGACAAAGGTAGACTCTGACGGACACGAATTAGAAAATGATAAGATGATATTGCCATTGCAAATAAAGGACGTCGCGTTGAGGTTAACCTCAATGTCCAATCTGTCTCAAGTCGAAACATATTTCATCGATTGTTATGTTATTTTTCCCTTTCCCAATTTTCACAATATTTGCAGATATAAAAAGGAACGTTCATTTTATATGACAGTTCTTCTATGCTGAATTTATATAGAGATGCGTTGTATACACGTCAGCAGAAAAATTGAGATGCCTTGGCTATACATAAAAGAACTTTAAGTAAATATGGACGAAAGGCTCTTTATAGTCCATTAAAAAATGTACGACTTTGCACAATCATATTTTTAATTCGCGTTGAAAATATCCTACATACGAATCAAATTTACGCGGGTATCCGGGGTTGCCACACCTGGAGCAAGATAGCTGCTGTGACGTCACGAGAAGTCTCGCTCTCCGAATACATCGGTTTTTCGCGACTTTATTTCTCAATTTATTGCTTATTTCTGCGGTGAGCTTTCCAATTCAAGGTGGCTTATTGATCACAAAAATTCAACGAACGTAACCGTCAGTTTCTTTTCAGTGTCTTGACTCAAAGTAGCTGAATAAAAATCGATATATGAGAGGACAAGCACATTTTTTCGTCTACGTGTGACTAATTCACCAACTTTAACAATGAATAACTCGGAATCTGTAAGGTAAATCTCGTGGCACCGTCGCATACGCATGGACGAAGGTCTGGACAATGCTTTACAAAAAAATCGGGCTTTTATCTTGGTTTCGCTCCACTTACCGAACCTCCTTAATAAGATTATATTTTCTCCTACGTTCTTTATGCAACTCAAGATTTACGTCTCTGGCAACCATAGCACGTTCGTGTCCACGACATTTTTATTGATTGGTGGTCAAATAAACGTTTGCTTCGCGATGTTTCAAGACATCTTGTGTAATCGTTGTAAGATGACGCCGACCGTTCGCATAAACTGGTCTCCAAAAAAAGATATAATCAGGCATAATACTTTTGGTTATTGTTGGCGAGTGCACATGGTCGGTAAGGGCTAATTCCCATTCTTTTCGAGTGTTCGAATGAACCTATCGATAAACGATCGACAGATACATCGGCCACGATAACACGTCGAGGATAGTCAGTTCTGTCCGTTTGCGTCCGAACTGAGCCCGAGAATGGTGCACAAGAAAGGAAATTGTGCGTCATCATCATTCCGTCATATTGACGGCAAAATGAATGCAACATGAATGAAAGAGACATTTATTATAGAAGTCGCCGTCCGAGGATGATTGGCCTATGCTACGTCGCCTTGACATAACAGGCATACACAACAGACTACGGTCTACACTGCAGCGCGGACCATGACATAAACGTCCAAATATTTTCAAGTCGGATCGGACGTCCTTCTGCCGCCAGTTGACAAGTTCACGGTTACATTCCCCCGACAATATGAAGAAATACACCGAACCGTTCAATCTTTCTAATTATTAGTTTTAAGGGGGAAAAAAACAAGACGTATGTCGGACGATCTGAAGGTACCATTATAGTTATGAATAGAATGACGTGAAAATTCCTTTGATTTATGATGTCGCGATTCGTTATCTCATAGGAGTGTAATGAATATCGCTTTGCATGGATTATTTGCATCGCTACCGAAATTTCGAGCGGAACGAATGTTGTTCAAGAGCTGTTTAGACAATAATATAATGTGCGCTGATTAATCAAACGTAAACATGTAACGAGCTTCCTTATATCATACAATGTTGAAAGTAACATTGATTATCTCCATATAGCGGTAGCTAACTTTGCCAAGTTATCTATTATTCCAGATAATCCTGTCATACCTATGAATTAAATAAAGTTAAAAAGCGATTATATTATGGTTGTCAAAAGGATGTGAAAGACCATGTGTTGTATCGAAAATACAACGGACGAACAAGACACACAGGTTTGTCAGGAAAGTATCCGATCTTGTGCTCTAATGTTGTACCTAGATGTGGCATTTTCCAAAACATACATCACCATTTATAGGGGGGCCGTTATGAGTGCCTCTGCCAGATCGCTCGCGTTTGCAAATCTTTAGTTGATAGAGGTACGCTGTTGAGTAAACGTCGAACCTCCAGCGTGTCGCTTTTCACGATGACTAGGGTATGCTGCCGGGAATTCCCGGTATTCCACTCCTTTATCTAGTACCGGTACTGACAACGTAATTCCCGAGAATTTCGTTATTTTCGGGACTTTATAATTTCATAACTTTCCCTTTCAAATATATGCGCTATTTTGGCTTTCGTTTCAACCGAGGTCTTGGCCGATACGAACATGCACGATTGTGCGCCGATCGTGCGGTTCACTCATTCATTCGACTACTTTTCTAACTCACTAACCGTGGTTTTTACGGTTATTTAGTATCATATTTGGCGATTATAATTGGTATATTAGATTACGGAAAAGTAATTCGAAGAGGAGTTTTATTACGCAGAAGAGAATAATGAAATGATAATTGTATAATGTATTTATTCCTTTTTGTTGATAAGTGCGTACGTAGCGAGCGAGCATACAATATAAACAATTTCAATATCGATGCTTAAAAGGCAAAAGGGGAGAAGCGACATTTAGAAAACTTGTCAGGAGAGCCAAAAAACAAACCAAAAGGTCCAGCAAGTGTTCGCTGGCCTCCAAAAAATCATAGGGATAAACGACATAAAAGTCATCGTATAGACATGAAACTAAGCTTCGACGCGGAAAATCTTGGCGATTCTAACAATATATACAGGGTATCTGGCGCATGAACCTACATCATTTTTTGGGGATTGGGGGTGTCATTTGCTACTTTTTTCACCCTTCGACCCTTCGTCCTAAGTGTCACGGTAATTAAGATATGATTTTTTTGATTACCCGAAATTTCGCCTTTAAATCGTCATAAATGTTTTGTTTGTGGTTGTTATATCACGATATCACGAAATAACTTTTGTTGTATTCTGCAATGTATGTTTATTATAAATGAATCATTATTTGATACAATTGGTTTCAAGAAAATTACTCATCAGCTTCCAAAGTCTTAAACATGCGTTGTATGAAAAATGTGAGCTTCTAAATTCATCATAAAAAAAAATAAAAGCTATTTTGAACTTAGCTTTGTTATGAAGCATACTCTAGTTTATATTCTTTACAACGGCATGCTACATGGCATAAAAATAATTCATTATGTGGTCAGAATAAAGAGAATAAGTTTTTTATTATAATGAATTTAGGAGTAGACATTTTTCATATATTTACACTTTTTTAAGACTGGAAGCACAAGAGTCATTTTCTTGAAACCAATTGTATCGCAAAATGCATTATTTATAATAAATACACATTGCAGAGTACAACAAAACTTATTTCGTGCTATTAAAACCACAAATTAAAAAGTTATGACGATTTAGAGGGGAAATTTCGGATAATTAAAAAAAAACGAAACATCTCAATTACCGTGACATTTAAGTAACCTGAGTAAATTTTTCAAAAAATCGATTTTTTTAAATTGTAATTTGTAGTTTAATGAATATTGTGTATAAATTTCATGTAGAAATTCTCAATATTGAAGAAGTTGTGGATTATTCTGCGAAAGCCGGCAGAACGTCGAGCGCGCGGTCAGTTGGGTCTGCAGCTGTCGCGCTGGGGCTTTTTGTTATAGCGAGCAGGTATAAGGGTAAGATAACTCCGGGGGCCTGGGGTTGTTTCGAAGCGTTACTCTATCGTTTATCCTACAGGAGTGAACAGTATTTTCTATTCTGTGCATCATTAGTGAAACCGATGAAATGGACCGTAAAGACCAGCGAAATTAAATCTCAAGAACGCATACAGCGACGTTCAAGATCCGTAAAGACAATCCTCCGAAAAAAAACGTCAGTTAAATCGCCACGAATGTGAAAAAGACGACCGTAAAGTGAGTGCTTCTTCCCCAAAATTCGGAAATCAATCGATTTAGAAGCGAGTGTAAAACACGATATTGAATACGTTTTGCTGAATTTTGTGACTGCTTTTTTGTTTATCAGTGAACCAGTGGAATGTAAAGACTGCGGACAGACAATTATCATCACGAGAACCTCCACTCGTGGCCTTGGTTTCAAAATAAAAATAGAATGTCCATTCTGTGAGCCCCGAAGTTTATGCTCCTGCCCATATATTTCAAACGCGTACGAGATAAATACGAGATTTATTTTCGCTAGGCGGATGATTGGAATTGGTCTGAGAGAGATGCAAAGATTTTATGGGCTGGGATTTAGCGCAGCCGGTCGTACAATGCACGTCTGATGTAATTGTGAAGAATATTCGAACTGCGTCAGAATCAGTACGTGAGATGATCTGTATCTCGAGCGTGCAAGAAGAGAAGGAAAGGACGAGTGAAGCAACAGAACGGCCCAATGAAGGGTTGACCGTGTCTGGCGATGGGACATGGCGGAAACGGGGTTTCAATTCGTTGGTGGGTGTATTAAGTGTCATCGGTCATAACTAGTGATAATAATACATAAGAGAAATACTAGTGAGTTTGAAGACTGGGTACAGGATCAAGCTGACAAATGTAAAGTAAACCATGAGGGTTCTTCGGGGAAAATGGATAGATGCAATGTGCGACATAATTGCAAGATCCGAGGAAAAATACGGAGTGAAGTAAACAAACTACATAAGCGACGGAGACTCGAAAACTTATAAGAACATAGTCGATAGCGCACCTTATGGGAAACGAGAATAATAAAAAAAGAGTGCGCAGGACATTTTCAAAAACAAATTGGTACCAGGTTCAGGAACTATAAAAAGAATACGAAAGGATTGGGAGAAAGGGAAAATTAACGGGAAAATTGATTGATAAACTCACGATTTATTATGGCCTCTCCATCAGACGCAATAGTGATTCTGCTGAAAACATGGAAAAGGCAATCATGGCCACCTTTTTCCACATGATATCAACGGATGATAAGCCACAGCATGACCGGTGTCCGCCAGGAAGTGACTCCTGGTGTTCTTGGCAGCAAGCGAAGGCTACCAAAACATTGGAGGACTATCACCATGAGCGCGCTCTACATTCGGGAGTTGCTAAAGCCATCGAACCAATATTTAGGAACCTAAGTTCTGATGATTTACTACAACGCTGCATCGGCGGATTTACGCAGAACGCAAATGAAAGCTTCAACAAGGTCATTTGGAGAATAGCTCCCAAAATATCCCACAACGCTTTAAATATTGTCAACATTGCTGCCAATATTGCCATATGCGTTTTTAACTGTGGGGCAAAATTCTATCTCTAAGTGGTGGATGCCTTGGGAATTCAAGTCGGGAGAAATGCTGACAGGCGATGCGCGATCGAGAATGCAGATCGCATTGCGAAGGCTAAAATTCAAACTTGAAACGCGACCCGTGAAGGAAGAATTTAGCGCAGACAATCGAGAACTGAAGCTGACGAAGCAGCGAGTATTTCGGAGGGCCCAATGTATGGCCCTGGGATTGCTAATTAACGGTAAGGTGAAAACATCTCAATCCTGCGAGTAATTTTTCTGACAAACTTGGAAACAGCATTGAAGTACTTTTTTCAAAATCGATTTTAACTTCTTTTTTGTTTAATGTTTGAAATACGAAGAATATTGTGTGAACATTTCATGTTGAAATTCCGCAATCGCCAAAATTATACGGCGAATTTACCGAAAGATCGTGCAGCGGCCCAATAGCTCGTCATTTCTTTACCCACTTTTCAAACGCGATTATCTCGAAACATAGTTTTTAAAGTCCGTGCCAGATGTATCTCGAAAACGGCTTGTCTGATTTTGTCCAAATTTGGATACAATATTCTTCAATAGTTTTCTCGTTCGCCCCGTAGGGGTTTTTCATTTGACTTAAGCATTGCTTTTTTATGCAACTTTTTTGCAACAAATCGTCGGAAACTGCGAACGAAAAACGAATGTTAAATTAAAACGGTCGCAATTCCGTCAAAAATAAACATTTCAAAAAAAATCCTACGAGGCGCACTCCTTTATATATTATATTTCATGAATCCGTTGCGTTTCCATGCTTCAGATCAACCGACTGCCCGGAATCCTTGGCACAACAAGCCATGTTAACGAACAACACGTCTGACGCTGACAACAACAGCACTTCCAGTCAACGAATTTATTTAAAAAAATTGCTAAACATCCCTCAATGTACATATTTTCCAATGAAAAAAATTCGGACCCAATCGCAACTTAGTTTTTGAGATACAAATTTCCGAAGTTTACCTGTTTTTCTCGCCCTTTACTCAGGTACCTTCCCTTAAGGGACAACACCACTGTGACCCCCTGTTTTTTGCCATTTTTCAAGAATTTTTTTTTTGTGGGAAAAAAAGAGATATTCAAAAAAAAAATTTTGTTTTGTTCGTTGTTTATTGAAGATACATAAAAAAAAATTTCAAATTTTTCACGCCCCATGGTGACGCCGGGGAAGCCCCGCGTCAGGTACTGTTGCCTCTGCAGTGGTTCGCGGCACGCAGTAGAAATCTCTTCAAAGTCGATCTGAAAAAAAATACCGAGTGTTTTCGTTAATAATATGATATTTTGAAGAGAAGTATATAGGGATTTGAAAAAATATTAATTTTTAAAAAATAGGCATGCTTTTGAAATTGAAGGACGATTTTCGAGCAAAATTTCTCGTCGAAAATAGGCTATAACTTTTTTTATTATTGATATATCGAAAAAATCCTATGTACTTCTTTAGATAATCTAGTTTTATTAATGCAGTCCAAATTTGAAGTCGATCGGATAAAAATTGCTCGAGTTCTGCTGCGTGCCGCACTAAAAAAAGTGGTTTTGAGAAAAACGCGTTCAAAGTTTTAGATTTGTTAATTTATGCGATAAATTGGAAAAAAAAATTTTTACCTTTAATCAGCGATGCCGGCACCATATAGCTGGCCTTCAAGAAGCAAATCATTGTCCCTAGCATCTTTTCTCGAACTTGTAGAGGCTCTTCTTGCCTCTTTTGCAACGTCTGTGAGCGAGCGCTCCGCCAGCTCGTTCCACGCTGCATCGGTTTCAACGCAAAAATTGAAACAATTTGGGCCGATAGTTATCCCCAACGTCTCAAAAACTTTCATGAGGCTTCTCAGGACATCATTGAATAATAATACCGCGATATCAGCTGCAATATCGACGATTTTTTTGCTCCCGGACTGACACTTGGGGGCCCAAACTGATTTGTTGTAGCTTTCGTTGTTGTTTTGCGTGAAGCCGCCCAAACAACGCTGCAGCAAATCGTCTCTGCTCAAATTTTCGAAGACTGGCGTAATTGCCTCCAATACTTCCTCAGGAAGAGGCGGCTTATGGCGATATTCAGAAATATTACCGCTCGCTGCCCCGACTCGACTCCTCGTCACATAGCTCCGTTTTGTTCCCTTTTTCCCCGCGTACACTTTCGGATTATCCATTTCGATATGCAAAGAATAATTCTGAACGTTCGATATTTATAAACGAAACGATTCGGAGCGTTTAGACACGAGTAGCGTCGCTTCTATTCGCAAACTGACGCTATGACGCTATCCCTATACCTGCCTTGAACATTTTTCAATTATCGCCACCTATGGCTTTTTTTCGAAACTATATTTATAACAATAGCTGGTTTTTGTGAAGGGAGACAAAAGAATACCTGGAAAAGACCCGCAGGACCTGGGAAAGGCCCGGTATACCTGCCGACCCTGAGGCGCGCAGCTGCGCGGGACCCCGAGTGTCACGGAGCGCTGCACCGCTCCACCAAATATTCAATATCTCCGAAAATAATTATTTTTTCGACCTGGGTCCAACGGCATCTTAATCTTAAATGTATTTTAGATTTTTCTAGATGGTTTTCAAAAAATCGATTTTTTGAAGCCGTCACAGTGGTATTGTCCCTTAAGACGTAGGATCCAAGGGTGTTCAAATTAGCAAATGACCCCCCCCCCTCCCCCCAAAAAATGTGTCGGTCCATGCGTCAAACATCCTGTAAAACTCAATTTCACAAAAAATGGCACTTATTCCCTTTTGCCTTTCAAGCGTCGATATGTCTAAGAACTATGTTTTTTTTAGCGTTTTCTTTATTTATATTATAGTTGTTATAATGTAAGTTATACGAAATGAAATACACTCAGAAAAACGTTTGGTAATACCAACTATGTATATTTAGTTGAAACAATTTTGCTTGAAGCAACCTAATTTTACTCGCTTGAAATACAATTCGATTCAAGTGACAAAGCCCTGTTTAGTTGAAACAACCAAGTTATCATGTCAAAATAGCAATATCTCCCTGGCCATATAATAGGTTGGATTAACTACATCGGAGTTCATACAAGTAATCCGCGTGTTATTTGAACTTTATATTTGGTCGTTATATTCGCCAATAAACTACATTTTCCAACTGAATTAATTATTACGCATAAAGTGAATGATGGTTGGTTCTACAATTGAATAAGTTAATTGAAACAAACGATTTAATTAAAGTTTCTCCGAGGTAAGACCGTGTTTTCTTTTTTCTACGATGTGCATATTTTTCAGTTGTTGATTGCTATTGCTACACTCAGAAAAACGTTTGGTAATACCAACTATGTATATTTAGTTGAAACAATTTTGCTTGAAGCAACCTAATTTTACTCGCTTGAAATACAATTCGATTCAAGTGACAAAGCGAGTCTAGTTGAAACAACCAAATTATCATGTCAAAATACCAATATCTCCCTGGCCATATAATATGTTAGATTAACTACATTGGAGTTCATATCAGTAATCCCCGTGTTATTTGAACTTCATATTTGGTCGTTATATTGGCCAATAAATTACATTTCCCAACGGAATTAATTATTACGCATAAAGCGAATGATGGTTGTTTCTACAATTGAATAAGTTAATTGAAACAAATGATTTAATGAAAGTTACTCCGAGGTAAGACCGTGTTTTCTTTTTTCTACGATGTGCATATTTTTCAACTATTGATTGCTATTGTTACTTGAGTTCTTGTGGATGCAATCGATCACTTTTTTCCCGGCACGATTTCTAGATAACGACTTTATTTGGCAAATTCGACCACGGGCGCGTTGTGTTCGATCGCTGTGAGCGATTAGTTACCCAGCTAACCACGTACCGCAGATGTACCGCTCATGTGGAGTGTGCGTACGGTACTGGTACATTACCGGTACGCCGTACGGTACGCTGTACCCCCAATTTACTAGTACGGTACCGGTACAGTATCGCCACCGTGGAGCCACCGTGCACTGCAGTACGGTGTGACTCCACGGTAGCGATACCGTGGAAGTACGACTACGCTGCTATCCCGTACCCGTACATTACAGTAGCCGTACATTACCGGTACTGTAGGGCACGGCGTACTCCACATTTGCGGTATCATTAGTACAGCATACATTTGCGGTATGCTGTACTAATGATACGCTTGGTTAACTGGGTAGTGGAAATCGCGAATCAGTGTAGTTTCAGATGCATGCGCGAACAGCGCTACGATCGCCCTTTCGACTCCCGGCTGTTCACGTCTTCTTTTCTGGCTGCTGACGTGCATCTCCCCTGTGAACGTGTGGAAAACTACAATATTCATTGTGATAAGTTTTGTGAGACGATTTACATCGAAAACAAAAATGTGCGAAGTAGAAGACATCTTGATAGATTGGGGACTTCAATCGCTTGTTTCTACATTTCGAGGAAAGTGTACGATCGTAATTTCTTTTTTTCCGCCATTGTTGTCACGCTGCGTGCTATCCTTCGAGAAAAACATTGTACGGCGTCTCTAGGGTGTTGATAGTAAATTTAGTGGAAGCCGGTGAGTTTCATTTAACGCTGCGTGTTCACCAAGTGCATAAGTATTGAAAGATTGCTAAGGGAATCGTGATTGAGATTTTTTTTGCGAGCATGCGCCATTGTTCTCCCGTAATTTCAGATATCGATGAAATTCGGTAAATCCAACCACGTGGACACTTGGTTTAAGCCGTTGATAGTTCGTCGCAACTACGCTGTAGTCTGAGACCTGGCGTTGCGTAAAGCAAAAAGACTTGTCTGCGCCGATTCCACTTTGAGAACACACAAAATCTGATGGTTTCTGTTATGTGGCCTGCAGATAAATTCTCGATACATAAAAAAAATTATTTATCTGTACACATTATTTTAATTGATTTCTCTTTTGTTTATTTTTTCGACATGCAGATTGCTTTTAAGTTTAACTATGTAATTTTCTCAGAGCGCTTTGAAAATTATCTTAGAATTGCCACAGTACAGTCGTACATCGACGTAGATCAATCAATAAAAGTTGTTTCTGTATCATCGCAATATTTTTAATATGTACTTTAATAAACAGGCATTATTGACACATTACTAATCATCTTGTCTCATAATTTAGCGGATCTATTTACCTTATTGTCTTCGTCTTCCATTTGTATTTATAATTCATCGTAGGGAGAATACTTTCTTCGATGATTTATAGTCAATTGATTTTCTACCAATTCAATGTATACGTTGCATATGCTCACATAGAAATTTTATTAGAGTGACTCGATGGTTATTTGGTTTATATTAAGCTGATGCTCTATCTGCCATTCATTCGATTGGTGTGAAACCAATTTTGATTGAACTTACTGTATGCAGCTTCAACTATGTTATATCAGTTGTCAGAACCTACTCCGTCATTCAGGGCAAACCAACATATAGTTGGATCGACTATAGCAGCGTTGGGGGGTTTTCTTTTAAAATATATCTTCAGTGGTACGGACTATACATGAACTTTTATCAAAAATATTATGTATTGACTGAAATGTGCTCTGCATTTCATTCAATGCACACATGTTTCATTCTACTGTATATATTTTTTCGTTGAACTATATATTTTGAAAATGCTTTTAAGGGAGAGATTACCGACCCAACCGTTCGGTATGTTCAAATAAAGTTTGGTTTCAGAACACCGGAATTATAATTGAAAGTACTGTGTGCGTTTTTGGATCAAGAAGAAGTTTGGTTGCCGGAAATAAATATATATTCGTAATTCAACCAAATCTCGCAGTCAATTCAATCGTTCATATCGTTCGCCACCCGTAACTGCCGGATTTGGTTGATTCAAACAATTTTTTTTTGACGGTACCAAACGTTTTTCTGGGTGTAAGCTACCTACGTTTGTTGAATCATTTTGAGTGTGCCCGTATTAAAAGTTTCATCCAAGTAAGACGGTTTTCTAGTTGAATGTTACCTTTTCTTGGTGGAGATCACATTTGTTGTAAATATAATCAATTATACTTCATTGAAAACAACTACCCGTGCTTACTAACTTTAACTACCTAACGCAGGTGACTAAACTTACCCACATACTTAAATTGGCCCATAGACGGCACTGCGATTACTGTGTACTGCGTCCGTGCGAAAGCAGTTGGGTACCTAAGTCATTTTTTAATTTAGAGGTTTTTTAATAGAACGATTAAGGTAATTCAGATTAAGATCACAATTATCTATTTTCCTATTTTTCGTCGAACCGTCAAATCGAAATTATTAGCATAAGTAAAATTTCGATGGAAACCTAATTTAGCTAATAATTTTGTCGTGTCCATATTTCAATGAAAAATAGATCATTGTGATGACCATTCTAATTAATTCAATCTTAAAAAAAAACATACTTTTTTTTTTAATGGCTTCGGCATTCCATTTGTATGGACCTGCCGTGCCTTCCGTAGGCGCGCCTCAACAATGATTAATTCGTATTCATTCACACATTAAAAATAGTTTTATTTTCTTTCAGCTATGGATTTTGAGGAAGTTCCATTTAAAAGTGAGAACACTTTATCAGTCTGGCATCATTTTTTTAGGAGCAAATGCAAAACTCACGCACGATGCACAATATGCCTCAAAGTGTTGAAATGTGTTGGAGGTTGCACTACTGGTTTGCAAAAGCACTTAAAAGGCGTTCATAAAAACATTTCATCCAGCAACAGTAGTTTATCTACTCAGAATAATTGGCTTACTAGTCCATCTACGTCATTTTTGGTCAATGGCTGGGGAGCATTCTATTTTAATACCAAAGAAAAAGACTAAATTGACTGATTTCTTTGACTCAACATCAAAACCTACTACCGAAGAAACAGTCTCTCGCATGGTATCTTTGGATGGCATACCTTTCAGGACATTCAGTAAATCGGAAGATTTAAGACGTCTTTTTGAAACTGATGAGCATCAGTTACCAAAGTCTCCTAACTCTATAAGGAAAATGGGCTTGCAGGTAACAGCAAAAAGTAAAAAAGCTCTAGTACATGAAATGACGATAATTTTGTTTGATGGTGAGAAATTCTCCATAAGCTTTGATGAGTCGACATCGAACGAAACAGTAGATACCTCAGTCTAAATCTTAATTCAGAGCGCCTTCATGGAGATTTTAAGTTCCGAAAGTTATGATTAATGTGAATCCATGGCTCAATGACTACCGAAAAAGCAATTGAAGAACTGAGCAACAAATGACAGAGCTATAGACTGTAATTTCGTTATCCTCGTAATTTCAAGAAATAGATCATAGCTGCGATCACAGATTAGTGCACCTTAATGTCAAAAATTGGAAGACTTCTCAACTCGCATCATCAGAAATGTCTTGCACATGCAGTTCAGCTGGTAGTAGTTAACGTATTTTATAAGAGAATACCAATTGCTGTGGGTAATGTTGACGGAAATGAAATACAAGGCCAAGACAGCGAAGATGAAGAGATGCCTTTATCCGACTTGGCTCGTCTCCTAAATGAAAACGTGGGCGATATTACTCAAGGCTCCGATGAAGATGATGATGATGTCAGTGTGGCGTTTGCAACAGAGACGACAATGCGACGGAATGAACAGTCTGAATTTAGATATCATGACATTTTGACAAAACTTAGAAAAACTGTGAAAATGTTCAAAAAATCTCCAAAAAAGAATGAATTCCTTTAAAAATATCAGCATTCCGGAAGGAGTATCAATTGATTTTAGATGTTCAAACCCGATGGAGCAGTGTCGCTAATATGTTAAGCCGATTTTTTATGCTGTGGAATTGTGTCACAAAAGCTCTCATTGACTTAAAGGTCGATACGGAGTTCACTAAATTGTGTTCACTAAGTTCGCTAAGTTCACTAAATTGTGAGGACACTATTGAAGGAACTTCATGAAGTGTTGGACACTATAAAAACCACAGTTGAATGACTATGCCAAATAGATGCGACACTTTTAACTGCAGACGTTGCTGTCAAATTTGCCCTCAACACTTCAGAGAACTTGAACTCCAACTTAAATAAAGAGATGTCCACAACCTCGAAGAAGAGATACCAAGAAAGACGTCTACTTGAAGCACCCGTTATGCAATACGGATGCAAAATATGCATCTGCAAATGCAGATGCATATTTTTTTTAACTTGACCAACGAAAATTTGAGCACTTTTCGGCGACCTAACGGTAATGAAAGGTATGATAGAATTGTGAAACTCTTACGTCGTAGATCTAGCGAGTGTACCGCTAATGAAGAAACTCATGATGGTTGGTCTCCCAGTTAACCAGCACCTGTTCGAGCACAGGCGTCTCAAGACAATCAATTGAGTAAGAAAGATAAGCTTAATTTGGAAATAAAAAAGGCGTTGGCTGGACCAGGGCCAACTGATGCGGCTGCGACTAATAGAGGTCACCATGATCTTTCAACAGTTGAAAGAGCAGAAATAGCACTGTGGTTACATCTGTAACCGTTTAAGAACTAGATTGAGTGACCAAAGTCTTGACACCATCAGCGTCTTACGTACACATTATCAACAAATGAAATCTCATAAACATGAATGATATTAGTAGTTCGACCGTTTTAAAGTTCCAATTCTATTTACTTTTGAAATTGGTTTTAGAGACTTGGAAACATAATTCTTATTTATTAAAAATGTGTATGTTTTCTTTAACATTTGTAGAAGATTAATAAGTAGTATGTTTAAGATTTTCCTTTTTTTTTAAATTTATAGAACCTTAAGATTAATACTTCAATTGAAACTTTTTATAATACTTTAAGAGATGTTACATTTAGATGTGCAAGTGAGAATAATTTATAACTATTGGTTGATTATTCAGCTAACTACAATTTAGGATGTTCCTTAAATAAATAAAAAATAATAATATTTGTGTTAATGATTTAAATTTTGATTAAAACAAGTACATAGTAGCTAGTGATTTTCATTTATTTAAATAATGATTCAACGCTCGTATTGGATACCGAATTTCCTGATTTCTCCGGTTTTCCCGGTACTTCTAATTCGACAAGAAGTGCCCAAAATGACAGGACAAAAATTTTATCCTGAAAACTTGTACTCTGGGGTTTGTGAGGGTGCTGATAACAAATCTGAACTGAAAATTCAGGAATTCACTATTACGAACAAATATGGCGAATGAAAATACAAATAATACAGATTGATTTAGATGAAACTCTGTACTTATAGGTTGTGTAGGTCACTGATTATGAGCTGCTTTTGCACTTTCACCCGCCATATTAGATCCGCCATTACATTTTTTTGAATTTTGCGTTCAGATTCGTAATAAGCGACCTCGAAAATCCCAGAGTACCAATTTTTATATAAATCGAGTAAAATTTTAAATTTCGGTCCGCCATTCGAGCGCCGCCATTTTGAATTTTTAAATTTAAAGTTCAGATTCGTAATAAGCGACCTCAAAAAATCCCGGAGTACTAATTTTCATCTAAATCGAGTAAAGTTTTTTATTTTTGTCCGCTATATCGGCCCGCCATTTTGAATTTCCAAATTTTAACTTCAAATTCGGATTCAGCGAGCCCAAAAACCCCCGAGGGAGGCTCCGATTTCAAATCAGAGCAAGTTGAATAGGGAAATAAAGGTTGACGCACTATTACGTCAATGCCACACAGGGCACGGAATTATTTGACGCACTATTGCGTCAATGTCAACGAAGGGGTTAATACCTGGTACCGGGAATTTTGTAGCTCTCCTCAGTTCCGGTACTGCAACCCCTAACAATGACTGAACGCACCAAGTAAAGGGTGTGCATTAAATTTTGCCAAAAACTTATCCACCCAAACAAACCCGAACAAAACAATCCGGGCACTGCGGCTAAGTTACACTCTTCAAGAATCCAGCCAGTTGCACGGCAGCAGCTTTATCATTATCATTATTTGAGTTTCGCAAATAAAATTGATAAGGGACTGCCATGAAATGCCAAAGTACTATGTGTAGGTACAAATCCTTAAATTCCGTGTAATTCCTTCGAGTCCACAAATTTTGTTCAGAATGAGTATGTTTTTTTGAGTGGTCCTAGTGGTCAGATGGCCCTTCAAAGCATTTACGTGACAGCATGATTGAAAAGGCGTGACTTATAAATCTTCGAATGTGTGTAGGACAATATAGACAATATAGGAATAGGCATATGGACAAATTACCGCGTAAAGTATAATCGATAATAGGAAATACAACTTTCTTTCGTGCGTGAAAATTTGCATATAAAACTATCTTCTTTGGCGTAACTGTTTTTTCCTGGCCTCTGGAGAAGTGTTACCTTTTAAAGCGATGTCAGGCGTATATAAGTGCGACAACGGCCGCAATATGACATCGCCGATTGACCTCTGACAGAGCAGTGCTGAATTAAAACACCTAGATAAACTAAAAAGAATTTTTACATCTGACAGAAAAAATAGGCGTCAAGTATAACGGCGGGACTATACGTACAATTTGTAAACATTATCCAGGATGGAGGAAGAATAAAAATTGCTTTTGTAATCTATATCTTTCAAACATTGATGTCGTTCAATGGCACCTCCCGCAATGTGATTGATCAATAAAGATTAATAGCGTAATTTTGAATTCCATGTGTCATTTTATTTAAAGGTTGTTCCGAATCCATTGATTCTAAACGGTGCACGAAAACGAGAAAAAATATTATAGACACTTGACCTTTGGTGTCAAGTTAACCTGTTGTTGGGCATTATAAAGCGCTGGAGAAGTGGATGCGTTGAACATGGAAAATAGATATGTTTATACATGCAATTTATTTTACACATCAGTCATCGAATTGCACGGCGTATTTCAGAATCTTAATGCGATATATGTCACCTTGGGCCCGTGCCAAAAAAGGTTTTTTCGCAAAATTAAAATTTCCAACATCCTTAAAACATGTAACTTTTGTGATAATTGATCTGTATACTCGCAGTATAGAATGCTATGCAGTGCATTTTAAGGGACCAGGTGCATTGAAAATTTCAACAATTGGTTTGCGTCCATTTTTCATAAAAAGTCTGCGATATGACGTTCCACGTGTTGTCACAGCAATTATAATGTTGCTAGAGCTTGAAAGCTTAACTAGGCTTGAAAAATAATTGAAGAACCCAGCCTTGCACGTTCAATGTACATTGTACTTGCTGGAGCAATGGTGTGTTACGGAGGCGTGGTGTCATGCCACATTCATAGTTCTCATTATGGTTCACTATGCATACCCTTGGCGAATAATTAGAAAAAAATAAATAAAAAATAAATGAAAAAAAAAGTAAATGTTGAAAAAAAAATGTTGAAATTTTTTTCGTTTTTTTCGACCTGTATTTTTTGTCGATACATTTTTTTAATTCTACTCTTTTATTTTGCTTTACCTCTCCAGAATTTCCACAAAATTACAATTTTGAGGGTGATATTTGCAGGATGTTTTAGTTGACATCATAGGTGCCAATCTATAGTGTCGATCTATACTTGATACATGCAACTACAGGCACAATTTTTGTAAGCTTATGAAAATGGCCCTTAGGCCCTTTTGACCTCCATGGGACTTGCGAAAAACCTCCGATGTATTGTTTCTAATGTGAACTGATGTGATATAAAACTGACAAAGAGAAGAGAGATAGAAACAATGATACCAATGATACAGCGAAAGCATCAGACAGAATGTGTGCTTCACATCACATTTAATGTCTATTTCCATTATGCAATGTATACAGATGATCATCAAAAATGCCTATAGGTAACTATTACCAGTGTTACATCCTAGCGAATGTCCCTTCTCTTATCTAGGTTTTTTTCATCTCGGTTATTCCCAATATCCTCATTTGCCGTCAGAAACATATTAAATGTATAAATCTAAGAATAAGACGCGTAACAACGTTAAACGGAACTTGCGTACGTTCCGCGAGAATATTCAAAACATAGCGATATATACATGGTAGCAGCACCGACACAGTCATTGACTTTTCCTATCACATTGGCTTTCAACAAGAACATGATCTCAGGCAAATATTCCACGAAAAGCCGCAGCTCAAAAATATAAAATAGGCACTCACTCCAAAAACTTTACGCTAGCCATCCGCATGGGGACAAAGAGAAGTCTGCATGATTCGACCCGGTAACCAGAGTGGAGTATGAAAACATCCGGCCGTCCGAATCAAACGGTCGCCGCGCTATCGCGAACGACTTAGCGCGAATTTCGACTACACACCTCATGCACGTTCCGTTAACAAAGCGAAATTGCCCCTTCCACCAGCGCCATTATTTCTAAGAAGAGAAACCAAATATTGTCTCTCACTCATTCTGAAAATTCGCATGCGAACAAAGAAAGGTCAGTGTGCAAAAGGTCGAAGCAGTCTCCCGTCAACCGCCATCACATCAAGTTCTTCTATCGAGTCTCAATCCCAGTCTCCCGACAATCTTTATCAAATTCAGAACTTAGTCTTCCGTCAACCAATATTTCCGTCAACCGAATCACTCCTTATATCAAGTCTTAACCCAGAAGCCTAACGAATATCTCCGATTATCCTTCATACGAACCGTCTTCATTTTTCGAGTCACAAAAGTTTTATTTTACACTTGTATAATTCCTATCATCGGTCCGTGAATATCAATCTCAATTCATCGACCTTGCGCGCCGTTCATATTTCTATCTACGCGTAGTGCCCGTCGTAGTAAACACGTCGAGTATACACACGTCCAGCGTAAGATCTTGCGAGCGTCTTACCAGCAATTGTACCAGCAATTGTACCAGCGAGCGCACCAGGCCAAGAGCGAAGGCCCTTGTAACGCGAGGGACAACAAACATCCACGCAAGCGAGCGAGCGACCGAGCGTCAAACACAACCAATGTAAGCTAACCATACCTTTTTCTTTTCTATATTATTCATCATAGGCCTGATCGCTTTAACCCGTCTAGTAATCTTATAATAAATAACATAGTGTCAAACGTACACCAAGTCCGTCGAATTATTCCTCAATATCGAAAAATCGCGTCAATTCCTTAATTCTATTCTTTCCCACGCACTACCCCTTTTTACCCTCATCCCGTGCTATTGCGCTAGGCGTAGGCAACAAAGAGGGAAACGAAAATATTATGCTCTCGTCCCTTCCAGACGTGACACCAGCCAGCAATGTACCCATTAAAGGTAAATTGTAGAATTTGAATGGGTCTATGTGTGCAATTGAGGACATCAACGGAAAATATTTATAATTGTTTTTAGCTTTATTTCACAGCCAAAATGCGAATATCTTAACGGATGACCTGTTTTTCGGATACAAAAATGGTTGAAAAACCAATTACGTGCATCTGAAAAGGCAGCAAAAAATTATATCGTCACTATAATGGTGCTGGAGTGTATGAACTTCTATCCTTAGTGGATTCTACATTTCCTTCCAACTCTATGCGCAGTTGGCCATGGAATTCCTGTTATAGGCATAGGGATGCTGCCGACAGCCAATGAAGATGTCGGCCCTACCTTTGCTGCTCTTCGCGTTTTTTTAGTCTTCTCAATTTATTTCAATGGTTGTATTTACAGAATGCAAGCGAAGGTTAAAAATATATATACACGGTGCTTTCGTATATCCTTTTTAGCATGTTACTCATAGATGGATTTTCAGTTTTCCAGAAGTATGGAACCGGAATTTCAACCAAGAATTTGGTTGAAACTCAAAACTAACTGGTATCCCAGGATACCAGTATATGATGTTACATTGTGAAAGTACCCTTGAACATTCAATTAGACACATAATTGGATTGAATTACATGTATTCAGTATTGAGCAGCAGTATTTCTCGATATCAACGATATTTGCAGCTAAGTTTTTCTCGAGTACACTGTGACCTCTCATATGGCAGACTGCACAGATTTAACAGCTATGTGTCAAATATGGATCAATGTAGCGCATCATGGGAGGAGTGCCAGGCCATAGCATGATGCTCGCAGCATGCTAGACAATAAGAAAAGGGCTTTGAGGGATATTGCAATCGGTTATCCCAGCTGCGACTTCTACTTTTGCAAGTGCGATGCGGAGCTGATCCTGCCGCTCTGCCGATATGGGAGGCCGCATATTATGAACAGTTTTTTTTATATATACAAATACAGCAGTTTTTAATATACAGTTTATAATATACAGACTCGTATATTATAATCGTAAGTATATAGGTGAGTATAAATGTAAGTATAATACAGACAATATATAATATAGAGCTTTATTTAAAAACGACGTGTCTATCCGCACAGAAGTGTGACTGTATGACAGTCACGCAAGACACGAAACACGCAAAAGCCATGAAACTGGAGTGACGGAACTTATGGGATCTTCGTAACTTGGAGCGTACTGATGGAGTGTTTCTAAAATCGCCGCGACTTTACGCTCGTTTCTATAATTGGAGTGTCGCAGCTGGAGAAACGTCGATAGTCGATTTTCGCGTAAATGTTCTTTAACGTTTTTTATGTAAATATGTTTAAAAGTTTTCTGTGTAAATTTTCACGAAATCCAAAACCCATCGATAGCATGTACAGTCACTCCAGTATCACGAACTTTATTAGGGTTATTCCACAATTGCATGCCGGTATGTAGGGCTCGATCTTTACAACTGGGGTATGAGTATTGTGTGTGTAGTATATCTACACTTTTTTCAGTGGACACTGAGCCATCAACTGTTGGTACAATCACTCGAGAAGCAATATGATTTAACACGTTAAAGTCGCTACACCATTTTCACCTCTATTAAATCGCATTGCTCTTGATCTGCAAATAAGTATGTCACATCTCTTCCGTTACACACATCGAGAGATTTGCATGCAGCAGCAAACCCAAATTATTCGATATAATGCATGCAACGTTTAGAGTTTCTTTTGCGTGTCCCAAACACATCCAAGCAAAGAGACACTCCAATTTTTGGTGCGTCTTTGGAGTGTCTTCTTGCGTGAATGTATTTGAGACACGCAGAAAGACACTCCAAAGACGCACTAAAAATCTTCTGCGTGTTTCTCATACATTCACGCAAAGAAACACTCCAGGCTGGAGTGTCTCGTGTTTGCGAATATAATAGTGCTACAAAATAACTAATAATAAATTATTACTTAATAATAAATAACAAATAATAAAAGCCTAAAGAAAGGAAATATTGTCATTTTTATGCAGCCACGGTTTTTGGCACCTTGTCTGCACAATGTCACTGGTCAAGAAACAATTAAGGAGTAACACCACTTTAGGGGCAGAAAGTAAGGCCTATCAGTGACACTTTTTTTGGGAGTATGATAAACGGGATAGGATTGCTTTTAAGAGGGTTTATTTAACACGTATTAAAGTATTTAAAATGTTTTAATATAAATTTCATACAAAATGGCGGCGACAGAGACCATCTTTAAAAACGTGTTTTTCGAACTGAGAGGATGGATTACTCGAACACCTTTGCATGGATAGATTTAAAATTTCGATAGTAGCTCCACGATTACATTCTCTATGGGACTCCGCAGGAATATTTTTTTTTTATCAAATTTTGAGAAAATGGCTTACTTTGAAAGAAATAAATCGATTTTTTGCGCAAAAAGTAAGCAGTAAATTGTTTATAAAAAAAAGGTTACATTTAATGAAAAAACGGCCACGTACTCCCATAGAGAATGTAATTGTAAGGCTATTATCAATATTTCAAATCGATCCATGCAAAGGTGTTTGAGCGACCCATCCTCGCAGTTTGAAAAACACGTTTTTCAAGATGGCCTCTGTCGTCGCCATTTTGTATGAAAAATGTAATAATTTTTTTTTAATGCTCTAATGTGTTGAATGAACCCTTTCAAAAGACAGCCCCTATTCCTTTGTTCATACTCTCCAAATAATTTGTCAAAGTTAGGCCTTATTTTCTGCCACTAGAATGGTGTCCCTTAAGATTTCACAAAAGGAAGTGGATACTCAGCACATGAAGCTTCATGAATAGGCATCCTACATTTGGACCGGAAGGACCCTTCTTTCATTCTCACAAAGAGGATGAGAATTTACAAAGTTAATTTAAATAATCGGTATCACCTGAAGCTCGCAAGCAGATGAAAGGTAACAATATTTACAATGATGACCCATTACGACCAATATGTGTGGCAACAACGAACCGTACAAGGAAACAATTAATTGATAAGCAAAAGTTGGATAATCCACACCTGTTGCAGACCTGTTTCTGTACGATACAGATAATAGCAGTACATAGATCGATGAATGGACATGTAAATAAGTGCAACCACTGAAGCCCCTTTTATTTTGCCCTTCGTAAACAAGACGGCGCAAAAATATGAGACGCTGGACAAGATTTCATTTTTTAGGGCTTTTATTATTTGTTATTTATTATTAACAAATAATTTATTAGGAGTACAACTTTGCAGTGACCGTTTTACTTAGAGAGCCACTGCGGCCGAAGTAGTGGCCCTAGCTCAATAAAAAAAGTGGCATTTTAAACTAGAGGCTCTGCCAATGTAAACAATTTAAAAAAGCTAACGGATACGTGTATGCATTATAAAGTTATTGGCACTCAAACATGGCAACCTACGAGCCGAATTCTCAGCATTTGCGGGAACTGCTCCAAAGACAACAAAGGAAGGGATTTTTGCACCGGATTGTGACTGGAGATGAAAAGTGGGTTTACTACGATAATCCTAAACACCGAAAATCATGGGGACTGCCTGGTCATATTCCGTCATCGACGCCCAAACCGAATATTCACGGATCCAAAGTGATGCTGTGTATCTGGTGGGACCAGCTGGGCGTTGTGTACTATGAGCTGCTCAAACCATCCGAAACCATCACAGGGAAACTCTACCGACGTCAGTTGATGCGCTTGAGTAAGGCACTCAAAGAGAAACGGCCACAATTCAACGAAAGACATGACAAGGTGATACTGCAGCATGACAATGCCCGACCCCATGTTGCAAATGTCGTGAAAAAGTACTTGGAAACGCTGAAATGGGAGGTTTTATCCCACCCGCTGTACTCTCCAGACATTGCCCCTTCTGACTATCACTTGTTCCGGTCAATGGCACACGATTTGGCTGACCAGCACTTCGGTACTTACGAAGAAGTCAAAAATTGGGTCGATTCCAGGATTGCCTCCAAGGACCAAGACTTTTATCGACGCGGGATTCAAATGCTACCTGAAAGATGGGCCGAGGTCGTAGCTAGCGACGGGCAGTACTTTGATTAAAAAATATGTAGCCACTTTTTTATAATAAAGCCTTAAACTTTTGAAAAAAACGGTCACTGCAAAGTTGTACTCCCAATATTATTAGTAATTTTTTAGCAGTATTATATTCGCAAACACGAGACACTCGGGCCTGGAGTGTCTCTTTGCGTGAATGTATGAGAGACACGCAGAAGATTTTCAGTGCGTTTTTGGAGTGTCTTTCTGCGTGTCTCAAATACATTCACACAAGAAGACACTCCAAAGACGCACCAAAAATTGGAGTGTCTCTTGGCTTGGATACGTTTGGGACATGCAGAAGAAACTCCAAACACTGCATGCATTATTTCGAATAATTTGGGTTTGCTACTGCATGCAAATCTCGCGATTTTTGTAACGGAAAAGATGTGACATACTTATTCGCAGATCAAGAGCAATGCGATTTAATAGAGGTGAAAATGGTGTAGCGACTTTAAACTGTTAAATCATATTGCTCCTCGAGTGATTGTACCGGCAGTTGATTACTCAGTGTCCGCTGAAAAAAGTGTAGATACACTACACACACAATACTCATACCCCGGTTGTAAAGATTGAGCCCTACATACCGGCATGCAGTTGTGGAATAATCTTAATAAAGTTTGTGATATCGGAGTGACTGTACATGCTATCGATAGGTTTTGGAGTTCGTGAAAATTTACACAGAAAACTTTTAAACATATTTACACAAAAAACGTTAAAGAATATTTACGCGAAAATCGACTATCGACGTGTCTCCAGCTCCGACACTCCAATTCTAGAAACGAGCGTAAAGTCGCTGCGATTTTAGAAACACTCCATCAATACATTCCAAGTTACGAAGATCCCATAAGTTCAGTCACTCCAGTTTCATGGCTTTTGTGTGTTTCGTGTCTTTTGCATGACTGTCGTACAGTCACACTTCTGTGCGGATAGACATGTCGACTTAAAAAAGCTGTTTACACTATAAAGACTCGGATGAAAAACAACAACCATAATCATTATTGTACAAATGCTCAGGAGCGTCGAGAGAATAAATCGATACAGATTTTGCTTGAGACCAAGTAGAATGTGTACTATGTTACGTATGAACTTGGGAGAGATAGATGAAACTTTCGAACAGAGATTTCTCAAAGATAAATGATATTCAGTTAAAAGAGAATCGTCCAGCTCTGCGTCAGACAATTCCCCAGAGCATGATGCTTTGTTTTTCTTGAAAAAACTTAACCATTTACACGATAAGTGGGATGGACAACAGGTAGGGTTACGGTACATGGCTTTAAACCTGAAATAATTTGTCCTCAACCAGATATCACATGCGTATCGGTAAGTGAGATAATATTCATTAGTTACTAGACTGTTCATCTTGTATCCACTTCAAGATAAACCTGCACGCTGCATTGTACTTGCAGCGCTATAGATTATAATAACAGTAAATGTACGTTCGATAGTGAAAGTTAAAGAGTCCAGCTGAAAATGGCCTACACTCGAATAAAAACAGAATTTATTAAATGTCAAACAAGTTTTTCATAATAATTTATATATAGCAAAATAAATTTAACGAATAGTCGTTTATATATTCACGTGACTATAGACTGAAAAACGTAAGTGGAAAATGACAAATTAATGTGCAGGTGAAATATAAGAAAAATAATATTTCCGCTTTCGAACTTGGAAAGATAGAATGAACTGTGGAAATCGGCGAACTCTCTCTCTCCAACAACAATACATTTGATCTAGTACCTTTAGCGAGGCTGTTTATTGAACCTTTACTGCGATGGCGACCGGTTTTGTGCGCTTTATTGTTTTGCTTGAGCAGACCCGGACGATGTGTCTCTTGTTCAGGAGATCCCATTTTTATAGCCGTTTTATTTGTTCACCGGACAATAATTGCTCTTTACTTTTGCAACAATACTTTGTAGAGAAATCGATTCCGACGCCCCAACTAACCCAACATTTTCAACACTTTCGCAACACCACGTGTCTCGTATTCAACAGCTCAAGACTAGAGGCAAGGAGCATGGAGACTAGATATAGGAGCCTGAACTCGGTTTTTTAAGAGATGCCTGAAATTGAAGGCACGAGGATGGCGCTACGTTCGAGCGAACGGGTGCGGTGCTAGCTTCACTCGACAACGGGGGGAATGCGAATTTGACGTCACATTGAATTTCGTTTTCGTAATTTTCCCGTGAAAAAAAAATATATTTCTAGCGCGAAAAAAGGTAAGCCTTTTCGTAATACTCTAATAATAATATAATAATACTTTTACATGACAATGTTTGTGTGCGTGTGTGTAGTTTTCAATTAAGTTTCAAATATATAAGTTGTAGAAAACAACCGTATGTGTTTTTTTTTATCCTAGAGCCTTTGAAAGTTGGTAGAAAAAAAAGATTAAAGAAAATATTTACGGACTTAATTTTTTATTTCAAAGCTTTTCGGCTCACGTGTAAAAGTAGTATTTTAGTATGTTAGACCCTCTATTATACTACGTAAAGGAAAAAATCACGGGAGTAAACTTAATAATTTAATTTTCAAAAAAAATTTAAATCACCAAAACCAAAATAACTTTTAAACCACTGAAAATCGCATCCCAGATAGACAGTCGTGATCATCACGCCGTGCATACAATTGATGAAGTAAATTTTACAGCATGTTGACTACATGTCATGAACAAAGCCGTGAACTCATTTCGTATAGTGAATGTACAAAGCATTTTGATCTCAATATGTCGTTTACAAATGCATCGTACGTTTGAAGCACGTTGAACTCATATCGCTGTGCTCAAGTGTCCACAATTAATATCTGCAAATTTTACGTCATATGGAAGTCATCCAATGACTGTGTTGATGAATTCACTGGGTTAGCACTGGTAGTAGACATGCCGTGCAAGCAATATGACGGCGATATGCATGTTTGTCAGTGATACATTCGACGGGCGCAACATGACGGCGATATGCGTGTTTCTCAGTGATACATCCTATGACGGCGATATGCATGTCTCTAAGTGATACATTCGTTGAGCGCAATATGACGGCGATATGTATATTTTGTCAGTGATACATCCCAGGAGCACAATATGATGGCGATATGCATATTTTTCAGTAATACATTCCATGACGGCAATATACATGTTTTTAGTGATACATTCGGTGAGCGCAATATGACGGCGATATGTATATTTTGTCAGTGATACATCCCAGGAGCACAATATGATGGCGATATGCATATTTTTCAGTAATACATTCCATGACGGCAATATACATGTTTTCAGTGATACATTCGGTGAGCGCAATATGACGGCGATATGCATATTTCTTAGGGATACATACCATGAGCGCAATATGACGGCGACATGCGTGTTTCTGTGATACATCCTATGACGGCGATATGAATATTTCTAACAAGGAGATTGCAGAGCCTGGATGTCGCAAATCGGGTTCTTCTTTCGCGTGGTGAAAGTTGAAGACCCCCGAATTAACGTCGCTTTTGATTTTTGTTCCAATAAGCCTTAGTTGCTGGGATATCGCGATTTGAAAATTTGGGAGTTTCGTCTCGTGCGTAGAGTACGTTGAGCGTTGATGCTTGAGACGAGAGCGACGGTAGCTAATACGGTAAGACGACAGACCGGCACTTTGAAAGTTCACGTTTCGCGTCCCTATGTTTTTTTTCAATTCGATTTTTTTTTTAATTTTATAATCTCTCATACGACTTTACATGTGCGGGTAAATAAGAAAATTCGAAAATATGTATTACTAGATTTATTTATCTATTATATTAAAATAAATAATCCAATAATGAAGTCACAATTACATATCAAAATAATATTGTATAACAAATAATTAATCTAATAATCAAGTCATAATTACAAAGCAAAATAATATTGAATAACAAATAATTAATCTATTAATCACGTCACAATAAGAAAGCAAAATAATATGGTATAAAAAATAAATAATTAATCTAATTCACAGGAAAGCATATTTGAAGATATATATCTTCAAATATGCTTTCCTGATAAAATTTATAAGGTTAAATGTGGTTGCGGTAGTATTACGTTCATTTTATGTTCGTGGTGTCGTTAGCCTTTGTGCTTCCCTTGCTTTTACGTTGGTTTCCACCCTCCAATTTGTCAACATACTGATCTGATAGAAGAAGAATCAGAATAATTACCTACCACGAAATTTGCAAGTGTGAATTAGATTATTTATTTATTTTTTATACCATATTATTTTGCTTTGTAATTGTGACTTCATTATTGGATTAATTATTTTAATATAATAGATTAATTAAACTAGTAATACATATTTTCGAAAAGACTTCTTTACCTGCACATGCAAAGTCTTATGAGAGGTTATAAAATAAAAATAAAAATTAAATAAAAAAAAGCATGGGGACGCGAACCGTGAACTTTCAGAGTGCCAGTCCGTCGTCTTACCGTATTAGCTACGGCCGCTCTTGTCTGAAGTATCAATGCTCAACGTACTCTACGCGCGAGCCGAAACTCCCAAATTTTCAAATCGCGATATCTCAGCAACTAAGGCCTATTGGAACAAAAATAAAAAACGGCGTTAATTCGGAGGTCTTCAACTTTCACCACGCGAAAGGAGAACCCGATTCGCGACATCCAGGCTCTGCCTTATCCTTGTAAGTGATACATTCAATGAGGGCAATATGACGGCGATATGTATATTCGTCAGTGATACATCCCATAAGCGTAATATGACGGCGATATGCATCCAAATCTAGAATGATACAAATAGGCAGACACAAAGGAAATTTGCACAAGTGTTAAAATAGCTAGGTAGGTAGCGCGCTCGGCTCTCGAATTAGAGGACGTGGTTCAAACCTTAGGTAGGTACAAAATTTAACTAGGCAGAATACGTTTTAAATCCATTTATCATATAGGCAGGAACATCAATAAAGCGTATGGGGATCATAAAAATCCTACCAGATTTTTTTTATTAATATTTTTGGATTTTTTTTTTATTTTTCACGCCATGACACTCATATGAGCTCCATATGAGCACAGCATAGTTACGTCACGCCATGCCGCTAGTATGAGCTCCGTATGAGTACAGCATATTTACGTCACGCCATGCCGCTAATATGAGCTCCGTATGAGCACAGCATAGTTCCGTCACGCCATGTCGCTAATATGAGCTTCGTATGAGCACTACAGTTTCTTCACGCCGTGACATTCATATGAGCCCCATATGCACTCACCTATTATTAGATATTCGTGAGCCAAATTTGCTAGTCTGATGGATTCACTGCATGCATATCGCGTGAGAACAACTTTGCTTCATTTGGATGTATTATTGTGAATCATCATGTGATGCAAATATGACTTCAACGGGAGCACTCATAAGGGATACACAGCTGTGAGACTTTCTATGCCGCAGTGATGATGTACATATGATGCCAATATGAGGTACATCCGTCTATCTGGGAGAACATACATGGAGGTTCAATCGATAGATATTGAGCTCCCCCATTCTTATGCGTCGTTTGCTCCACTCCTCGCGTTACACTCTATATTGCTGGGCTCGTCCATCTCATTACTATGCTATAGCAAAGTACTGAAAATCACGGTCTTACATACAGGTCTCATAACGGCGGTAGTGGGGATAGGCACCCTTAGCAGCTCTGCTTTTTATTCCGATTTTTGCCGCTTGGTGCGTGACGACAAAGGGAAGATTGGTGCTAAGTGGCGGAGCCAGAGATTAGTAGGGAGATGTACAACGCGGCCCTTTTCGGCGTGCCTCGTAAATGGCGCTAAATCGCGGCGGCGAGTTCGGGAGTATGATTTCGTGATCATCGCCTCTGTCGAGGTTGCAGATTCCCTTGTAGCCGGGCGAGTCCGTGATCACCGTTCAAGTCGGTATCGCAGTCAGCGTGAACACGAATGGGTAGCTCGGAGGGGGAAAAGTCTCTGCCCCTCGCAAATCGCGCTCGCTCGACGGGCGAACGGAGCGAGGTTTTCCGTCTGATCGAGCACGACATATATGTGTGGCCGTACTGCGGATTGGAATATGCATTAAATGAATGTCAATGTGAAAAACATATATCGAGATCATTGTTTTCTCTCGGTTGCCCGTTTAAGCCGAAAATGCGGGTTAAAAAATTAACGACGAACCGCGTTGAAAAATAAAACGCCGAACTGACCGTGGAAGGTTCAAAAATAAATCTTGAGCTTTTGCCGCGATTGTTTCGGCATTTTTTTCAACAGTAAACATTATGGATAAGCGTATATCATAAATGTTTCTTTATCTGCAATGAGCGTTGTGGCTGAGTTGGCAGCGGGGCGGATTAACGATGCTTACGGTCCGAGTTCAATCCCCTGTGAATCAACTTTTTTTTTCATTTTATATTCAGAAAATTTCGAACTTACTCTCACTTTAGCTATTCTCGCCTGTTCAGGCATTATTTATGATATTTAATTCGCATATGCTTAATAAAAAACAATAAGAGACATTGCTACCGGGGATCGAACCCGCGTCCAGTGCAGCCGGATCGCTCGTAAAAGTTACCCCCTCTTTAGTCTCTTACGCGCCCATCACCCAATCATGGTAGCGCGTGACCGTGAGCGAGCGACGCTCGGATATCTTCGGAAAGAGCCGAGCACGGTTTAAGTTTCCCGACCGCGCCTTCGGCAGCTACATCACCATGGACGCTGAGCACGTTCATGTGCGGCCAAGCCGAAACGAAGGCTTCGAGGGAAAAAGGAATCTCAGCACGACTCAGGCACGCGCGAGGCTCTTAGATGATTTCAATGCTTGTTTAGTTCTTTTTCCTATTGAATGAAAGGTGCGGAGATATTCGGAGAAAAGTTATAGATAAAAAAAGAGAATTTCGTAAAAAAAACTTATTACATTTTTTTATCCCTCATAATTCTGAGAAATAATGAATTTCCGAAATTTTTGCAAACATTATTTTCCTTAAAGGGTAACACCACTGTAACGGCCTGCCACAAAGGGTTTTAGACAAATAATACTTGGGGTAATTATTAAGCATATATTGAAGTATATTGCAAAAAAATGTATGGGAAAATATTACAAAATGGCGACACTGCAGCAAGTTCTTCCGAGGCATGTTGAACTTAAGGTGCTCTGCGGCACGCAGTATAACTTGTGCCAATTTTAATCTGGCCAAATAATTTTTTTTAAATTAAATCTAGATGAGTGTTGCAAGTAAACCACGTGGGGGATTTTAGAAATATTGATTTTTGAGTAATTGACGAGTATTTGACTAAAAATGTTCAATTTTTTAAAGACAGTTATTTTTTAATAAATATTGTTTTAATTAACTTATCGAAAATCCCCTACGTGTTTCAGTAGCTACACTCATGTAGACTTAATAAAAAAGAAAACTCTTTCTTATAGATTAAAAATGGCACAGTTATACTGCGTGCCACAGAGCTTCGACATGCTTCGGAAGAATTGCTGCAGTGTCGCCATTTTGTAATATTTTCGGATGAAAAATTTATAGCAATAGACTTAAATATATGCTCAATAAATACCGCAAGTATTATTTGTTTATCACATTTTCTTCCGCCAATAAAATATCAAAAAATACGCTTCCTGTAAGGCCGTTACAGTGGTGATACCCCTTAAAGAATGCATGTAATTTCCGAGATTTTTCCGTGATGGTAATAAAAATGATGAAATGTTCGGAAAAATTCGGAGAAACTCGGATGTTTGCGTAAAAACAATTGTCCGCAAAACTCAGAATTCTTCATATTTGTTCCAATTCATAGAAAAATTCGGGAAAAAATCGGAAAAATTTTCCGGAAAAATCGGAGTTTTTTGGACAAAAATTGCAATTCCGATCATATACTTTCATCAAGCGATAAAGCATTATGATAATGCTTTATCGCTTGATAAAAGTATATGAGCGGAAATATATTTATAAATATATTCATTCAATAATTAACCAAATACTTTCATATACTATATGCTCATAGACTTTCATCAAGCGATAAAGCATTATCATAATGCTTTATGGCTAAATAAATTTCCGCTTACTTTTATGAATTACAATTTATTTGGCATAGGGACGGGTGTGAGTAAAGCGCAATTTTTTCGAAGATAAATAAGTTGTAATTTAGATTTATTATTATATTTAAATTAACGCACAAACTAATAAAATAAGCGGTCAGAGTCGGCGAAAAATTTTTCGACACTAAAAGATAACTAATTAAAATAATGATGATAACTGGTGTGTGTCATGTAAGTGTAACTGTAGTCTGTGAGTTATTTCTCGACGAAACGCGACTAGCTCCGAGAATGGGAAGCGAACTCGGGACCGGCTGTATTGGTATAGGTTTTCCGCAGTTTCCCTATACCCATGGCAGAAATGTCATGGTGAATGCAATACAGAGGGGGAAGTCGGCTGCGGCCGCAAGGTGGGGATATAAACTGGAATATGGGGTATGTATCAAGAGGGAAGAACCCTGTACAAGTGGAAGTTAAAAAAAATAAAAAAGTGAATTATGATAACTAATAAAAATAACTAATCAAATAAGAATTAATAGCAATAATATAGGATTATAGAATAATAGGATCCCGCGCCCCTAGTGCAATTTTTTTTTCCGAAAAACTCCGATTTCTTCCGAATTTTTCTATGAATTGGAACAAATATGAAGAATTCGGAGTTTTGCGGACAATTATTTTTACGCAAACATCCGAGTTTCTCCGAATGTCTCCGAATATTTCATCACTTTAATTACGATCACGGGAAAATCTCGGAAATTATATGAAGACTGTAAGGGGTAACACCACTGTAGCGGCCTTACAGGAAGCGTAGTATTTAATATTTTTTTTCCGGAAGAAAATGTGATAAACAAATAATACTTGCAGTATTTATTGAGCAGATACTCAAGTATATTGCTTGAAATTTTTATCCGAAAATATTACAAAATTGCGACACTGCAGCAATTCTTCCGAAGAATGACGAACCTTTGCGGCATGCAGTATAACTAGGCCAATTTTAACCTAAAAAAAATAATTTTGTTTTATTAAGTCTAAATGAACATTTTTAGTCAAATACTCGGCAATTACTCAAAAATCAATATTTCTAAAATCCCCTACGTAGTTCACTAGCTACACTCATCTGGATTTAATTTTAAAAAAAATGATTTTGTCCAGATTAAAATTGACACAAGTTATACTACGTGCCGCAGAGCACCTTAAGTTCAACATGCCTCGGAAGAATTGGCTGCAGTGTTGCCATTTTGTAATATTTTCCCGTCCATTTTTTTTGCAATATACTTCAATATATGCTTAATAATTACCCCAAGTATTATTTGTCTAAAACACTTCGTGGCAGGCCATTACAGTGGTGTTACCCCTTAAGGAAAACAATGTTTGCAAAAATTTCGGAAATTCATTATTCATTTTTTTTTCATCTATAACATTTCTCCGAATATCTCCGCAGCCTTTCACTCAATAGGAAGAAGAAAAAGTTCCGAAAAAAATAAGAACAAGTTTGTTTTACGAAAATCTCATTTTTTTAATCTTCAAATTTTCTCTTAAATTTATCTTTAAAAATCTCATTTCTTTTCATCTTTAACTTCACTCCGAATATCGCCGCAGCCATTCACTCAGGTCATAGGAAAAAGAGAAATTTCCGGGAAAAAAAATGAGAAATCATGAATTTTGAGTGAAAAAAAATGTGTTTTTGGGAAATAGACCAGAACTTGAATCGGTTTTAAATTATTTTTTTCCCGAAAATCTCAAATACGATTAAAATATGAAAAATTATGAAAAATTTGGAGAAAAATTTGCACCACGGGCCCCTGCGGGCCGAAGCCAGGAACGCTACCAACGTGACCATCTCATCGCTTGTAGAATATGTGCACTTTCTGGTACTTACGATTCGCGGCCGGATGGATGATTGGCTTGTTTTTGGGGATAATGCTTTATCGCTTGATGAAAGTATGAGAATTAACATAATAATACGAATATAAATATATTTCCGCTTACTTTTATGAATTATATTTTATTTGGCATAAGGACGGGTGTGAGTAATTTTATTATCATATTTAAATTAACGTATAAACTAAAAAAAAATAAGCAATCAGAGCGCGCGATACATTTTTTGTATACATTAATAACGCAGAAAATCAAGAGCTAAATAAGCATTGAAATCATCTAAAAGCCTCGCGCGTGCCGTCGGGTGACGTCACACGCGAGTCGTGCTCAGATTGCTTTTTCCCTCGAAGCCTTCGTTTCGGCTTGGCCGCACATGAACGTGCTCAGCGTCCATGGATTGGTGCAGCTGTCAAAGGCGCGGTCGGGATACTTCGACCGTGCTCGGCTCTTTCCGAAGATGTCCAAGCGTCGCTCGCTCACGGACACGCGCTACCATGATTGGGTGATGGCGCGTAAGAGACTAAAGAGGGGGTAACTTTTACGCGCGATCTGACTGCACTGATCCCCGGTAGCAATGTCTTGTTTTTTTTATTAAGCATATACGAATTAAAAATCATAAATAATGCTTGAACAGGCGAGAATAGCTAAAGCGAGAGTGAGTTCGACATTTTCTGAATATAAAATGAAGAAAAAAAATGTTGATTCACCGGGGATTGACTCGGATCGTACGCATCGTTAATCCGCCACGCTGCCAATTCAGCCACAACACTCATTGCAGATGTAGAATCATTTATGATACACCCTTATCCATAATGTTTACTGTTGAAAAAAAAAAATGTCGAAACGATCGCGGCAAAGGCTCAAGATTTCTTTGTGAACCTCCCACGGTCGTTACGGCGTTTTATTTTTCAACGCGGTTCGTCGTTAATTTTTTTAACCCGCATTTTCGGCCTAAACGGGCAACCGAGAGAAAACAATGATCTCGATACATGTTTTTCACATTGAAATTCATTTAATGCATATTCCAATCCGCAGTACGGCCACACATATATGTCGAGCTCGATCGGACGGAAAACCTCGCTCCGTTCGCCCGTCGAGCGAGCGCGATTTGCGAGGGGCAGAGACTTTTCCCCTTCCGAGCTACCCATTCGTGTTCACGCTGACTGCGATACCGACTTGAACGGTGATCACGGACTCGCGCGGCTACATGGGAATCTGCAACCTCGACAGAGGCGATGATCACGAAATCATACTCCCGAACTCGCCGCCGCGATTTAGCGCCATTTACGAGGCACGCCGAAAAGGGCCGCGTTGTACATCTCCCTACTAATCTCTGGCGGAGCTACTCGATCGGACACAGACGATCGCAGCGCCTCCTTATTTGCTGCGTTTTTTCCGACGGTTCGTAAGCTCTGTGTGTCCACACTTTCTCTCTAGTCTCCCTGTCCATGACACGAGCCTTGTGCAATCGCCGAGCGCAGCGCTCGTGTCGTTGAATAGTTTCTTGCCCGCGCGCCGTCTCCCTCACCGCAAGTCACTGCAATAAGAGCCGTGCTCATCGCGCAGTGTCGAAACTCTAAAATGGCGTAATCAAGATAGTGTAAACACCTAGTTTTCTTACTGTTTCGTGGCGATCCGACGGGAGTGAAATATCGAATCGTATACATTGTCAAATTCGCGTGGAATATTTTCCATTGTGTCGTGTTTCAACAGGCGTAAGGGAATAAATTTAATCTGAATGTTTACTATCGAAATGTCGATCGCCCATTCCATGCCAGGTAAACGTCGAGTTCTCGCACGAAGTTGGACGTTGACGTTCGAAGAATACTTTTTCTGTCGCGCTCTTTCTCCCTCGCTTGTTATTTCCGCATCTCTCAACTTCGAAGTTCACTGAACTAGCCTCTTTTTTTACTCGTTCACCTTGGTTTTTTCTTTTCGAAAAACGATAGAATTAGTTATCCTGTGAGCTTATAAATATTATGAAGAATATTTCAATCGCTTTGATAAGTATGAACATTCGAAAGGATGGATCTTTCTCGTCCTTCCGCGCTCTTCTCTGTTCTCTCTCACCCCCTCCCCTTTATCTCCTCTCCATTGTGCCTCTCTTTCTCGCGACCACTTGCTCTAGCTCTGATTTTTTCCCCTTGTTTCATATGTCGCTATGTAGTTCATCGTGATTACTCATTTTTTATTTATTCCAATATCCATTGGCAACGTTGATACGAGTTAACTTGGCTGTTTTTTTTGCCATCATCATTGAGTTAGGTTTATTGTTTGGACATTTGATTAATTTTTTCGTTCATTGTCGCACCCACTCCAAGATTTATAATATTTGTTTTTTTTGTTTCTTCGTTTACTTTGAAAATGGCTATTTGCATGCGTTCACACTGTTCACTCGTATAATTTTTTACTGACATTTTTCTCAGTCCCCCGAATTTGCTATCGTGCACTGTGTTATGTTCATGCGTAATCTTTTCTTTTTATTCCCACTTTTCTACATTTACTCCCACATTTTTACATTTACTTGTCGGTTCGTGTAATTTATGTACTTATTTTTTTCTTTTTCTTTTTGCTACATTTAACGAGTCGGTCAACTATACAACGTATTTGCATTCTTGCTGATTACTTGCATTACCTTTATTTTTTATTAGCTGTTTTTCTTTTCCCTTGTGGCTATATGGGCTTAATGTTTGCATTGTTAGACTGAAACGATTTTTTTTTACTTTCTTATTTTCAATAGGTATCGAAAATCATATTTTGTAGATTCAGGTTTTAGATCGCTAAATAAATAGCCCAAAAGATGGTCAAGGGATTTTTATAGCTTAAATATGTTAAATAAAATTTGGGAAATACGGTGAAAATTTTTTTCGTTGCATTCCAACTATGCAAACTTCAGCATCATTGTTGCTATCCAATTAGTTGGTTTCATTATGTCATTCATTTCATTTTGTTTTTTTGTTTATTTTCTCCACGTAGTTATCTACCTTGTCACACCGTGTTTTGTTTTCATTCATTTCATAGCCTCATAGCGGAAAATTTCTTCGGCTATTTTTGTCTAACGATTTTGATGGAAATACATTCAGAATAATAAAAAGTATTCCAAACATATTTCTATTTTATCATCTTTGATGTTTTCGTCTTTTATACAATTGTGAATTTGTCAAATCTCAAAAATTCTAAGAACACCGTACCTCCTCAAATCTTTAAATATCGGAGTTTGTCTTTACAAACAGAGTATCATGAAAGGATGGATTGAAACTAAATTGTACGATTTTTGTTTCACATTCTTCCAAAGATTTACATCGCATTAGCAAAATTTTATTGTAATTTTTTTAACCTGCATTGCAAATAACTATTTCTATAAATCAATCAGTTCTTTTTTGCAGAACTTCAAATATTTTCAGACAGACTCCTATGTTTATTATAGAAATGCAGATAACGTTTGCTGCTATGTCTGTATTGTATATAATTTTATTGCCAATGCTTTGCAATTATTTAATTATTTTTCTAATTTTCCACTGCCTCGTTGGAGCCCTCATTTCCAATTTCTCATTATTTTTTATGGCCTTGAAATTTACATAGGTAAAAGCAAATAAAATTCTTTCTTTAAAAAAAAATGTATCACAAAGGTTTTTTTTTGCCAATTTCGGTTGTAATATTTGGTGAAGAATCGTCTGAGTCTTTCTAGGGCCTTGAACATGCCAGAAAAACTGAATGATAACACTTTAATAAATTTGAAAAAACAAATTTTTGTTGCAATCCAACAGCGCTAACATCATTATTTTTCCATGTGATTTTCTGTCTCTGCATTGAACATTATTTAATTTTCATGCTACCTTGTGATATTTTGTTTTGTATATTTTTGGCCCCGTAGCTCATCAGGGTACGACAAACTAATCTCTTACTTTCTCTCTCTTCCCCTCTTTCTTATTAATGAGATCAAATATCCCGAATCGCTATTTAAATTGACAAAAAACACTATGTTACGTCATCGCGGTTGGCATTGAAAAAATAAATTAGTCGAGTTATCGCTCATCACAATAATTCTGGTTTGCAGCGAAGGAGGACAAATGATTTTTTATTTCATTCCTTACAGGGTCCGACCCAACGAAAATGGCACAAAAACGCAGCGCGGGCAGTATAGGGTGAGTTCTAGATACTTGGACCTTAATAGGCTGAAAAATTGCATAGGATGAGAGAAGTCGGACTACTACGATATACAGGGCGCCAAATTCGGACCATGTGACATTGATATTTCGGCCAAGCGAAACACTTTTTTAAGGCCGATTTCCATTTGTATATACTAATAAAATCAGGTCAAAATTTCTATACATGTTCTATACTATTTCTATACAACATTGGGGACTATTATTTTATTATCGAAAAAAATAATATCTAAACAAATGATTTATTTTATTTCCAATTTTCCGAAGTGATATAGACAATTTTTGGAATATTCTAAAATTTTCATAATAAACAAAAATACTGGCGCGTTTGATAAAGTTCTATAATCTTCAAATCTACGGAATAAAAAAGCTGCAAGAATAAATTTGCAAATTGCTTTCTCGAGATTCCGCAAGTCGTCTCCATGAGGAACTATCTGTTTTAATTTTGGCTGTCTCATAGAGTAATTTTTGAACATTGTGCGGAATCTTGAGAAAATAATTTCCAAATTTCACTTTGCAGTTTGGTTTTGAGTAACTTCGACAAAAATAAAAATTTCCACCTAAACCCGAATAAAAGTTAGTCAAGACAAAATATCCTACAACAAAAAAACCCATTTAACAATCATCTTGTTCTTCCGGATATAAATATATAAACTTGAGGAAGTTCTGTAGTTTTGTTCAAATCGTAGGAATTGGCTGAAATCTAATAAGTATGGTATAGATATGACCTTCATGGACTGATGCCCAAAAATTCAATTTGATTCACCATTTAGTTCATGAGATAATTGCAATTAAATATGGGTATTTTGGTATGCGATCATCATACGTAACACGTAAACCAATAGGAGGTTGCTCACATTTCTCAATATAGGTTCGAAACGGATCTTAGGATTTCAAAATAAAAACTCATGTGTTCGCATTACTATAGTGGCATTGATTTTTTTTTAAATTTCAAACTTTGACCATTTAGTTTCGGAGATATCAACTTATGAAAAGTGGTAATTTTGTTCTACACCAAACTCGGGCCCAACCATCTGTAACGGAATGGCAACGCTGTAGCCAGCTGATCGGCGCATACTCTGAGAACTCGAAGCCTGTTTTTTTTTCCCGAGTTCTAGTAGTTCTGAGACGGATTTGAAATAAATTTAATCTGCAAACAAATTTAAGTTGTTCAATTTATGCATGTATTTATTCATGTTATATATATTTATATATGAGTGTGTGTGTGTGTGTTTGTGATATGACTTGGGTTATTGCAGAGCACTTGTTGCAGGAAATATGTAAAATAGAATTTAATCCCATTCCGGTTTCCTTCACTATTTTCCCCAAGAAAATGTTTTTATTACAGCGAATACAATTTAAACTGTCAGCAAAATGTTGTAAATCCACGATCCGACGTCCTTCGACAGCGAATTTTTATTGGTGAACGTTGAGGTTATGGTTATTCTCATCGCGTTTAGCCGCATTTGCTTGACACATGGCTGCCACAGCCCTCAGTCTTTTAGCTAGCGCCTTTTTCTTGTAAACTTTCTTTGTATCGCATTTGGGTTGACATTTTCACGCTTTTTTATTTATATAAAATATTTCGGAAAGACGGATTGTAGGGAGCTCAATACTATGGCTGCAGGAAAATCGCGTTGTTGCCACGATTACAGCACCGCTCTGTATACGAGTATGAGACCTATTAATGCATGAGGTGCGATAGTGCGAATGTGTGGGAAAAATAGAGGGTACAAGCTCTTTAAAAAATTTACAACCAACAGCACGGTATAGATATTGGATGTTACTATACGCTTCGACCTAAGCTTCTGGTTCATACGTGTACCTACAGAACTACCTTAAGAACTACGTTTTGTGTTCCTGAGGGGGCTGCGTCCCCTCTTCCCCGCTGGAAGGTTGCACCCCCCAGCCCCTGCATCTCAGTAGCAAATATCTTTTGCGTCCGACACGCCTTCCATGTGCTTCCCAATAACCATGGTGTGTTATATAACGTGTCGTGTTCGCCACGGGGGTAGGCCTTTTGAGCCCCTAGGTAAACAATGTACTATTTTAGTTTTTCCTTTTCCGACTTTTTTTGATTACTGTATTCCGATAAAAAAATGACCTAAATTACGGAGCAAAAATAAGTGATCCTTTAATTTTTATGCCTGGTATATTTAACCAGTCTATAAGTAAACCGTCTCTCATTCTTCCAGCGGGATGAATTTTCCAGTTACCCCAGGCGAGCACACATACGCTCACTCGCAAACACCTATACGTACGCAAGCACACACGAAAACTGACTTTTTTTTCCATTCGCTCCATTATTTGATCGAAAATCGACCTTATTTCACCGAAAATTGACCTAATTTGATGGGGAATCAATTTTTTACCACTCTTAAAAAAGCGTTTTTTTTTTGCCGCAATATCAATTTCGTCAGAATGTGGCGCCCCGGATATCGTAGTACCCCGGAGGTCGGATGCGATGCCTCGAGAAGTGTTTCACCTAGCCCCAAACTCCGCCGGACTGGGAGGATCGTTAGTCAAAACGTTTATTATCTGTCGTGGCCGCTAGAGTCGCTACTATCTTCAATGCCACTGCGGCGCGGGGCGAACGGGGTTATCGGACAAGGATGCCCTGCTGCAAATTCCCACACAGGAACCTGTATGGGATCCCACAGGGGATCCCACGTGGTGTTTTCGTACAGGGAACCCGTACGGTTTACTAATGTCAAAAATGAGAAAAGGCAAAATTAAAAATTGGTTTTTGCAGTTTTATTTATCTTAATTGTGACAAAAGTAATAATAAAAATAATAAAAAACGATAAATGAAAAAAGTACTCTTACATGTATGATTGGTTTGTTGCTATTGTTTAGTACCGGTGTTGTGTTACGAAAAATTGTTGAGAAAAAGAGAATTTTAATTGCAGTCCCCACTGCCAACATTTTTAGGGTATGTTTCCACACTAAGGTACACGAGGATAAATATATTGCACCGCTAACGAACTTGTATTTCTATCAATAGCCATTGTAATAGTAAATTGATCATACGAGGGTGGGGTGAAAAGTTTCCGGCCTGACCAAGAAAAACGATGTTTTAAAATTTTTTTTTGCTTTATTTTTCCACATAATCTCCATCAACACTGATACATTTCTCATAACGGTGTTCTAATTTAGTTATACCAGTTTTAAACATAGATTCGTCAAGCTCCTCAAAATACTGATTTACAGCTTCGATAACTTCTTCGTTGCTCTTAAATCTTTTTCCGCCAAGCCATTTTTTGAGGTTAGGAAACAGGTAACAGTCGCTGGGGGCTAAGTCTGGAGAGTAGGGAGGATGCGGCATCAATTCAAACTTCAATTCGTGGATTTTGGACATGGCAATAATCGACGAATGCGCTGGTGCGTTATCGTGATGAAACAAAACTTTTTTCTTCGCCAAATGAGGTCGTTTAATTTGCACCTCGTGCCTCAAACGTTGCAATAACTCTGCGTAGTATTGACCAGTGATAGTCTTACCCTTTTCAAGGTAATCAATGTATATAATTCCTCTTGCATACCAGAAAACAGTAGCCATAACCTTGTTTGCCGATAAAATTGTTTTTGCCTTCTTTGGGGTTGGTTCCCTTTTTCCAACCCACTGTTTTGACTGTTCTTTATTTTCAGGAGTATAGTGGTGGACCCATGTCTCATCAACAGTTACAAATCGACGCAAAAATTCGTTTGGATTACGCCTATACAGCGCCAAATTGTCGGTAGAAATGGTTTTTCGAAGCAGTTTTTGGTCGAGCGTTAGCAAACGCGACACCCACCTTGCACACAGCTTTTCCATGTTCAAATGATTGTGCAAAATATTTCGCACACGTTCAGCTGGCATCCTACAGGTCTCAGCTATCTCATGCACTTTCAACCTGCGGTCTTCCAACACTATTTTATGGACTTTTTCAATCATCTCTGAAGTTGTGACTTCAACGGGCCGTCCTGAGCGAGGCTCGTCAGAGGTGCTCACACGACCCATTTTGAATTCAGAAACCCACTGCTTAATAGTTGAATATGATGGGGAGGAGTCTCCTAGTGCTGAATCCATCTCTTCTTTTATTTGTTTTGGTGTAAAACCTTTCAAATGGAAGTATTTGATGACAGCACGTTTTTCCAATTTTTCCATTTTTTCGAAAACAACGGAAGCGTCTCGCGCAATGTGCTCTCAAACGCAAACTAACGTAGCGATTGGGCTGAAACTGTACATACAAGCTCGGTAGGAATGGTAGTGTAGGACGCCGCTCCAAAACTAGACCTCGTGGCACCATCTCTTGGTCAGGCAGGAAACTCCCCCCCCCCCCCCCCCCTCGTATAATATTACTGCAATTATCTGTAAACACATTTTTGTAAGACGTAAAATGATAACACAATAAAAAAAAACATCAAGATATTGCGTTTAATTAAGTTAAACTAAGAGCTGTGTATTAAATATTCCACGCCATTTTGCGAGGCCGGGACACTCACGTTGAAAAACAATACTTTTGACTTCAGATAAAACATTTTCAAAAAAAACGTTGACAATAGTGATTAATGATTTATTTTCTCACGAAAGTGTATATACAAATAAAAAAAAATTAGAAGTTTCACATTTGTTTTGATTCAATGGTGATTAGCTTATCAAGCGCTGTCTCAAAAATTAAGCTACCCACATTACCCCACACAGGTTCCCATGTAGGTTCCTGTACAGGAATTCATTTTCTGCATTCTCCCGTACAGGATCCCAGACAGGATTCAGCATCCCACGTTGCCCCTCACCGGTTCCCATGCAGGTTCCTGTGCAGGAATTTATTTCCTGCCTTCTCCCGTACAGGATCCCGTACAGGATTCAGCTCGCCACGTTGCCCCACACAGGTTTCCATGCAGGTTCCCGTACAGGAATTTATTTTCGGCGTTCTCCCGTACAGGATCCCTTACAGGATTCAGCTTCTCACGTTGCCCCACATAGGTTCCCATGCACGTTCCTGTACAGGAATTTATTTCCCGCGTTCTCCCGTACAGGATTCAGCTTCCCACGTTGCCTCACACAGGTTTCCATGCAGGTTCCCGTACAGGAATTTATTTCCTGCGTTCTCCCGTACAAGAACCCGTACAGGATTCAGCTTCCTACGTTGCCCCACATAGGTTCCCATCCAGGTTCCCGTGCAGGAATCTATTTCCTGTGTTCTACCATACAGGATCCCGTACAGGAATTTATTTCCTGCGTTCTCCCGTACAGGACCCCGTACAGGATTCAGCTTCCCACGTTGCCCCACACAGGTTCCCATGCAGGTTCCTGTACAGAAATGTTCATCCTGTACAGGAAACCGTACGGGATCCCACACTTTCCTTGGCTGGCTCATGCTTTCCCACAAATTCCCACACTAAAACCCGTACGGGAATTTGCAGCAGGGTAGTCTACCGCGATACTGCACTTTTGTCTGGTTTCGTCATACTCGTATCTTCATGTTGTTAATTCTTATTACAAAAGCATTTTTTTTCTTTCCCAAAATAAATCATAATAGTTTAAATAATACAAGAGTACGAGTTAAGAAAATAAGTATGAAACTGTATCCTCATATTCAAAGTGCTGTTCATATAAACAATTTTTTCTTCATTTTTCCAAGGATTATTTTATTGTTACTCATACTCTTCCGTTGAAATTAAATTTAACGCTTGACAATTATTTTGAACCTTTTATTCCAAGTCCTACATAAAAATGAACTGACCTGACAAATTAGCTCACGTGTTGGAATATTTACCTCCCGGTTTCTAGGTTACGTGCACCTAAGACTGCATCTCGGCATTAGATCGGAGCGTTGCGTCACGGCAAATTCGAGAAACAGTCTGCCTTGATAAGGCTCGATGCCACAATTCCAACTTTACCGAGAATTTACGTAAACCTCCCTCAGAGCTAATTCTGCGTTTAAACTGGCATTTCCTTCCCCATCTAATTTTCAACCACGGATTGCATAAACCTATGACTTCTCAATAAAGATTGAACAAATTCCTCTTTCTTTCCAATGACGAATAGCCCTCAGGTAACTGAAAATGGCGATAGGAGGTAATAGGAAACTCGTTAGGAATATTTAACAACAAGGTATGTCGCTGAAGGATAGACACGGACTGAACAGTAAGAAAAGCCTACCGAACTTTGCGATTGCTGAAACGTTATTAATTGAGCTCGTAGAAAAGATAAAGCACATCGACGAAAGTAAGCTTAGTGATGCTATCACTGTCAAATAAAAGAAGTAGTGTTGGATGGATATTTGTTGAGAATTTAATCGCCAAAGCGCGTCAGTAGAACATGAAGTTGGACAAATACCCCATTTCCCATTAGCTTGCAACGAATGCAACGATGCGGCAGAACAAATAGCCACTGAAACTCGAAGTTGTCTACGACAGTGCCATGTGCAGCAGTCGGCAGATTCGAGCTTTCAAAACACAATATCAGCGGCGTCACGTTATTAAACATCCGTTATCTTTACTGAACGCCCAAAATCGAGATTTTAACTTTAACCGAGGGAAATCGACGTTAACCGAAATTTAGTGGTATTGTGGAACTCTGCTTTTTAATTAAACCTCGGTTAACGTTAGGTAACCGCGTTACCATAGTTAAGAGGGAATGACACCTCATCGCGGTCGGTATGGTAGAACAATTATAGATTCCCAAAAATCTCTGAAACGGCTCTTCAGATCCCGTCGAAACTTTGCCAAACGACGTCAAATAGATAGATGAATAGCTGTCAGCCCCTCGATTTTTCTGAATTTGAGAAAAAAATGTAGATTGGCTTATCATAAGCCAATTGAGTTTTTTTTCTCAAATTAAAAATAAATAAAAATTTGAGGGGCAGACAGCTGTTCGTCTATCTATTTAACGTCGTGTGGCAAAGTTTCAACGGGATCTGAAGAGCCGTTTCAGAGATTTTTGGGAATCTATAATAGTTCTACCATACCGACCGCGATAAGGTGTCATTCCCTCTTAAGAACATTCTGCCAACTATCTGAAGGCAATTAAAAAGTTGAAAACAAGAAAACAACTGCAGTTTACAACAACTTTATGCATCGAAAAAATAATATACCTGCTTGATACAATTGTTGATACAACTTGATTTGATAATTCATTCGATATCAAGTTGTATTTGGGTTGTATAAACATTAATCAATTTGTGGATTCTTGTCATCTATAAGATTCATCGAGATAAGGTAGACGATAAAAGACCGACCCCAACCACTTAAAATTTTCAGATCTGTAAAACCGTGATCGATAGCATCCGCACGTTCCGCAGGGCCGAGATTTTTTTCGGGGGCACTAAGAATATAAAATCCCACCTTTGGACCTCAGCTGGCATAGAAACCAACGGGCGAAAAAAATTGATCTTCGAAATCTTTGTATTCATCAGCTATTGCAGAAATAACCAAGGAAAATAATTGATTTTTCAAGGCGTCAACGTGGTATTTACATTGATTTTGTTCGGGCCTGCTCGTCTAAGTTTTGACCAGCGGTTCGTCAGAGTCCCGTTACGGTCCGGTGTTGCCCGGGGCCTCGACGTAACCCCCAAGCAACGAATAGGAATTTTTAATGTCCCTTACGAAACGCGGCGCTCGTCCGCTGGTAGAAAAATGAAAATCGTCCGGTTTTAAAGAAAATACTAAGCTTGATGTGCAAGTTTCTAATTATTCTAAATTCTATTTAAAATAGTTTTTTTCTCGAAAAAATCGAACATAGTGAAATCTCATCGTATTTAAGGATCTATGCCACATTTAGTGGAGAGGGATTTATGAACTACTATAGGTTAAAACCTGTAGTGAAAAATAATTGATTAACCAAATGATCGATTTTATACTTTTGCGGACCTGTATTGCCATTCGGAGGGATTCTCGGACTAGATTTAGTGGTTTTGGAATATTCTTGGTGATCCAATTCACGCGATAAACGCTTACTAAGAATTTTACTGGTTTTTCGGTATTTCGGTAGGTAGTTTTCAGCAAACATACGACAATTTCGTTCTTTGATATTTTAGGGGTGAAGGTTCTATTTTTAAGATCATCCAACATTATCGCGTGATTTCTTGAGAATGATGCATCTTGAGAATGATTTTCCTTCTTTATTTTGATTATTATCCAAAACTTTTTCTGCAAACTACGATCGCAAGTCGCTAATGAAAATACGTAAAAACGTTATGTAATATTCATAACCTAAACAGGCGAAACAAAATTTGAATAATTAAAAAGAACGAATTTTCACAATAGATATTACTTTTTCTTTATATGGTTCAAAGTTCTTTCGGCAAATTTTACCTATGTGAAACCCTAAACCATATTTTAATGCGCTATTTAGAGATCTACAGTATAAATCCGCAAAAAATATATATACAGTAATAGAATGAAGCAAACAAAAAGATAAAAAAGAAACTTCGTTGCATTCAAACCATGAGACTTTAACATTGTCACAAATGACGCATGTCGATGATGTTGAAGTTTGCATCGTTGGAATGTCACGGCTGTTACACATATTCAAAACAGGGAAAACTCAGGGGTTTGCTTTCCTCCTGAAATAATCAGAGAAAGGTCAGGGAATTTTGAAAACTCTCTGAAATTTTTCCACAATTTACTTTTTGCAAGAATGACGAAAAATGAAACTGTCTTTAAAAAAAACTGGAAAGTAAAAAAATAAATGTTTTTGTACATTTTTAATATTTATACTATTCTTCATTATACACCAAAAGGGGTCTACTTCCGAAAAGCGGAAACCGAATTTCAACCTGAAATTTAGCATACACCTTCCTTTTAATATTACAAGATATCCCCTAAAAGGGTTTTTGGCGACTCGCCATAGCTTTCGAGATATCGATTTTTGAAAGTTATTTTTTTCATCGCGCGCCTACCGTATCTATAGCTGACGAGCTCAGCTATGGCTATACCTATATATCTTATCGCGCCCTCCGCTTTGTGCGGATCTTCGTCGGATTTGTTTGGAGAAACCCCCTCTCCAACGTTTCCACGGGCAGGGTGTCAACTTTGCACAGGGCAAGTCGACACCGTGTCAGCTCGCCTGTTCAACTCCACTATTCAACTCGACAAAGCGAGCAACTCGACACAGAGCCAAGTGGACACCCGTAGCAGCTCGACATTTCCCCAACGCTCGCGTATCCCCACTCTTCACATTCGGGCCGGGCCATTTGCTACCGTGTCAACTCGACACCGAGTCCTCCCTACACCCTCTGTCAGTTTTCTAGTTTATCGACTGATTTTGAATGGAAATTTCACGAGCGGCATTTTGTTATAACTTTATTCTTTAATAATGCCACGAACATATATTTAGTCTCCTAAAATTTTAATTCTTCCATAATTCGGGAAAAAAGCGTCATTTTTTAGTACTTGAGAATAACGATAAGCAATACTAAGAGAACTGAAAACTCATATAATAATCATGTGAAAGAAAAACTGGTGGCCTTGTACAGTTGGACACTTTTTCGTTGCCGTTGAATATAGGATTATGTTCTTCAAGAGGATGTTTAATTTTGTTCTGAATTTCATTTCTTGTGGCTCTTGATTTAATCTTAAAAATCATTGTGCAAAGTTAAAATTTTATAATCAACTTTTTAATCATCAAAAATATCGCTGAAAAAATCATATGCAGTTACAAGAATACGTTCCTTTCATTACAGATTGAAACGTCCACATTATTTTTATCCATGTTCTTCAAATACTTAATGCCAAAGAACAGTGCATGTCGGATATATTGATTTTTCATTAATGTGTGACATATCGTCTACTATATATGAAAAAATTGAATCATCGTATAATATGAATAGGCTGTGTTGAAAAGCGCAGAATCATTAGGGGGGGGGGGGGGGGTTAGTTTGCAATAAAAAAGCATATTTTCGATATTTTTTGTTGACGACACTGTTTATATATATTTATTTATATAATTAGTATAAAATAAAAGGACATTTGAAGAATATTCTGTGAAATTTTCGTTAAGGCAGAACACCACTGTGACCCCCTGTTTTCTGCCATTTTTCAAGAATTTTTTTGTGGGAATAAAAAGAGATATTCGACAATTTTTTTTCTGTTTTGTTCGCTGTTTATTAAAGATACATAAAAAAAAAATTCAAATTTTTCACGCCCCATGGTGACGCTGGGGAAGCTCCCGCGTCAGGTACTGTTGCCTCTGCAGTGGTTCGCGGCACGCAGCAGAACTCTTCAAAGTCGATCTGAAAAAAATACCGAGTGTTTTCGTTAATAATATGATATTTTGAAGAGAAGTACACAGGGATTTGAAAAAATATTGATTTTTAAAAAATAGGCACGCTTTTGAAATTAAAGGACGATTTTCGAGCAAAATTTCTCGTCGAAAATAGGCTATAACTTTTTTTATTATTGAGATGTCGAAAAAATCCTATGTACTTCTTTAGATAATCTAGTTTTATTGATGCAGTCCAAATTTGAAGTCGATAAAAAAAATGAGCCTGAAGTTTGCATCGTTGGATTCCAACGAAAATCTTTGAATTTTTTTTATTTCTAATTCATTTTTTTCGGGTACATTATGACTCCAGAATATCTGTACAGGCTATACAAAACGTTTAAAAAAATTTTGGGGCCCAGAATCCACCCTTATAGAGGGGTTGAAAGTGAAAAAAAATTATATCTCGGGTGATAATGACATTCCCAGTTTTTTTTTGCGGCATCAATTTTGGGCGTCTGCGAAAAGCCACAAAAAAATTGGCAACGATTTCCAACTTCCGGAACCCGCCCTTATCGGGGGTGGGAGAGGGGGTCAAATTCGAATAAAAATTGTATTTCCGGCGGTAAAGGGATTCCCAGTTTTTTTATTTGCGCCGATCGTTCCTAGTACCTCACGAAAGCCACAAAAAAATTGGCAACGATTTCCAACTTCCGGAACCCGCCCTTATCGAGGGAGAGGGGGTGAAATTCGAATAAAAATTGTATTTCCGGCGATAAAGGGATTCCCAGTTTTTTTATTTGCGCCGATCGTTCCTAGTACCTATCGAAAGCCACAAAAAAATTGGCAACGATTTCCAACTTCCGGAACCCGCCCTTATCGGGGGTGGGAGAGGGGGTAAAATTCGAATAAAAATTGTATTTCCGGCGGTAAAGGGATTCCCAGTTTTTTTATTTGCGCCGATCGTTCCTAGTACCTCACGAAAGCCACAAAAAAATTGGCAACGATTTCCAACTTCCGGAACCCGCCCTTATCGAGGGAGAGGGGGTGAAATTCGAATAAAAATTGTATTTCCGGCGATAAAGGGATTCCCAGTTTCTTTATTTGCGCTGATCGTTCCTAGTACCTATCGAAAGCCACAAAAAAATTGGCAACGATTTCCAACTTCGGGAACCCGCCCTTATCGGGGGTGGGAGAGGGGGTCAAATTCGAATAAAAATTGTATTTCCGGCGATAAAGGGATTCCCAGTTTTTTATTTGCACTGATCGTTCCTAGTACCGAATGAAAGCCAGAAAAAAATTGGCAACGATTTCCAACTTCCGGAACCCGCCCTTATCGGGGGTGGGAGAGGAAGTGAAATTCGAATAAAAATTGTATTTCCGACGATAAAGGGATTCCCAGTTTTTTTTGCGCCAATTGTTTCTAGAACCTAACGAAAGTCACCAAAATATTGGCAACGATTTCCAACTTCCGGCACCCACCCTACTGGGGGAGTGAAAGTTGAATGAAAATCGTATTTCCGGCGGTAAAGGGATTTCCAATTTTTTTGCACCGTTTGTTTGTAGTACTTAAGGAAAGCCACAAAAAAATTGGGAACGATTTTCAACTTCCGGAACCCACGCTTGTGAGGGAGTGAAAGTCGAATGAAAATCGTATTTCCGGCAGTAAAGGGATTCCCAGTTTTTTTAAATTTTCGCCGATTGTTACTAGTACCTAAGGAAAGCCACAAAAAAATTGTCAACGATTTCCAACTTCCGGAACCCACCCCTATGGGCGCATTATGCCGAGTCGATAACCTTGCGAGGCTTTATCACTATCGGGCTACCCGCTTGAGAAAATTGCTCGGCTTTTTTCACAGTGAAATTCGCAAATAATTGTCAACGAAGAAACATGCACTTTTTCAGAACCCCACCTTATTGGAGTAAACAACATGAGGCGACTTCCGTCTTTTCCCACGTCTTTTTCTAAGAAGATTCAAACTACCATGGTTAGAGTGCGATGCGAATTAGTTTTTGGATATGCTCAAAGTTTTCTTGGAAAACATTGCCTTAAAAATCATTTACTCATTTTTCAAGATGCTCATTTAAAGATCTATCATTCAAAAATTCAAAAAAATTTGATGAGTGAAAATCAGTCAGAAAAATATAAACTAAATCACTCTTCACGTTCGAGCAATCCAAACAAACTCCAACACCATATTTTCTTTACGCGGGTCAATGGATAGTAAAAAATCTGGACAAAAATGAACAATAATCGACGATTAGACGCGGACTAAGTCCGCGTTAACGAGACGCGGCCTGAAAAAGAGTAGTGGGGGTAGCTTCGGCTAGACAGGCTGGTTTGTAGTAGTGAAACACGCATAGCGTCACATTATCGCACTCGCTGTATCGCACGCTATGTACGCACGAGAGTGAGTAAAAGTGGTGTTTCGTTTTTTTTAACGGTCCCACTAGAGCTGTTGAAGGTACCCGACCCTAACCGACGGCACTCCAGCAATAACCGAACGAGCAGACGATCAGGCGAAAGGAGAAGGGATGGCCTCACCAAGCATAGCAATACGCGCGGGTGCGAGTGCAAACTCAACATCGCCCGTAGCACGGGGGAAGGCCCAATCGAGAAAGCACCATAATCCCAAAAATAGTAGGGCGCGCTTCGTTTGTTTATGCTATTTAATGAGCACGGCGCAAGGGTTTACTGCAAGTAGTCTAGTGGAAATAGGATTTCACCTGGAATTAATTCGGGGGTTCGATTTTTTTTATACTTAGCGGCGGGGGTGGGGGTGTTTGGTAGTGTAAATCTTGATTTTCGGGAAAATATTATTGACGACGGGATTGTGACACTGTGGGACAATTTGACCCGGGTAGTACTTTATCCACCTGCCATAAACAATCCTACAGTCAGTGTTTATTTAAAAAAATCAGGGATATGCTTTCAACATTTCTTAATATGCCTGCATACCTGAAATTTGGAAAGTATGAAATTGAAATATTGTAAAAAATTATTTAAAACTTCCAATTTGGGGAACAACCTAAACCTCTTTCTATAATACCAAAAGGAAAAGAAACAAAAAATGAAGAAAAAAATCGTTTCATTCCAACGATGGAAACTTCAATGTTATGAAAAAGGTCCTTTCCTAAAGAATATTCTTTACCAACGTTGTCGAATAATTTTAACATATAAAAAATGTGGAATAATTAACGCATAAAAAAGTGATCAATATGAGACTCTTTCCTGTAAAGAAGTCATTTTCTTCATTTTGAGAAAATTAGCCGGCGCGTAATATATTCCCAACTTAGATGAAAGATTTGCTGGATAAAAGTGGTGAGGTTAGGCCCGAGGTAATGCGCCGGCTAGTAAAAGTGGGATACCCATAGTCGAACATGAAGGAACTCGGTGAATCGCATGCATATACTTTCGCACGGTCGCAATTGTCGAAGGAGGCCGAAGACACCCGAAGGCACTCCAGCACTGCTTTGAAACAGAAACGAATGAATAGAAAATGTAAACATACGCGCACGCGAGAGGAGAATAGTCGCTTTGCAAAAAGTAGCGCAGCGCGCGGGTGCGAGTGAGAACGCACCATCGGTCGTACATGGGAGAGACCCGAGCAGTGCAGCCAGATCGCGCGTAAAAGTTACCCCCTCTCTAGTCTCTTACGCGCCAATCAAAGACATTATAAGATATAGACCGACAACGTGCTCGACCGCTAGGCTTGCCCCTCGAACCACACAGCGGTCAGATGACCTCTACTGTTAAACCGGCGTCGAATGCCCGTTCAGTGTGCATTCGGCCGCCGTGCGCGTCATTAGTATTCGCTTGTGCGTAAATTACTGCCCCGTACATACTAGCTAAAGCGATGAAAACCCTAAATGGGAAAACTATTTTTCCAGAAATAGATTTTCACCAATATGACACAGATCCATTAAATAATCGTATAATATATCTCTGCAAAGCTATAGCGCAAATATACATCGACACGCGACTAACATACTTGACTAAATCCTTTTCATTTAAGTTGTCCCAACGCCAAAAACTGAATAAAATTACTTTATTCAGAGGTGACTAATTCGAAATGCTTTCGTGGTTTGTTTAAAAAAAATATTGTTTATTGTCAGACAGAGGTTCAGGAACTGATGAATACTGTGTAATCCGATGAAGATTAATTACGTAGGTTATGATGCAAAGTTATAAATAGTGCCAATGTACACTATTATTTTGAATAAATGTATTTGATTTAACAGTTTTATTTTACATTCCCATACTTTCTTAGGTGTATATGTTACGGTCAATGTAATAATTGTCAATTTATTACTCTGACCGTAAGATATACGATCGAAATTGATTTAATTATGACGAATATAATTATTATAACGTTATTGGTAACGAATTATATCGATAGGTCTGTCGTCGCCGCTGCACCGTCACGACACTAGCCGTAGACTTCCGAACGCAGCCGAGAAGCCGTCTCGTGGTGTGCGTGTAACGATGAGCAATTTGATTGGTCGCGCCATATCGGACGCGCCTGCCCTCCCCGCAAAAGTTGGTCGACGCAGACCCCGTACTTTGAAGTATGTGTTGTCGGTCTATTTCTTACAACGTCTTTGGCGCCAATCGTGCAATCAGAGTGGCGCGTGTCCGTGAGCGAGCGACGCTCAGGAATCTTCGGAGAGTTGAGCGCGGTCGAAGTTTCCCAACCGCGCCTTCGGCCGCTACACCAATACATGGACGCTGAGCACGTTCATGTGCGGCCGAGCCGAAACGAAGGCTTCGAGAGAAAAAGCAATCTGAGCACGGCTCGCGCGTGACGTCACCCGACGGCACGCGCAAGGCTTTTAGATGATTTCAATGCTTATTTAGCTCTTGATTCTCTGTGTTCTTAATGTATACAAAAAATGTATCGCAAACTCTGATCGCTTATTTTTTTAGTTTATACGTTAATTTAAATATAATAATAAATCTAAATTACAACTTTTTTATCTTCTATAAAAACTGTTTACGCTTTACTCACACCCGTCCTTATGCCAAATAAATTATAATTCATAAAAGTAAGAGGAAATATATTTATATTCGTATTATTATATTAATTCTCATACTTTCATCAAGCGATAAAGCATTATCCCCAAAAACAAGCCAATCATCCATCCGGCCGCGAATCGTAAGTACCAGAAAGTGCATATATTCTACAAGCGATGAGATGGTCCCGTTGGTAGCGTTCCTGGCTTCGGTCCGCAGGGGCGCGGGATCGTTCCCTGCGCTGTGCTTTTTTTATTTTGTAATTATTATTACTATTAATTCTTATTTGATTAGTTATCATTATTATTTTAATTAGTTATCTTTAAGTGTCAAATAATTTTTATAAAATAATAAGTGTCAAATAATTTTTATAAAAATAACTTATAAGCATTGAAATCATCTAAAAGCCTCGCGCGTGCCGTCGGGTGACGTCACGCCCGAGTCGTGCTCAGATTGCTCTTTCCCTCGAAGCCTTCGTTTCGGCTTGGCCGCACATGAACGTGCTCAGCGTTCATGTATTCGTGTAGCTGCCGAAGGCGCGGTCGGTAAACTTCAACCGCGCTCAGCTCTTTCCGAAGATGTCCGAGCGTCGCTTTGCTCACGGACGCGCGCTACCATGATTGTGTGATGAGCGCGTAACAGACTAGAGAGGGGCCGCGTAACTTTTACGCGCGATCTGGCTGCACTGGACCCGAATATTACAGTAGACCCGACTATAGTGATACGCGCTTCCTTTACTATGCGATTTGAAGCGAAGTGTGGAACCGACCGAGAGGCAATGTGTGGGACAAACAGCCGATTTGTACATATTCAATCTTCTCCGAGTCGGTCGATATTTCGGTGACGCCTCGGAAGGCTTTTGAGGGGATTCTTCGAGAGACCTCAATTGAAGTTCACAATGATATTAGATTCACGGAACCCACCGTTGTTCAGAACCGGGAATTACGGAAAAAATAATTGTCCATCTGACTCCTGTTGATAATGTGTTTGGCTGAACATACGAAAAGCGGAAACCGAATTTCGTTCTGAAATTTGGCATACACCTTCCTTTTAATATTTAAAGAGATCCTTTGAAAGGATTTTTGGCGACGCGCCAAAGTTTTCGAGATATCAATTTTTGAAAGTTGTTTTTTTACCGCGCTCTTACTATGTCTATATTACTATCTGAAGGGTTGAAACACTTTTTCCATCGCTGCAGCGCCCGGTTACCAAGCATTATAATGATGTACCACGTAAAATATAATTTAAAAAAATTGAAAACTACGAAATCCAAAAAATGTTAAAAGCCATGCAAAATCCCAAAAATTAGAAACAGGCAAAAACAAAGAAAAATCAGCCACTAGACAAGCAAAAGAATATATAAAATCCCAAAACGATTTAAAGTTAATAAATGAACCTCAAAAATCTATTACTCCTGCAAAAAATAACCTAGGGAATAACAAACAAAAACTGAATTTACCATGCTCTGTGTCTATCTCAGTATTGCACGTAGATCCGCGGTGGTCCGCGCCTACACTAGTGTTTCACGCACCCTACCATTCCACACGCACATTCGAGGTGCTCTGCGCCCATACCAGTGTTCCACGGACCCTACACCATTCGCACAAAACGGAGCGCGCGAAAACATATATAGGTATACACAGAGCTTAGCCCGCCAGTTAGATATAGTAGGAGCGCGTTAAAAAAAAATGACGTTCAAAAATCGACATCTCGACAACTATGGCGCCTCGCCTCCAATCCTTTTAGGGGATCTCCTAAAGTATTAAAAGGAAGGTGTATGCCAAATTTCAGATCGTAATTCGGATTCCGCTTTTCGGAAGTTTATCCCGGAAATTATTCATTCGGCGGAACTTATGTCTGTTGGCTGAGAGCGGTGAGGGAAGGCTTCGCACGCAGAGCTAACTCGTTGAAGCGAGGCATATTTACTCGCACACGAAGTAATACGGTCCCTTCCCGTAGACGCACTGCCCGTGCCGCCTGGGATGCCAAAAAAATCGAGCGTGCCACGCTTGATTTTTTTGGCATCCCAGAGCGTCTGCCTACACTTCAAATCCGGTCTCATCTAGCTACAGTGCCACTGTAGCTAGATGAGAGCGGATTTGAAGTATAGGCAGACGCTCAAGCGGGAGTGAGAAAACAGTACAACCTCAAGAATAGTGTGAAAAAACGCCTAAATGACCCGTGTATAGAAAGGATGGTGTTGGAGTTTGTTTGGATTGCTCGAACGAAAAGAATGATTTAGTTTAAATTTGTATTGCCTTATTTTTACTATGATCAGTTTTTTTTGCATTTTCGAATTGTAGATCTCTAAATGAGCATCTAGAAAAATAAGTAACCGATTCTCGTAGGAAATTTTGTCCAGAAAAACCATCAGCCAACCAAAAAATTAATTCGCATGGCACTCTAATGATGGAAGTATCAATCTTCTTAGGAAAAGACGTGGGCGAGCGGGGAATCGCCCCATGTTTTTATACTCCAATAAGGCGCGGTTCTGGAAAAGTGCATGTTTCTTCATGGACAATTACTTGCGAATTTCGTTGTGAAAAAGGGTCGATCAATTTTCTCAAATGGGTAGCCCGATAATGGTAAAGCCTCGCACGGTTATCGATTGGGCATGATGCCCTCATAAGAGTAGGTTCCGAAAGTTGAAAATCGTTGCCAATTTTTTTGTGGCTTTCGATAGGTACTAGGAACGATCGACGCAAATAAAAAAAACTGGGAATCCCTTTATCGCCGGAAATACAATTTTGAGCCCCTCTCCCACCCCTGATAAGGGCGGGTTCCGGAAGTTGGAAATCATTGCCAATTTTTTTGTGGCTTTCGATAGGTACTAGGAACGATCGGCGCAAATAAAAAAACTGGGAATCCCTTTATCGCCGGAAATACAATTTTTATTCGAATTTCACCCCCTCTCCCACCCCCGATAAGGGCGGCTTCCGGAAGTTGGAAATCGTTGCCATTTTTTTTTGTGGGTTTCGTTAGGTACTAGGAACGATCGGCGCAAATAAAAAAACTGGAAATCCCTTTATCGCCGGAAATACAATTTTTATTCGAAGTTAACCCCCTCTCCCACTTCCGATAAGGGCGGGTTCCGGAAGTTGGAAATCGTTGCCAATTTTTTTGTGGCTTTCGATAGGTACTAGGAACGATCGGCGCAAATAAAAAAACTGGGAATCCCTTTATCGCCGGAAATACAATTTTGAGCCCCTCTCCCACCCCTGATAAGGGCGGGTTCCGGAAGTTGGAAATCATTGCCAATTTTTTTGTGGCTTTCGATAGGTACTAGGAACGATCGGCGCAAATAAAAAAACTGGGAATCCCTTTATCGCCGGAAATACAATTTTTATTCGAATTTCACCCCCTCTCCCACCCCCGATAAGGGCGGCTTCCGGAAGTTGGAAATCGTTGCCATTTTTTTTGTGGGTTTCGTTAGGTACTAGGAACGATCGGCGCAAATAAAAAAACTGGAAATCCCTTTATCGCCGGAAATACAATTTTTATTCGAAGTTAACCCCCTCTCCCACTTCCGATAAGGGCGGGTTCCGGAAGTTGGAAATCGTTGCCAATTTTTTTGTGGCTTTCGATAGGTACTAGGAACGATCGGCGCAAATAAAAAAACTGGGAATCCCTTTATCGCCGGAAATACAATTTTTATTCGAATTTCACCCCCTCTCTCACCTCCGATAAGGGCGGGTTCCGGAAGTTGGAAATCGTTGCCAATTTTTTTGTGGCTTTCGTTAGGTACTAGGAACGATTGGCGCAAATAAAAAAACTGGGAATCCCTTTATCGCCGGAAATACAATTTTTATTCGAATTTGACCCCCTCTTCCATCTCCGATAAGGGCGGGTTCCGGAAGTTGGAAATCGTTGCCAATTTTTTTGTGCGTCTCTTTAGGTATTAGGAACAGTCAGCGTAAATAAAAAAACCGGGAAATCCTTCACCGACGCAAATACGATTTTCATTCGACTTTCACTCCCCCATAAGGGTGGGTTCCGGAAGTTAGAAATCGTTGCCAATTTTTTTGTGGCTTTCGATAGGTACTAGGAACGATCGGCGCAAATAAAAAAACCGGGAAATCCTTCACCGACGCAAATACGATTTTCATTCGACTTTCACTCCCCCATAAGGGTGGGTTCCGGAAGTTAGAAATCGTTGCCAATTTTTTTGTGGCTTTCGATAGGTACTAGGAACGATCGGCGCAAATAAAAAAACTGGGAATCCCTTTATCGCCGGAAGTACAATTTTTATTCGAATTTCATCCCCTCTCCCACCCCCGATAAGGGCGGGTTCCGGAAGTTGGAAATCGTTGCCAATTTTTTTGTGGCTTTCGATAGGTACTAGGAACGATCGGCGCAAATAAAAAAACTGGGAATCCCTTTATCGTCGGAAATACAATTTTTATTCGAATTTCACCCCCTCTCTCACCTCCGATAAGGGCGGGTTCCGGAAGTTGGAAATCGTTGCCAATTTTTTTGTGGCTTTCGTTAGGTACTAGGAACGATCGGCGCAAATAAAAAAACTGGGAATCCCTTTATCGCCGGAAATACAATTTTTATTCGAATTTGACCCCCTCTCCCATCTCCGATAAGGGCGGGTTCCGGAAGTTGGAAATCGTTGCCAATTTTTTTGTGGCTTTCGATAGGTACTAGGAACGATCGGCGCAAATAAAAAAACTGGGAATCCCTTTATCGCCGGAAATACAATTTTTATTCGAATTTCACCCCCTCTCCCACCTCCGATAAGGGCGGGTTCCGGAAGTTGGAAATCGTTGCCAATTTTTTTGTGGCATTCGTTAGGTACTAGGAACGATCAGCGCAAATAAAAAAACTGGGAATCCCTTTATCGCCGGAAATACAATTTTTGTTCGAATTTGACCTCCTCTCCCACCCCCGATAAGGTCGGGTTCCAGAAGTTGGAAATCGTTGCCAATTTCTTTGTGGCTTTCGATAGGTACTAGGAACGATCGGCGCAAATAAAAAAAACTGGGAACCCCTTTATCGCCGGAAATACAATTTTTATTCGAATTTCACCCCCTCTCCCACCCCCGATAAGAGCGGGTTCCGGAAGTTGGAAATCGTTTCCAATATTTTTGTGGCTTTCGATAGGTACTAGAAACGATTGGCGCAAATAAAAAAACTGGGAATCCCTTTATCGCCGGAAATACAATTTTTTTTCGCATTTCACCCCCTCTCCCTCCACCGATAAGGGCGGGTTGCGTTAGTTGAAAATCGTTCCCAATTTTTTTGTGGGTCTCTTTAGGTACTAGGAACAATCGGCGCAAATAAAAAACTGAGAAATTCTTTACCAGCGGAAATATGATTTTCATTCGACTTTCACTCCCCCCTAAGGGTGGGTTCCGGAAGTTGGAAATCGTTGCTAATTTTTTTGTGGCTTTTCGCAGACGCCCAAAATTGATGCCGCAAATAAAAAAACTGGGAATGTCATTATCACCCGAGATATAATTTTTGTTCACTTTCAACCCCTCTATAAGGGTGGATTCTGGGCCCTCAAATTTTTTTAAACGTTTCGTATAGCCTGTACAGATATTCTGGAGTCATAAGGGGGCGTCCATTAATTACGTGAGGCGTTTGGGGGGGGGGGGGGGTCGAGCGAAATCTTACCCAATCTCACGTGGGGGAGAAGGGAGCTTCGGCAAATATCACGTAATTTTAGTAATTTTAGTAATTTTAGTGATCACGTAATTTTTATCACGTAGGGGGGTCTCCCTACTACTTTACATGGTGGAGTAAATTGTACTACGACCGCAACAATTTATTAGCCATGAACGTATGCATTTTGGAAAATCTCACGTGAGATTAGGGGGGGGGGGAGGGGATCCAGCAAAATCTCACGACATCTCACCAGGGTGAGAGGGAGGGTCGAAAAATCGCCAAAATCACCTCACGTAATTAATGGATGCTCCCTAATGTACCCGAAAAAAATTAATTAAAAATAAAAAAAATTCAAAGATTTTCGTTGGAATCCAACGATGCAAACTTCAGGCTCATTCAAAAAAGTGGTTTTGAGAAAATCGCGTTCAAAGTTTTAGGTTTGTTAATTTATGCGATAAATTGGAAAAAAAATTTTTTACCTTTAATCAGCGATGCTGGAACCATTAGCTGGCCTTCAAGAAGCAAATCATTGTCCCTAGCATCTTTTCTCGAACTTGTAGAGGCTCTTCTTGCCTCTTTTGCAGCGTCTGTGAGCAAGCGCTCCGCCAGCTCGATCCTCGCTGCGTCGGTTTCAACGCAAAAATTGAAACAATTTGGACCGATAGTTATACCCAACGTCTCCAAAACTTTCATGAGGCTTCTCAGGCCATCATTGAATAATAATACCGCGATATCAGCTGCTATATCGACGATTTTTTTGCTCCCGGACTGACACTTGGGGGCTATTGCCCACTGATTTGTTGTAGCTTTCGTTGTTGTTTTGCGCGAAGCCGCCCAAACAACGCTGCAGCAAATCGTCTCTGCTCAAATTTTCGAAGACTGGCGTAATTGCCTCCAATACTTCCTCAGGAAGAGGCGGCTTATGGCGATATTCAGAAATATTACCGCTTGCCACCGCTCGCTGCCACGAACACCACGACTCGGCTCCCTCTGGGCAATTGTCATGTTGTGGCTCACTATCTGTGGATATTTTATGTTTGATAGTTGCCCAAATTGCCTTCCTCATTTTTTCAACATTATCGCGGTTCCTCCGAATAGCTAAGCCGTAATATGTGCTCAACTCGTCAATCAATTTTCCGGTGAGCTTTCCTCTGCCAGACAATCCTTGTTGTTTTTTCACGATTTCGCGGAGGCGCGTCCCCATACGTTTTTGAACATGATCGATGCAGTCTTTTCTTTTATCTCGACACCGTCGTATGGATCGCTATTCGATATTGCCAGAAACGTGTTAGAATCGCCGTCACCAATATAATATTTATATTTTATGCCATAGAGCTCTTCAGACCGTTGAAACATTTCGACAGCTGAGTCGACTTCCATTTTTCCGGAGGAGCCGCTATGGTTCGCCTGGCACTCATCGTCGTGGGTACTTTTCCATTCCCAGTACTCCGCGGTGCTTTCTTTTTTTTCCCAATGCTCGCAAGCTTTGCAATATTTCGATTTCACCATAACGTCGATCACTTTTTTAGTGTACCAGCCGATTAGCGATGTTATGCCGAAAAGCGAGCTGAAACCGCGCTTACGCCACGATCCGTCGTCTGAAACGATAATTCCGTCCTCCACTCCATTTTCCAACGAAATTGTCTCCTTCGCAAGTGCAGCCTTTTGTTTGCTCACTGTGCTCACAGCTTTAGTGGCAATCGAAATCGAATTTAAGGTTCGATCGTAGAAAGACTGAAATATGGGGCGCGGTAGATCCATAAATGCACAAAACTTCATCAGGCCATTCAAACCGACGCCAAGAAGACGCATACTGAATACGATCCGACGATTTATTTCGTATGCATTGTCAGTCATAGGACACGAATTGATTTGCACTTTTTCACAATGGTCGCAATCGACCTCGATTTTGAATCCGAGTCCGCGCAAACTTTTTTCAGTAAACTTTATATCGCGATCACACACTTTGCACTTCACTAACGTCGATATAATGTTCAAAGCATTGACCAGGTGTACTATACGATAACCGAAAGCGTTAGTAACACCGACCTCGAAATCGTCCGACGATTTTAACTTTTTCGCCGACGTGCTCACATACTCTGCAGAACTATTTTCGGAGCTATAACGGTTCGGAGGTTTTCGATTCGAAATATTCGTACGACTCCTCGTCATATAGCTCCGTTTTGTTCCCTTTTTCCCCGCGTACACTTTCGGATTATCCATTTCGAAGTGCAAAGAATAATTCTGAGCGTTCGATATTTATAAACGAAACGATTCGGAGCGTTTAGACACGAGTAGCGTCGCTTCTATTCGCAAACTGACGCTATGACACTATCCCTATACCTGCCTTGAAAATTTTTCAATTATCGCCACCTATGGCTTTTTTCGAAACTATATTTATAACAATAGCCGGTTTTTGTGAAGGGAGACAAAAGAATACCTGGGAAAGACCCGCAGGACCTGGGAAAGGCCCGGTATACCTGCCGACCCTGAGGCGCGCAGCTGCGCGGGACCCCGAGCGTCACGGAGCGCTGCACCGCTCCACAAAATATTCAATATCTCCGAAAATAATTATTTTTTCGACCTGGGTCCAACGGCATCTTAATCTTAAATGTATTTTAGATTTTTCTAGATGGTTTTCAAAAAATCGATTTTTTGAAGCCGTCACAGTGGTGTTGTCCCTTAATAATTGTCCAGAAATGAGCCAGTGACAGCAAATCTTCTCACACGCCACAAAAAAAAAGTTACATTGTGGTGAACTGCATAACTCACCACTGGATCATCCGAAAAAAAAATCCAAGAAGATTGTATTATTTAATAAGTTTCTTGAGGTAACGCTGTCGAGTTTTTTTTAATCATTTTAATTCATTTTGCAATAATAAAGGTTCCAATTTTTTAAATGAAAAATCGCTATTTTGTCTTCTAGGTGTGACTAAAAATTGAATCACTGCAATGTAACTTTTTTTTGTGACATCTGAGAAGATTCGCTGTCACTGGCTCATTTTTGCACAATCATTAACGAAAATTTCACAGAATATTCTTCAAATGTTCTTTTATTTTATACTAATTATATATTTTTCCTAATTATATAAATAAATATATATAAACAGTGTCGTCAACAAAAAATATCGAAAATATGCTTTTTTATTGCAAACTAACCCCCCCCCCCCCCCCCCCCTAGTGATTCTGCGCTTTTCAACACAGCGTATTCATATTATACGATGATTCAATTTTTTCATATATAGTAGACGATATGTCACACATTAATGAAAAATAAATATATCCGACATGCACTGTTCTTTGGCATTAAGTATTTGAACAACATGGATAATAATAATGTGGACGTTTCAATCTGTAATGAAAGGAACATATATGAGGAATATTGACAACAATATTATTTCCAATCGTTTCATGATATTAATTTCTTGTAACTGCATATGATTTTTTCAGCGATATTTTTTATGATTAAAAATTTGATTATAACATTTAGACTTTGCACAATGATTTTTAAGAATAAATCAAGAGCCACAAGAAATGAAATTCAGAACAAAATTAAACATCCTCTTGAAGAACATAATCCTATATTCACCGGCAACGAAAAACTGTCCAACTGTACGAGGCCACCAGTTTTTCTTTCACACGATTGTTATATGAGTTCTCAGTTCTCTTAGTATTGCTTATCGTTATTCTCAAGTACTCAAAAATGACGCTTTTTCCCCGAATTATGGAAGAATTAAAATTTTAGGAGACTAAATATATGTTCGTGGCATTATTAAAGAATAAAGTTACAACAAAATGCCGCTCGTGAAATTTCCATTCAAAATCAGTCGATAAACTAGAGAATTGACAAAGCGGGTAGTCGGTACATGAGAAAACATTTTGCTCGTATATTTCTCGTTCCCGGGTATGGGTGATTCGAAAAAAGTACAGCCGCTAGGAAATGTAAGTTGAGCACGCTACGCTGTATAGGGAGGATTCGGTGTCGAGTTGACACGGTAGCAAATGGCCCGGCCCGAATCTGAAGAGTGGGGATACGCGAGCGTCGGAGAAATGTCGAGCTGCTACGGGTGTCGACTTGGCTCTGTGTCGAGTTGCCCGCTCTGTCGAGTTGAACAGGCGAGCTGACACGGTGTTAACTTGCCCTGTGCAGAGTTGACACCCTGCCTTTCCACGACCGGCACGCTTATGGTGTTAAACTTCGTATAGCGAATTCTCATTTTTACGGATACGTTGTACTGGTGCCTGTACTCGGGACTCCAACTTTCGCTTTATGATACGGATGATACGAATTGAAAATGATAAAATAAATAAATAAAAAAACAATCAAAGATTAAACCGGAAAAAATATAGGAATAAACGGAAAAAATCAAAAAATGAAGGGGGGAAAAAGAAAAAAAATATAATAAAAAACAAATGAAAAAAAGATGGTAGAGGTGCTCTGCGGCCACCGCAGTGTTCTACGCACCCTACGATTCCACACACCCATCCGAGGTGCCCTGCGCCCACCCCAGTGTTCTACGCACCCCACGATTTAACTGTTTGCATGAACAGTATTGCGAATGTAGCAAAGGGTGAGATTTTTCCAATTTTCATATCTAAACGTTTTTTTGGTTTACACGGTTCAGAATTTTGTTCACGACACAAAAGTATCCGTAAAGAGCTTGTGTCTTTTGCAAAGCGTAGGAAGCATACTGCGAAGTGCAGCTCTTCCACTCACCGTACACGCGGTAATAAGCACTGGTGCAATTCATCTTCACGACACGAAATATAATTCTTTAAAATAATTATGAGCATTCTTCGAACACATGATGCCACGCGTGTTCACATTGTTTTATGATGCACTGACAAAATTTGTCTGACATTCTGAAAAAATCTTATTGTGAGATCGTAAGAGACCGAGACCGTAACTTTTCCCCAAAAGAATTTTGAGCAAGAACGAGTTTTCATTCCAACTTTAAATTATGCTTTTATAACTTATAATATCGCGTGCCATTAAACAATTCCATACAGTGAAGAAATTCGTTCTGAGGGAAAAAATTGATGAACGAAGTGAGTACATAACCTCAACGGCGCTCGACGAACATGTCATTCACGCGGCTCGCACGATGAAACTATGCGTAAGCCCGTCGGGCTTGCGACAACTCGAACACTCCGCATCGCATTTTCTTTTACGTCGAAAAACAATTTTAAAAAATATGTTGTTGAACACCACCGCGCAATTTCCGAATTTTATTCGTTGAATTCATGGCTCACTTCACTTTCTCGGCTCACCGATTTCGAGCCAACTCGAAATACATACGTCGACTGTAGAGAATGCGCCCTGAGCGTCTCGCTGGAATTCGCGAGAACTAAGTCGTGCCAGCATCGTGCGAGATTTGCTCGAAATCATCGGCAATTACCTACTAATTGTAGACACCCACGGATTTCCTGAAATACGCGGAGGAATGAGATGATTGAGGTGCTAAAATACGTCTTTTTAACGTGGCTACGCGGCTCTTCTCCCCTTCAAATCGTGGCATTAGCCAAACTTTGTATTTTATATAATTTTCATTATGGCGCAGTATAGTAATACAATCTACTTAATTTTTTTCGTTTCAAGAAATTTGATGAGAAGACAGCCGTTCGTCTATGAATTTGACATTGTCTGGTCAAATTTCGTGAAATTCGGAAGAGCCGTTTAGGAAAACCGTGGGTATCTACTATTCCGATATGCCATACCGACGGCGATGGGGTACCATTCCCTCATAAGGGTGGGTTCCGGAAGTTGGAAATTGTTGCTAATTTTGTTGTGGTTTTTGCAGACGCCCAAAATTGATGCCGCAAATAAAAAAAACTGGGAATGTCATTATCGCCCGAGATATTTTTTTTCACTTTCAACCCCTCAATAAGGGTGGATTCTGGGTCACCAAATTTTTTAAACGTTTTGTATAGCCTGTACACATATTCTGGAGTCATAATGTACCCGAAAAAAAACGAATTATTTTTTTTTTAATATTCAAAGATTTTTGTTGGAATGCAACGATGCAAACTTCAGGCTCATTTTGAGACACATTGTCAAATTGATTTTAGGCCGTAAGAAAATGTTTATTTAAAATTATGAAAATTATGAGATCTCAGTATTAGTGGACCGATAAAAAATAATCTAAACAAATTCATATGGAAAAAAATCACATTGCATTGATGTAATGTCATTAGATTTTCGATGCGTTGACGTGTTTCAAAGTGACGTCAATTCAACATTCAAAAACGAGCGGTGGGTGGCTATCTTACTGTATAAAGAATACGCGGCATCTTTGCCAGTGGCCTCGAAGTTGGTAGCGTTGAGTGGCATTGAAAGTTTGATTTTTATTACTTGGCGTCACAACCCTACCGCGTCTCTTGATATCTGGGCAAAGTTTGAACAAAGTCACCATTTTTATTAATTGTCTACGACGTCTACGAGGTGCATTCACTTCCAGCAAAGGTGTGGGGCCCAATTCTCGAAATGTTACAAAAACTATTAAAAATAATCAGCGCATAATGACGAGAAGAACCCAGATGATATGGAAGCTCCGGACGCGTTTCCATTTAGTCCTCACGTGAGTTTATTTGGACCAATACGGACGCGTACTTGATCACCAAAAAACTGCTAAATTTTCTGGTAGGCCACTAATAAGTCACGAAGACGCATTTCAACATTTTTATACTGCACTTCTCATTCTCAACCTTAGGTTTTCCTTCTGACCCAGATAGGATCGCTTTTCCATGTGGTGGGAAGTTCGAGCGAACACAAAGACAAAAAAACATTTCATAGTCACCATCCGTCATCTTCGAACTACCCATGGCACCCTCATTCCAGCTCTTCCACTATCTCTACAGCCCCATATTTCACGATTTGGAAAACGAAGGTGAAAACTCAGGCCGACAAGCCTAGAGAGAGCAGGCTTGCCCAGAATAAAATCGAAATCCTGGCCACACATACTCGCAGTGGAGTTTTCTATAGCTTGGACATTGCGCCATTTCAACTATCAATTTATTCTTGGTCGTTCACCAAACTGACATAAAACGACCTGCTTTAATGCACTGCACATTATACACGTGAATGCATGCGTACAAATAGCATATTAACATCAATAATACTAAACTTAAACCAGCCATGATGAATTCAATCACCTCAACCCTCAATCAATCTCAAATCTATTTTGCATTGGGCGATAGGTCTCCAGGGCACCTGTGTGAAGTTGGCAACCGACATTACAGGAAGTAATTTTTTTTTGCATTCGTTTGTACTCGTTTTGTACCCGTTTGCACCGCCTTAAATTTCATTTGTACCTTAAGAGGGAAAAAAGTACGAGGGTATGGGAAAATGGACCCCAACTCATTTACAGCTAAACAATTTTAATAAACGCGATTGAAAAGAGAATCGTTTGTACTCGTTTGTACCGTTAAAAATGTTTTTTTTTTCAAATTTTTTTTCGGAAAGAAAATTTTTTGGTTTTTTTATTTATTTATTTCCATTCGTACTGACGAATATATCGTTTGTACCACTGAGAAATTGTTTGTACCCGTCTGTAATATCAAGCAATGGTTTGTGCCTATTCGTACTGACGAGTATATCGTTTGTACCACCGAGAAATCGTTTGTACCCGTCTGTATTATTGAGCAATCGTTTGTACCCGTTCGTATCGACGAGTACATCGTTTGTACCACCGAGAAATCGTTTGTACCCATTGGTATCGACGAGTTTATCGTTTGTACCACCGAGAAAACGTTTGTACCCGGCTGTAGTGTCGAGGAATCGTTTGTACCCATTCGTACTGACGAGTATATCGTTTGTACCACCGAGAAACCGTTTGTACACGTCTGTACTATCGAGGAATCGTATGTACCCATTCGTACTGACGAGTATATATATCGTTTGTACCAACGAGAAATCGTTTGTACCCGTTCGTGCTGACGAGTATATTGTTTCTACCAGCGAGATAACGTTTGTACCCGTCTGTATTATCGAGCAATCGTTCGTACCCGTTCGTATCGCCGAGTAAATCGTTTGTAGCCGTTCATATCGACGAGTAAATCGTTTGTACCCGTTTGTATCGACGAATATATCGTTCGTACCACCGGGAAATCGTTTGTACCCGTTGGTATTGACGAGTATATCGTTTGTACCACCGAGAAAATGTTTGTACCCGTTTGTACTATCGAGCAATCGTTTGCTCCCCGCCGCATCGACGAGTATATCGTTTGTACACATTTGTACTGACGAGTATATCGTTCTTACCACCGAGAAATCGTTTGTACCCTTCTGTACCATCGAGCAATCGTTGGTACCACCGAGAAATCACGGGTACCCGTTCGAACCAACGAGTAAATCGTTTGTGCCCGATTGTACTGTCTTAAATTTCATTTGTACCTTAACAGGGAGAAAAGTATGAGGGTATGGCAAGTGGACCATAACCCATTGAGAGCTAAATGATTTTGAAATACGCCATTATAAGGGAATCGTTTGTACCTGGTTTTACCGTTGGAAATAAAATTTAAAGAATTGTGTTGATTTTGTATTTTCATTTTAATTGGGCGTTATTGACGGTAAGAAGCTTACTTTAGTTTGGGCCTTTAAGGAGGCGAAAATACAGGGTGTGACTGAGAAAAACATCGACTACAAATCGGGACGAGTACAACTCTTGATTCAGCGGTATAAACGATAGTTCAGTGGTACAAACGATATGTTCGTCAGTATGGATCAAAACACACGATTAAACGCTGGTACAAATTATTTACTCGTTGGTACGAACGGGTACAAACGATTGTTCGGTGGCAGAAACCCAAGCAAGCGATTTCTCGGCGGTTCAAACGATATGCTCGTTAGTCCGAATGAGTACAAACGTTTCCTCGGTGGTACAAACGATATACTCGTCAGCACGAATGGGTACAAACGATTGCGCGATAGTACAAACGGGCACAAACTTTAAAATTGTTTAGTTCTAAATGGGTTGCGGTCCATTTTTCCCTACCCTCGTACTTTTTCCGCCTTGCGGTACAAATTTTAACGCGGTACAAACGGGTATAAACGGAGTACAAACGAATGTAAAAAAAAAATTACGTTCTGTAAAGTCGGTTGCCATCTTAACACAGGTCTCCAGGGCTCGTTAATGCTGGGAAGGGAAGACGTTTGCCCAGGATGGCGGTCATGTTGTTCGAGACTCTTTTCCATAAATACTTCGTTGTCGGTACGTACATAATTTGCTGGTCGTACACAACGCGGATGACCCGAGGTTTGGGTGTCTTAGCCACGTGGTCCGTCCGACCGTAGGAATTAGCAGCCCCCTCCGACCTGCGTTTTCACCTGTTCGTGCAGTGGCGAAAAACTTGTACGTGACTTCGCTATCGAGTAGGCTAGCGCGATCCGAGCCTGCACGTCAGTTACTGTTATTTAAGCGAGAGTAATCTCGTGCGTCGGCAAATACAACAATACAAATTTACGCAAACACGTACATGCATAGATGGATGAATCAATATATTCTGTTAATTCATTTACTTCTTTTAAATGTAAACCAAAGGCCATAGCCGGGTAAGTAGGGAAAAATTGCCCCCGCATTTTTTCCAGCGAAATTTGGAGTATATTCTGAGGTATAAAAAAAAACAAATTTCCTGAAAATTTCATGCCCGTCAACGCAATGGTTTAAGAAAAATGAATTTTTTTTAAATATCAAAAAAAAAAATTGTTTTCCGGAAAGGGTACAGTGGATCGATTTGATTTTTTTTTTGGTACTTGTCCCGATCAAACGTGTTACGAAATAAAATTATCGAACATCTTGCGCAAGATTGAGGTTTGAAAAAAAATAATGTTCCTTGTTTTATTATTTTTTACTATGATCCACTTGGGGTACAATAGCGAAATTTTTTTCATATAATCTTGGGCACCTTATTAGGTTATATAATTTTTTCAAAATGATCGGTTTGGTACGCCACAGTGAAAAAAAAGAAACACACTTACTAAATAAAGTCTGATATGTGACTAAATGATCGGCTTGGTACGCCACAGTGGAAAAAAACACACTTTATTGATATATTTTAGTTATATAGATATATAACTAAAATGTATCACGGAATGAGCACAATAATTCACTAATAACTTCTTTATGTGTACAGTGAGTTTTTTTCAATTCGACACACGTCTGTTTGTGTTTTTACAAGTTTATTTATACACTGGTGCTTATAATTAAAGAATCACTAAAAAAAAACAATGTTTAGTCATGCGCAAATGGTGCGAAGAATCATGTTAAAATAGGTCTTAAAAAGAGTTTTGAAGCTTAAACATTCTAGTTTTCGAGGATTTAGTTGAACATTTGGATAATGTTCCGAAAAGCCCACACCGCTTTTTTCTTTGAAATTTTGTATCCTTCTGTATTTTGACTCGCTGAACATGAATATTATAATTAAAATTGGCGCAAATTTGATTTTCAAGATAAAAACGAAAAAAAAACGGTTTTTGTAGTTTTAAAAATTTTATTTTAACAAATGTTGATCGTAAAAGAAAATGTCTTCTACGAAAGATATAGCCCATCAAAAGACTGATAATTTATCTTCTATACAAATTTTATCTCAAATCATTATTTTCAAAGAAAATGGGATGATACTCCAATAAGTATATTTTGCTAAACTCCATTAGTTTCGTTATTATCTACTTACGCACTTTACTGCATATGGGCCCAAATACAACAAACACAAACAGTAATCAAATAAAACGCAAACAAACTCGGGTATGTTGAATCGTGGGGTTCACTGAGGTGGGGGAGGGCACCTCGGATGGGTACGTAGAATCGCAGGGTGCGTAGAACACTGGAGTGGGTTTGTTAGGCACCTTAGATGTGTGCGTGGAATCGTGGCATGCGTAGAACACTGGGGTGGGTTTGTTGGGTACCTTGGATAACATCGAAACTAATAGAGTTTGGCAAAATATACTTACTAGAGTATTATCCCATTTTCTTGGAAAATAGAGATTTAAGACAAAATTTGTATAGAACATAAATTATCACTCTTTTGATGGGCTACAACTTTCGTAGAAGACATTTTCCTCTACGATCAACATTTGTTTAAATAAAATTAAATAACCACTAAAAACCGTTTTTTTTTTCGTTTGTATCTTGAAAATCAAGTATGCGCCAATTTTAATTAACATATTCGTGTTCAGCGAGTCAAAATACATAAGTGTACAAAATTTCAAAGAAAAAAGCGGTGTGGGCTTTTCGGAACTACACCCGAACATTTTTCTACCCCGCGGGATGACTATTTTTTAAGATAATAAAACGTTGGAAAAGTATGACCTGTCTAAAAGTTATCCTTTCGATTTTTTCTTTAAATGCTGTACGACTATTTTACTTTGAACGCTGATAAGCACAAAAGATGTACAGAAATATATGTTGCAGTTCATATCGTTGGAACGCAACGATTTTTTTCATTTCTCTCCTTCCTTCATTTTTAATGTTATCTAAAATCATTCTCGATGGATTGGGTTATAGGTCTCTGATGAGAATTTCAGGAAAAGTTATCCGTGGCTTTGTACTGCTAAAGGAAAATTGACGATAAAAAAATGTTTAACCCAAGCAAATTGCAATATCATTGAAATATCAAGGGCAGGCTTGGAAAGCTTAAAATCTTTTTAACATATTAAGTTGTACGATAGCAAAAAGTTTCATGATGTGAATTTAATGTGAAAATAACCTAAAACCCAGAAAGATTTCCATTTTTTATAAAATATGACGTAGGGAAAATCATGACATTTTAAACATTTTAAAGTGCCCCCAAGGCATGTGCAACCTTCGGAACGCACGGATATTTTTTTGTTTTTAGAGTTCAAACCGATTTAAAGGACCAACAGATAGAAGTTCAAACAGATTTAAAGGACCACCAGCATTAACACTCTTTCGATATGCTTGAGTTCGATTCTTTAAAAAACAAAAAAATTCACGATTGCTGAAAAATATTTTCATCATAGGCATCTTATTAAAATGACAATTTTTTTACCAAGCCAGTGTTGTTGTACATGGTTTTTTTTACAAATAGTATTTCTGAATACCCAACACAATCGTAGGAATCTACATGTGGATCAACAAAGTCCGTGTTAATGTAAAGTTTGTGAACCGGTGAACTCGAATAATATCGCCATCTAGAGATTTTTCCATCTTTATGTGGTAACGGAAATGTGCAGGCAAGATCGGAGAGTCGTACAGGGCTGAAAATTATAATGCACATGCACACGCGTGCAAAACGACATCCCACATTATTCCGCCGAACGCGGCAGATACTCGATTTTCCAAGCAGAAGACCGAGGAGGTGATGGGCCAAGAGCAAGAGCAGGTACAGGGCCTTCTCGGTCGTCGTCGCCGTCGTCCGGGAAGCATTCAAGTCTCTCGAAAGTCCAAAAAGATGCTTCGACCATCGACACATGTTTTCCTCTTCCCAACTCTGCCACATTAACTGATCTTAGCTGCCCACATTTCTTGAGAAAAAAGAATCGCATCTTGCTAAGAGCTCGCCGTGTTGACGTGGGAAAAAAAGAAGTGAAACAAAAAGATAAACACGTTCGCATAACGCGGTGTTGGAGATTTTGCCGCGATCTCCGGCAGGTTCATGCACCATTTTGTGGTGGGAGAAGCGATAGGCTCTCTGGCAATCATACTGCTCGCTGTATAGTAGAATCAGTCAGTGACGAGTCGTGGGCGGTGAAGAGTCGACTCGGGTCTGACCTCGCGCTTCAATCAACACACACGCTGCCCTTCACATCGGAATAATTCCATACGTATACGGGCGCGCAAAATCCGAGCTTTCCCGCAGTTGTCACGTGGCTCCAAATACGCCGTCGCAAGAATAAATCATAGTCTTAAGGCCTAATGTTACCAAGTGTCGAGTGATATTTAGGTCACCAAGGGTTACGAAACCTACAGTTCGTTGGTTCTGGAACAAACAAAAGGACCGGATTCCAAATGACAATGTTCGAATGCACGGACAAGAAGCGTGTTCGTAGAACGGAAGGTCGGAGCCATCAGAAAAGCAAAATTTTCGGAACATAAGTCATATGAAGTTATGTCACCACTCTTGGCAGTGCTGTACGTCTGAGACCGCTGGAGAAATGTGAATAACCCCGGCGATAAGCAAAATCAACGTTAAAAGCAAGAAACCCTCGTTTATTTCGAAGATCCACTCTTCACAAAAACTTTGCCATACTGCAATAAGATCGGACTCACGTGAAAGTATCGCCTCCCTCTTCCTCGTCGTTAGTATTGGGGACGACGCGAGACTTTCCAAAACGCAACCGAATTCGTCGCCACTATCGGCGCTCACGAAAATCTATATATAAACCTAGTTGCATGTGTGCGACTTCGAGGAAGGACGGAAGGAACGAACAAGGATGCGCGCATTGTGATATGATCGAATCCCAAAATACACATCGAATAGTAAAAGCCTTGATTATGGTGGAATGAGCTGCGGCCAACTCTCTCCGCTTGTACCGTCGTATGGTGAACAGTGTTGCCAAAATAATAGTGTGAAAAGAAAAAAATCACCCGTATCGTCGGCAATGATTAATGAGCCGGCGCATCTTTATCCATTACTTAGGTGATGTGTAGTGGGAATACAAACCCTGATACTCCATTCTGGTAATTCTGTACGTTGCTTTTGTACAACGGCGTTGACGACACAACGTCTCTCGCTTTGATGTAAACCCTAGAACCCCAAGTACACACCCTACGTTCTATTTCAGTGTGAAGTTACCCCTGCCTTCGAACTTTTGTGAAAATGTTTATTAGAAAATCTATTTTCCGGTGTAGGAAAATGTCATCATAAAAGATCAAAAGAAATTCCGGAGAACTTTAGCAGATTTTTTCGCACACAAAACGCGACGGTTGCGGACGTCCCGTGGGGAGGCTGTCGAAAACAAGGGTGGGTTTCTAGGGTTGAATGCTAACGATATCACCATTACCGCAATTAAGGATAATGGTTCACGATATCATTACCCAGAATCCAAACTACTAAAGTTACCAAAGTACTGCATAATAGTTTGGATTTGCATAATTCATAACCCAAGGAGAAGATAATGTTTTGGATTTCCATTACTCATTACCGAAATAATGGATTGTGGCTTGCGTTTCTGTCATTTATTATCTAAGTTTCCAAGGTAATGAATATTGGTTTGGGTTTTCATTAATCATTACTGAAGTAATGGATTAGGGTTTGCGATCTTCTTATTCATTGCTCAAGTGCTTTTCGTTATCATTCCTCGCAACCGAAATTGCCTGAGTTACCAAAGTTATGGACAATGGTTTGGGTTTCCATTACTCATTGTATAGACAATATACAATCGTTTCGGATTCCATTTCAGGACGCTCAGGTAATGGACAACGGTTGTGATTTCTATTACTTGTCCTTAGGTAATGAACGTTCTTTTTATATTTCCATTATTACGTATTGCATAGGTAATAGATACTGGTTTCGTTTCCATTGATCTTTACCAAGCACTCGATTGTCCTTTCCCTTCCCATTAATGCGTCATCGAAGTAATGGATGACGCAATGGAAAATGTATTATCGAATTAAGCAATATTCACAGTTGTGACAGTGAACGCATCGAAGTGATCAAATCCGCGCGTTGACCCTAAAAGGAAGCGGAAGACAATACTTTTAACGAGATAGGGGAGGGGAAAACGTGGCGTCGCCGGGAGTTGAGCGGAGTTCGATCGCCAAGATAGATTATACCGAAGACATGGAGATGTACGGAGGCAGCACGGGGAGCTCGGGCTACGGGGTTGGCTTGGGCCACGGGCCGCCAGGTCTATCGCACTACGTCTCCTCAGCCACCGTCCCTTATCAATTTGGACCACAGCCACCGACTCTTCCGTCCCCGTCTGTCCAGTCGACGCACTGCCAAATCTCCGCCGATTCCTCCGGCGCGCCTGCTCATCAAGGGCTTCCTTACGCACCCAACCTCTCGCCGCTTCACATCCAACAACCGCAAAACAACTCTCCGCAGTCCAAACGTCGAAGGTAAAGAACCTAAGGGAATTTTGCAAAAGATTGCCCTAAGGCCTGTGTTCATAGAACCTACTCCCTTCAGCAAAGACGGGTCCTTGTTCCGAGAGAGGGATTTCTAGGGAAGTCTCGATATATAATAGCTCCACTTTTTAGCCAACGATGATCATCTACGGGCCCATTATCCATAATGATGCTATAGTAGAGTCCGTACTGTTATGCAAAGATGGCGGAAAAAGTTCCAGAAGACATGAATAATATTTAGGGAAAAAATTGATAATAATAATAAGAACACTCATTTAGCAGATCAAAAGGTGTGTATCGAATTCTGCACAACTGTTTGGTTTGAACTAAAAAAAATGTTCCACAATTATGTTATCGATCTTAATAATAATAATAATGCAATTTTTGGTTGAAAGCTGCGAAAAGATTCGAGATTTTTTTTCCATTTACAGAACAAGACGGAAAAAGCTCCGTCTGGTGATATTGACGAATAACTATCGGTTTTCTTTTGCACAGTGTTGAATAATTCTGACATCTACTTACATTATGTTCTGTAACATTTGCGGCTGTTTTTCATTGATAATTATATCAAAGACGTACCGAGTATAATGTAAATCGCACATATTATTTTCTTACAAGCAAACTCTAAAATTTTCACCCATTCATCGGGTGTTACCCGAAAAAAAACCATTTTGCTGCGTGAAAAGGTGTTTACCCAGCTGTGCGTAAATAGATACTTATACTAAGCGTTACCCTAAAACCTATGTGTTGGTCTAGTGGTTAGCGTGCTTGCCTCTGGAATCAACACATCGGGAGGTCGCGGGTTCGAATCACCGTCTCGTAGTTTCGGACAGAAATAAAAAAACACAGGCGTGACGTAGCTCCAGTTCTACATGGGTGTCGCGCACACGGACCGGTACGTGTGTGTGTCGGGTGTGTATGGCTGTAGCCTGTGAGCTATTTCTCGACGGAACGCAACTAGCTCCGAGGCTGGGAAGCGAACTCGTGACCGGCTGTATTGGTATAGGTTTTCCGCAGTTTCCCTATACCCATGCCAGAAAATATCATGGTGAATGCGATACAGAGGGGGAAGTCGGCTGCGGCCGCAAGGTGGGGATATAAAAACTGGAATATGGGGTTATGTATCAAGGACGAAGATCCCTGTACAGATGAAAGATTAAAAAAAAAAAATACTAAGCGTTACCCACGGCTTTGCTCGCATGGACTGATGAAAATTGCTAAAACATAAAAACTCACCGAAAAATTGAGTTTCATTTATCCCAGTACCTCTTTGCAAACCTCGTTTGTGGTATTCCCTTTTGGGGCTAAGATGACCAGGCTGCTGGGAAAGGTCATTCTGGGACATGCGACATACAACTGTCCTCGTGAAAAACACTCCTCTCTCAAGTCGATGCCAGTCATTTTCAGTGACTGTCCTTGAAATTCATTAATAGTCATGGCAAAGCACACCTTAAGAGGGAACTGTATTTTCTTAAGGAGTGAGGTCTAGTTGGAACGTTAAAAAAAAGGCCATTTTCCGATTTTTTTCGGCCAAACGAAAAAATAATTGACGACAAAAGTTCTTCCGTTTAAAAGATATATATTTAATGTAAACATTATAATTTTTTTAAAAGAAATATGTTTCAAAATAAGCCGATACGTATCAATGGCCGAGGACGCTGCAAAAAAAAAACAGGTTTTGCGGTGATCACTCTCACGCTGTGACGGATTATCTGAAACCAACAAAACAGAGGGGAATCTTTAGTTAATGATATAATGCTCCGGTTGAACGAAGGGTTTTGAAAAATTTCCATTTTTCACAAAATGGCGGACGTTGAAAGTCAAAAGTGTTGTTTTGACCAAAATTTCACTTACAAAAATTGACTAAAAAAAAATAATTGTCCAAAAAAAATCCTTCGTTCATCCGGAGGAAAACTATGTATAGGAGAAGTGATATAAATTTCAATCCGATGGGTAAAGCCGTTCTCGAGTTACATTGACCACTGACTTCGAAAACATAGTTTTGAGGAAAACGATTTTAAAGTTTTGAGTACGATTTGCATGCAGCGCCAACGGCGTCCTTCAAATTTATGTATTTCGGCGAATAATGGTCTGATTTACATTCAAATAGTCGGAAAATACTCGTAAGATATTATACTTTTAGAAAATGAAAAAAAATCGATTTTTTGAAAATTCTAACTAGAACTCCCTCCTTAAACTCGAGCGGATATTCCCTTGGGATGAACGGTGTTCTTGGGATGAAAACCTTTCCCCGAGCACACCCAGTGTTCACTGGGGCTTCTACAATGTTGATATGCGATCTCTAGCGATTACTCCTGGTAATCTTAGCCCTAAAAGGCAATAGAATACAAACATGGTTTACAAAGAGGTACTGCGGTAAATGATAATCAATTTTTCGGTGTGTTTTTATACTTTAGGAATTTTCAGGTGTCTGGAGTACCGAGGAAGGATTATATCTATCAATTACAGAATCCACGTAAGTGAACCCGCAGGTAGCAGCTACCTTCGTATATTCTGAGCGACAATCTAGCGGCATGTACCCTCACGATGTATGCTCGGTAGAGTTGATATCGTTATATCGAGTTTAAAGCCCCCCCCCCCCCCCCCGGACGAGTTAACGCTGGCGAAACGAATCCCGTTGTAGCGAGTCTCTACGTCACAAACAACTCCCATACAAATTTTGAACCCATGTTGCACCCCGTTAAGCGTTGGTTTTCAAAAAACGATGAATCCGAATTCATCTATTTGAGAGCTCCGAATTTATCTAATAGAGAGCTCACATACAATTTTTTACGGCTCTAAGTTCAGAGGTTTCGAATTTCCATGCAACAGTTATTCACCCTTTTCACCCCCTTGGGGGACGAATTTCCAAAAATCCTAACTTATATTCTTGTTGAGTGCTTAACCCTTAGTAGTCACACGTAGCTAGAATGACGTTATAGTCATACTGGGTCCATGGGACCCAGGCGTTTTTAAATTGTTATAAATAATGAAATAATGTATTGAGCGATATGAAAAAAATTGCAAGGTATAATTTGAACCTTGTTTAATACAAGGATATTGGTTAGAGATCAAAAATTGAATTTTAAATATGCAAAAAAAATTATGCAAAAAAACGTGAAAAATGACTTTTTACAAAAATTGTTGTAACTCTTGTAATTATTGACAAAAAAATCGTTTTATAATCTGGAAACAATGTACTTTGAAATAGACATAGCGGTTTTTGTGGACTTTTCAAAAAGTATATTTATTCCATACAACGCAGGTGCGATTTAGAAGGAAAGAATGAAACGCTTACGCATAAAAAAAAAGGTATGTTTTATTGGAAAAAAAAGTTGTACGGCATCAAAATAATTTGTTTGGGTCCCGTGGACCCAGTGTGACTATTAAGGGTTAAGTCACAAAAGGAATCCGCTGTCCAAATTTCATGTTTCTAGTTTCAGTAGTTTCGGCTCGGCGATGATTGATCAGTCAGGACATGTTATTTTATGTAAAGGGTGTCTCAAAATTACCAGATATGTTAATTTATTAATAACACGTATTATTTATTTAAAAAGTACGAATATTTTTGTTTTAATATAAGGCTCGCACCCGGAGGTTATGTGTCGAACACAATATCCGATAAATGGCCACTCGTCCCTGTTTGCAAACGTTCACTCTTTTGACCAAATTTTCAATAACATCCCGAGTAGAAATTTTGCTCCAGCTACAATAAACACCTGATCAGGCATCCTGATTTCTTTTTCCAGCCGTGATCAGAATTTTTTATCAAGCCCTGATCATTTTTGAAACACAATCCCTGACTTCCGTCTGATCAGGGTAAAAAATCAAGGCCTGATCAGGGTAAACTATCAAGGCCTGATCAGGGTAAAAAATCAAGGCCTGATCAGTGTAAAAGATCAAGGCCTGATCAGCGTAAAAAATTAAGGCCTGATTAGAGCTTAATTTTTCACGGCTCAGGATGACCGATTTATTCCTGAAATAAAAAATACAACGCATACACAAAAGAGAAAAAGGCACGACTTTATACATAACGCTGATCGTTTATTTTTTTAATCTTAATATAAAATCTATCACATATATTTTTCACATATATCTATGTGGAAAACAAACATAATTTTTCTTGTATTTGTAATAGAACAAAAACTTGAAATAAACTAATATATTTTTTAAACAAAAACTTAAGAAACTTCGTGAATAAAGTAAATAGAGCTAAACGTTTTTAGGAAACGTTACATTGAGCGTTCTGTTCGTTTTTTTTCCGCGACGCTCGAAACTTGTCTCAGTCTTTTGCTGAATTAATCAGGCCTTGACACCGCTCCAACGGCTTGTCCAAATTGCTTCGAAAGAACTTCTATTCCGTGTTCCCTATATTTCGAAATGACAGCCACTGAAAAATACGAAAATGTGTATCCCACTTAGAATTCAATGTCTACATATATATATATCTATATAAGGTATGCACATTATTTGATTAGGGTGGCACAAATTTGAGCTCTATTTTTTATCCTTTTTTTCACTATCCAATTATCTACTTTAAAGAAGAAAAAAATTGTTGCAAAAGCTGCGAGCGGTCATTTTTTAATGAAAATTAGAATCGAAGCAGGAGAACCCGTACAGCGAAGACCAACCAAATAATGGTAAGTTGACAGCGAAGTGCAGTTCAGTGAATGTAATGTCCATCCGAAGCCCATTTCTTATGGGCTAAATTGCACCAATGGAATTACTTTCACTTAACTGAACTACGCAGTCAACTTATCATTATTCGGTTACCTACGCTGTCCGGGCTAATCAGCACCGATGGCAAAACATTTACCAGATTGAACTACGCTGTCAGCTTACCATTATTTGGTTGGCCTACGCTGTCTCTTTTTCTACTCTGACAAAGGAGATGGACCAAGTAAAGGAAAATAAAAGCGATACATAAAACAAATATAAATCTACTTACATAGTGGTAGCGCCAACACATGCCAATCCTCAGGAATTTCGAGTTGTTCCTCGCTGAGAGGATCTCTTCCGGATCTGTCAAATGTATCATAATAAATATTTCAACCAATGCATGTATAATTTGGCGTATGGTTAATTTATAGTCAGATTTAATCCAATTTATATTTATAGAATTAAGAATTGTAAGGCTTTGAAAAAAATTAATTGTTATACTAACTTGCTGCTGTATTATTTCTTCTTTTTTCCCCTTATTCAGAGTCCGCTATTCACGTAGACGCAGTTGTTGCGCAATTTTCTTCCGATTGTATTTGTCCATTTTATTCACACGTACACGTTATATGTAAAAATGTATAAAGTGATTAATAATATGTCTCGTGCTTCTCTCATGTCTGTCCATCAGTTGACAAGATGCGGTTAGGCCCGTTTTTAGCGCCAAACTGTAGAAGTCCAGTTACATGATGATTGCTTGAAGTAAGCTGGATCAGGCGAATTGAAGTAAGCCGTAAGTCCAGTTGCTTGACATCGCCTGAAGCTAGCCGGGTCAGGCGAATTGAAGTAAGCCGTGAGTCCGGTTGCTCGACCACCGCCTGACCCTAGCTTGATCAGGCAAATTAAGGCAAATTTAAGTAAGGCCTTCGTACTACAAGGTGATCAGGCGCAGATCTAATATCAGGCCAGCCTGACAATATTTCTACTCGGGATTTTTTGCATCATTGCAGACTAATTTCATCAACGGTGCATCCAATTGCTTCCTTGAGCTCCGGAATGGTCTGTGGATCATTGGCATATACTTTTTCTTTCAGAAAATCCCAAAGAAAGAAGTCCAATGGCGTCAAATCGCAAGATCTTGATGGCCAATTACATCGCCGCGGCGTGAGATAATACGACCATGAAACCTCGTCTGCAATAATTGTATTGTTTCGCCGCAGTGTGGTGGGTTGCGCCATCTTGATGAAAGAATATGTCTTCCAAGTCCATGCCGTTCAATTAAGGCGTCTGGCCACCTTGGCCAATCGAAAAATGGGTATATTAAAAATAAAAATAAAACTCGAAAGTATGGGCCAGCATATTTTTATTTTTTTACACAACATCAGAAAGGGCTTTAAGAATAACGTTAATACATTTCCGTTCAAAATATTAAAAAATGACGCCGTTATGCACATTGCCGCGGAGGCCCTCCGCACGATACGCGCGGTCCTTGTCCTAGCTGTTACCTGGTCATGTCACATCTAAAAAAAAAATTAGCTTATTCGTGAGTAGTGTCGCTACAATGTAGCGTCGCGGTTTTTTTTCGACCATTAAAAAAATTATGGTGAGCCGAAGAAAAAAAATTGTATTTTTCACCGAAATTCTTCGAGCAAAAACAATAATAAAACAAAAACTAATCAAGTTATCGCAAAAATCCTACGTGAAATTTTAGATAATGTATCTAAAAGTATTGTGTAAAAATTTGAAAGCAATCGGACCGATAGTTCAGGATATTTCGATAGTACCAGTTTAAAAAATGTACTTTCGAGATAATCGCAAAAGAAAGTAAATGTGCGGTTATTCAGTTGACGATGCGGTTTTTGCGAGTCTTACCTTCAATCAGCGATTCCTGGGCCATAGACGTCTCCTTCGGCAGCTGATTGAGTCTTGGGCCGTTTTTGAAAAGCTCTCCGTGCTGTTCGTGCTTCTTTTGTATGTTTTTTTGGCGCGAACGTTTGCTGTAGTGCAGCGCTCCTCGTCGACTGCAGTGCAGAAACTGTAGCAGCGATCTCCGCTGGTTAGGTTCAACACATTCGTCATCAGAAGAATACTCTTATACCCATCGTTGAAAATGCTGGTAGCAATGTGATTGGCAATTTCGACGATATTCGCACCGCTAGAATTCGTTTTTGGAGCCCTCGACCAGGTGACCATTTGATGAAACAAATGGTAGTCGGAAGGGGCAAGGTGTGGGCTATAAGGCGGGTGAGTCAGAATTTCCCACCCGCTATTTTCCAAATAGTTTTTAACCACAATAGCAACGTGAGGCCGAGCGTTGTCATGTTGAAAGATTATGGACTCGTGTCTGGTCGCATATTCTGGACGTTTTTCGGCTATAGCTCGTTTTAAACGGTTCAATTGTTGCCTGTAGAAGTCTCCCGTGATGGTTTGACCAGGTTTTAGTATCTCATAGTGGATTGATTCTTTCAATTGAATCAGAAAATCAACACTTCCCGAAAATGGTGCTTATTTGGGACGAAATTCGCTATTTTCACCGCAGTAAAAATTAGACTTGATGTGCAAATCTTAAAGGCCTGTAAACGATATTTGGTTAAGAGATGTTGATACTTCACGATACAGCAAAAATCAGCTGTTGTCGTCATCCATTTATAGCATCTAGAGCCACCTTTTGAAAATGGACCGAACTAAGTTGTACACCTAATAACTCGATCGATCTTCGACTCCTCGAACTCTTTTCGTCTACATAATGTCGAGACGTTGGTTTTTCTTCCATTTTTTTCGTGACATCATCGTTAGAATATTTTCACGTGCTTCTATGTTGCTTGTCGAATATTGACTGACGCTCGTGAAATTAGAAATAATGGGTCACGCTTTAGGGAAGCGTTCTCACACTATATTAGGTAACACAAAGTAGACGACTAATCTATACAAAACGACACAATAGGACAGCTACGTCAGCTAAACCGTGCGAGTTATAAACGGGGATCGAGCCGCACGGTCGACCGCCCGCAGCGGCTCAATCTTCCTGCCGATAAATAACTGTAACTTGGTCAATTTTGCGTTTTTCAATACGTACTATGGCTTAAATTGTTCTTAACAGTTCAGGATTTATTTTAAAAAATTAAAAAATTACATGGTGGTCAGATGCCGTAATACCATAAAAAATTGGTTATCGTGTCACGATAATGGACGGTAACCGCATTTCTAGCAGCATTCTCGAGAAAGTACAACTCAATCTCTCCTCCAACCCATAATCCGCACCAAACAGTGACTCCTGGTGGATGCATGGGAAGCTGCAGAATCACTTGTGGATTTTCGGTCCCCCAAATTTGACAGTTTTGTTTATTTCCGTAGCCTCGAAAATATGCCTCATCGCTGAAGATTATTTTCTTCGAAAAATCACTGTCGATTTGTCGATCCTTTTTGTAGTGAATTTTTACAATTTCCGTGCGTTGCTCGATCGTGTAATTCTCCATGACTAAACCTCGGTACTTCCTGGTACCAGTTGTCAAGGATTAGTACTCTATGTTCGCCACAAAAAAATATGACGTTGAAGTTTGCATCTTTGGAATGCAACGAGGATTTTTTTTTAAATGCACAAATTTGTTTTGGTCGATTTAAGCTGTGGAAAATTCTCAAACTTTACCCCAATGTGATAAAGCGGCTTTGGATAATGAAAAATAAGGAAACGAAGAATGACGAAAATCTCGTTGCATCCCAACGATGCAAACTTCAATCGCGTAAAAAAATGGCACGCAATTTAAAATGTCCGGTCGGTTGACACTCCCGTTATATAGACAGATGGAAGATACATGTACATTAAATAATTTCAAATGTTTTGATTAATTTAATAGCACGAACCGATGTTTAATCGAACTATTGAAAAGTCGTTTAGTTTAAAGATTGGTTTATGGTAAAAAAATATATTAAGAACCATTATGTGTTTTTAAATAATGATCAAATGTTAAGTACAAGACTTTTGACTTTTATTTTTATATCATGATGGACGATACAATTATCGTTATGGGTACTTGAAAATGGGGAACCCTGTATGCGAATTGAACCCGTGTGACCGTGCCCCGTCTCGTTTCTCATCCGGTTTTGTCTCTTTCGTAAATCGTGACCGGCCGGTTCTGGATCTCATATCGAAATCGAGAGTTCACCGGGGCCACCGCCATCACCCACATCGCAAGAAGATAATTCAACGACATGCCGCGTATATAACGTTCCACAGTCGAAGACCGATAAAGGCCGCTTGCCCTATTCCATGTGTTAGCAAAAATGATTTATGTATCGCAGTCGGGCGAGGTTTAATTATGATCGGGACATTATATTTAAGGTTTTCACTTCTTCGTAGAGGAAGCTTTGATCAAATGCTTTGTGCTTTTTAAAGTGGATACGGAGCGATTAAACAAAATATAAACAGGGACGGCTGGATGGTTTAGAGATAGAATCGTGTGGATTAGATTTTTTTTCCTATTTAGTAATGATGCAATTTGAAACACCGAAGATTGAGGTATCGATTTGTTCATAAGTTTTCGAAAATCCATATTTTCCTAACTTTCGAAACAAGTGTGGAAATAATAAACAAACAGAAAGGGAAAAAAGGAAAATTAACACAAGTTGCTTTTTAATCAATTGAATTTAATGACCTTTGAATTCGTAAGTCGATGGTGTGATATCAATAAAATATAATGAAGGAGTTGGGTAATGTTCCATGTCCTCAAAGTGCCTATTTATTTTATATACAAGCCGTTACACACAAATATCAGAATTATTTTCTTGTTTACGATATTCTTTTGTGCGAAATCAGCTACAGTACTACCTCCCTAAGAGAGCGGTCTAGGGCGGTTAGGGGAAGTAATTCTCGAGAAATTCGTCGCCGAAGCCTTCCCCCACCGCTAGGTTAGCGCGCTCGAAAATCGCGCATGTGGTAGCGTGTATGTGTTTCTCCACTCGTCCTCTATGAGAGAGCGCGAACGAAAGTGTTGAGAAAACTGTAAACAAGTTGCGGAAAGTGTACTGGCGTTTCGTCGTTTCATGCGTAAGTATATCTCATTGAATATTGATGTGTAAATCTTTCTTTTTCTTCGCGTTTTTTTTATTCTGCTGTTTGGTATATTTTGTTGTTGCAATATTATAACACATATGAAGGAAACATTTGTAAAACTTTCAATAATTGTTGAATTATCTTATTGTTCGCAAAAATATACGTAGTATATTCGTTATCGAAACTCGAACATATACAGTAGAACCTCGATTATCCGAACCAATTGGGACCGAGACTAGTTCGGATTAATCAAAAGTTCGGATAATCGTCTCTACGATTCTTGGGGACGTCAACAGGACTCTATACTCTGATGTATAGTATATATGTTATGATACATACATATTGTATATGCTGTACGATATTTGCATTTATTACTATTACTCAAAAACATATCTCTAGTATAATGTAGCCTCGATAATTTTTATTAATATCAATAATATTCTATGCTGTGTTAATGTCTATTAAAATATTTTTTACTTGCATTAAATTACTACTTGAAATTTAATTATGGTGCATGTTTTTTTCTCCGACTTTACGGCTTAAACGTATATATTATATATATACGTATATATATATAATACGTATATATATACGTATACGTATAATACGTATATATATATATATATATATATATATATATATATATATATATATATATACACGTATATATATACGTATATTATACGTATACGTATAATATACGTATACGTATACGTATATTATACGTATATTATAATATACGTATTGTAAGTTAAGTTGTATCGTTAACTTACAATATATATTATACGTATATATATATACGTATAATACGTATATATGTATACGACATACGTATATATATATAATATACGTATATATTATATATAAACGTATATATTATATATATACGTATATATTATACAAAGGAATATTATCCATTTGACAATCGTGCGACGTGCGATTTTCTGAAATCGCTCGCGATCTCTTATCGAGGTGTCCGCGACAAACTCGAGAGGCCTCGGGTACACTGGACAGCTCGAGCTAGGTGGGGGAAGCCATAAAATGCGCTCAAGCGGAACGGCGGGGAAATTCTCTCTTAGGGAGGGCTCTCTTAGGGAGGTAGTACTGTACTTCCACGAACCGAAACACAGTAACACTTGGACAACATTCGTCACTCGTCCTTTTTTAGTTACCTCATTCGCAATGTATTTCCGTATATACCGAAATTATCAATTCTAATTTGAAATCAAATACGAACAATTCGAAAGATTTCCACACGCAATTGCAAGTAAATTGTACCAATTTTAATGATAAATTATTCGGAAATTTGATTCTGGAAAAGCGCTTCATCGAATTTTATTTCAATTCACAATGTAGCGATAATTAATTTTTATTGCATCAATTGCGCTGTACAAGAATACTGAAGAAATATTCCATCAAAACAAGCAATGGAAAATCCGTTCAGATCTTCTTTTATTTAGACCTATGCGATCGCACTGTAATTTCGTTGCTTTCGCGGTCGTACTGGGACGGAAATGTCCACGTACAGTTTTCAACGTGTTCAATTGCTATAAAAAAAATCAACCAATTCACTTGAATGCCCTTGAATCCTTCTAGAATGTGAATCCACGATTATTTCAGTTTTTTAGGTAGGGGAGCCGCGCCCTACCCCTTTTCAGTTTGCCCAGAATTTCAAAGTGAAATATTGCTTGAGATGAGCTTGTTTTACCATATTAAAAATTCCGATTAATCTTGAAATATTTTTATTTTAATTTAAAAAATGGTTTTATTATGTTTAAATTCAAATGTAAAAAAAGTAAAATACCTTTTTATAAAATAGCCAAGCAAGTTTTCTAGAAATGTTGTAAACAAAGTTTTTAAACCTTAGGAATAATATTTATCAAAATATTTTATTTTTATTTTAAAAATCATATTACTGTTATAACAAAAAAATGGTATCACCATTATTTAAAAGAACACCGAAGTCGATTCGATTTTGAACACGGAAGATTCGAATAGAAGTCGTTCGAAAAATGTTATGACTGAGAAAAACAATATCAAAATTTCGAAATCGAACGATAGTTCAAACGTTGAGTTTGACTTCCGTAGTATCTCGGGAACGGCGGAACCTGCGAACGGATTCAGCGGAGTGAGTAGGCGCTGGAGCTTCTGCTGCTGTGTTCGCGCCAGGGCTGTCATGGGGCCGCAAACGTCACCGAGAAACGTCAAGCCGCAGCTGACGTTTCGAGAAGCCAAAATGTGCTGACGAAGAGTCACCGTAACAAGCAATTTTTCGATTTTTTTTCGCGAGCGCTGCTTTTACCTTTGTTTAATAACAAACGCTCCGGTCATATTTCTTGCGGCATCGTCAGATTTCTCGACGCAAAATGACCGGGAGTGGAATGAAAGCAGAGAGAAACTCGGTGCCGTCGCGCCGAGGATGACCGACCGAGACCACAAGAATCATCGCGCGCCCTGCTTTCATCTTTGCTTACTAACAAATGATCCGGTCATAGTCCACCTGGGATCGTTGTACTTCTTGACGAATAATGACCAGAAATAAGGTGAGAGCAGAGACAAACTCGGGGCCGTCGTCTCGGGAATGAACCATCGAGGCACCCCTAACCATCGCGAGGACTGCTTTCATCTTTCTTCAATTAACAAATGCTCCGGTTATAGTCCTTATGGCATCGTTGTACTTCTTGACGAAAAATGACCGGAAGTAAGATGAAAGCAGAGACAAACTCGGGGTCGTCGTCTCGGGAATGATCTATCGGGGCGCCCCTAACCAACGCGAGCACTGCTTTCATCTTTCTTTAATTAACAAATGCTCCGGTCATAGTCCTCGTGGCATCGTTGTACTTCTTGACGAAAAATGACCGGAAGTAAAATGAAAGCAGAGACAAACTCGGGGCCGTCGTCTCGGGAATGACCCATTGGGGCACCCCTAACCATCGCGAGCACTGCTTCCATCTTTGTTTATTGACAAATGCTCCGTTCATCAGTCTCGCAGCATCGTCAGCCTTGTTGACGAAAAATGACCAGAAATAAAATGAAAGCAAAAACAAACTCGGGGCCGTCGTATCGGGAATGACCGATCGGGGCCCCCAAAACCACGGCGAGCACTGCTTGCATAGTTGTTTACTAAGAAATACTTCGGTCATCGTTCTCGCGGCATCGTCAGCATTCTTGACGAAAAATGACCGGAAGTAAGATGAAAGCAGAGAGAAACTCGGGGCCGTCAAGTTGGGGATGTCCGACCGAGACCCCGAGAACCATCGCGAGCGCTGCTTTTACCTCTGTTTAATAACAAACGTTCCGGTCATAGTTCTTGCGGCATCGTCAGATTTCTCGACGAAAAATGACCGGAAGTGGGATGAAAGCAGAGAGAAACTCGGGGCCGTCGCGCCGAGGATGGCCGACCGAGACCACAAGAACCATCGCGAGCATTGCTTTTATCTTTGTTTATGAACAAATTTTCCGGCCATCGTTTTCGCGGCATCGTCAGACTTATTGACGAAAAAAAAACCGGAAGTCTGATGAAAGCAGAGACCAACTCAGGGCCGACGTATCGGGAATGACCGATCGAGGCCCCCAACATCGACGCGAGCACTGCTTTTATCTTTGTTCACTAACAAATGCTCCGGTCATCGTTTTGACGGCATCATCAGATTTCTTGACGAAAAATGACCGGAAGTAAGGTGAAAGCATAGAAAAACTCAGGGCCGTCGCGTCGAGGATGACCGAACGAGACCCCAAGTACCATCGCGAGCATTGCTTTTTTTTATTATTAACAAATGCTCTGCTCATCGTTCTGGCGGCATCGTTGGACTTCTCGATGAAAAACGACCGAACGTAAGATGAAAACAGAGACAAATTGGGGGCCGTCGTACCGGGAATGACCAATCGAGGCCCCCAAAACCATCGCGAGCACTGCTTTCATTTTTGTTTACTAACAAGCGCTCCGGTCATCGTTCTCGCGGCATCGTCAGCCTTCTTGACGATGCCGCGATCTTATTTCCGATCAGAGCGAATGGATCAATTGACCAGTGCTCCAAGGCCACGTTTAATCATAGAGTCGTTCTCTACGCGACAAAGATAAAATGAATGCCAGTCTTGACGTTTCGTTTTAAGTTCTAACCCTCTTCGAAAATGCCCATCATTGATCTGAAGCAAGCATTCCTCGAAGAAGCTGGTAGATGGATGATGTTATTAGTTCGATCGACCACTAAGAAAATAATACTCAAATTCCTTGCACAACAAAAGAATTTTAATATTTTGCAAAGAACTTTAAACAAATATGTACAAAGAAAAATATTTACATTAAAGAACAGTAGAGGGTGTTTGAATCGAACAAAAAGTATTTACAATGAACGTATGTACATGATGAAAACAAAATATGTACAGTTAGACGAAACCGAAGGACTCAACACCGCCAAAATATATAACTCTAGGCATCGGAATATCCCGGGTCATAGAACTTTCCCCACATCGTCAATGGTGTGAAAATGCCTAGACCGATTTTCTCAACGATAATCTACACTTAATTTTTGAGGAGACCATGGATGGCGTTAAGTATACGCCCTTTCAGAATACGTATCTTATTCGGCTGTTTGGTAAAAAATAGGGTGCTTACTACCACCACGGTCATAGAGCAACAACGTGTTAGAAATTTTTCTCCAATTTCCAAATCGTTTTTTTCTATTTATGTAGAATGAATCGTAGTTATCAGAACCCACCAATTCGAAACGTCGCCTTTTTTGTTTGAAAAACTCAAAATATGTTACGACATTAGAACGGACTATGATAAACAGTATGAAGGAGAGATATACAGAAGGGTACGGCAGCAGATCACAACCAACTTTACAAAAAGATAAGAACTGATCTCAGAAGATCACGGACTCGCATTAAATATCTTCCGAAGCAGTCAGTTTTTTCGTAATAAAGTTGCAAATTCGAGCACTTCAAGGTAGTGAAGGCCGTGCTCTTGAGGAGATGGCCGAGCGAAAGTGCGGTGATCATGGTTTTGCTGTTCGCGTGTTGGAAGATTGTTATAAAGGACTAAAGTTGCGTACTAAGGTTGTTGGAAAACCGAGATTTCCTAAACTAGACATAATAGATGGACTACTCACACAAATTAAGGGATATTAAAAAAATTCCAAATTTTTGGATGATTTTCAACAAGGGATAACTCGGAGAAAAATGGCCGAACAGAAAATAAACAAGAAGGAAATTGTAGCTTCAATTGTCTAGTTTTCAGATCTGGACCGTACATTTTTTAGCGTGGACGGTTTGCAAGTAATCATCCGAAAACCAATGTTCATTTTTTTTTTAATTTTTGGGCGTCTTTAAATCGGGCTGTGGACTCAAAAATTTCTTTTTTATCACGCGACCATGAAACTCTTTTAGACAATGTAATCAGCTTCAATTTGAACTTTTAACGAGCTCCGTACGATGATTTGGCGCAGAGCGATCGTCGATGAAAGCAAAAAAGTCTATTTCAACTTTGACAGTCAATTACTCGGGAACTAATGATCGTACAGAAAATGAAAGTAGGGTTCTGGGAACTGCAAAACATTCTTTATGATATGCAATTAGTGACTGCGGATAAAAATTTTTGTTTCGAAGTGATGATGTTGACTGAAAAAAAGTTGGAAATTTGCGAATTTAAGGATATTTGGAAAATTTGGTATAAGTTTGGATATAATGCATGAACGAAGGATATCGTGGGTAATTTTTTAACCTCGAAGTGTCCCCAAAAAACCCTCCAAGTTGCACAGCGCTGCGATTTTTTTTTTCTTAATGCTCTGAAAATTTAATTGATCGTTTCTGTCAAAAATCACCGCAACAAGCGATTTTTCAATTTTTATTCATTTTTTCATCTTCAAAATGGTTTTTTTTAGCAATAATGCGTAATTTTTCTATTCAAAGACATCAATTACCAAGAAAAATTTTTTAAAAAAATTTCGCAATTTTTTTTCTCTAATTTTTTTTTCAAATAAACAAAATAAACAAATTTTTCAACAAAAAAAATCACGCGTTGACGATAATCTCCTCTTTTCAAACAAAATTTGGTCGATTTTTTTTTACGATTCTCTTCACACGAATCTCGAACTTTTAATTTTTTTGCAGCTCTAATTGTTGAAATACACTTTCTTAACAAACACAAAAAACAGTTTTTTTTTAAACTACCCTAAAAATTCGGAATTTTTTTTTTATTTGAATTTTTATTTCCAAAATTGTTTTTTTTTATTTTCTTGGTAATTGATGTCTGTGAATAAATAAATTACGCATTATTGCTAAAAAAACAATTTTGAAGTTGAAAAAATGAATAAAAATCTAAAAATTGCTTGTTACGGTGACTCTTCGTCAGCACATTTTGGCTTCTCGAAACGTCAGCTGCGGCTTGACGTTTCTCGGTGACGTTTGCGGCCCCATGACAGTCCTGACGCGAACACAGCAGCAAAAGCTCCAGCGCCTACTCACTCCGCTGAATCCGTTCGGAGGTTCCGCCGTTCCCGAGATACTACGGAAGTCAAACTCAACGTTTGAACTATCGTTCGATTTCGAAATTTTGATTTTGTTTTTCTCAGTCATAACATTTTTCGAACGACTTCTATTCGAATCTTCCGTGTTCAAAATCGAATCGACTTCGCTTCGGTCGGCGCGAAATGCCGTTTTTATTTATTTTTTCTAATCTTTTTTCTTGTTTTCTATGAAATTTATTATTTTCACATGAGCCCTATATTTTTTTTCGAAATGTTTCGAAAAACTATTCTAAAAGCGCACCTCAACTGATTCAAAATGGCCGCCCAAATGGATTTAAAAATAGGTGGCCATCCCCAAATTGTCACTATATATATATTAGACTGATTAAAAAAAAAAAAAAAATTTTTTTCCTCCGGGATTCTCGTGCTATTGTTGGGCACTAATAAAAGAAAATTTCTCTAAAAAGATGGGCGCGGTCACTCAATTTTTAGAGGTGGCTATCTCGACTTTTTTGTATTTGAATTTTTTTTAACGAACGTATTGCATTTAAGCATAGTCACGGCGTCGGGTTACGGATAAAAATCACATCCAGCAGCTATTTCGTAACAAAAATAAACTATAACAATTTGAAAAGATTGCAATATTCACAATTTAAATCCAGGTAGATCAATAATGGCGTCTATACTACTCTCTTTATTCATGTAAATTTATTTATACGCATTAACATTTCGCACTTTTTACGAAAAATTAAATTATAAGCTTTTATTCATACATCATGTATTTACATTTTCAAAATGCTACACTTATATTATCTTCAAACTCATTTATATTTCTTCCCAGCCACTGTGCATAAAATCGCGCATCGTGGTGTTGTTTTTTTTCAATGTGACTCAATTAAAGACAATTTTAAACAATGGCTCGGAAAAATGAAGACAAGACAATTCGGCTAATCGGCAAGGAAATTCCGAAAATAAGTACCCGTCATTTACCGTCAAATCGGAAAGTTTTGAGTTTGTTCTTTTACAAACATAACAGAGAAAAACTGACCATACGTCGAAGTGCACACGAAACGATGAATGAAGTTTTCGAACAATGGAAATGTGCTGAAATTCCAACACGTCGATTGAATAACGCAATCTTGAAATTAATAAAACTCCATCTAGTCTGGAAAAAACTTTTAAAAAATCGGGTTTAAAAGAAGTTGCCGTCACAATGGGGAAATAATCGAAACGTGTGATAGCAAAAATAACCGCTCAAGTTCGTTAACATTTTGGGCAGAACAAAAATGTGCAACGTTGAACAGTTTGTCCAAATCTCTCTTAAATTTACGCTCCTTCAATATTTGTGAGGGCAAATTCTTTTTAACCCGATTTTTTAAAAGTTTTGTCCAGACTAGATGGAGTTTTATTAATTTCACGATTGCGTTATTCAATCTACGCGTTGGAATTTCAGCACATTTCCATTGTTCGAAAACTTCTTTCATTGTTTCGTGTGCACTTCGACGTATGGTCAGTTTTTCTCTCTTATGTTTGTAAAAGAACAAACTGAAAACTTTCCGATTTGACGGTAAATGACGGGTACTTATTTTCGGAATTCCCTTGCCGATTAGCCAAATTATGTTGTCTTCGTTTTTCCGAGCCATTGTTTAAAATTGTCTTTACTTGAGCCACATTGAAAAAAAAAAACAACACCACTTACAAATGCGCTGCGCCAATACAAAATGGCCCCACGGATGCGCAGTGACTTGCGCAGTGGTATGCGCGATTTTATGTACAGTGGCTGGGAAGAAATATAAATGAGTTTGAAGATAATATAAGTGTAGCATTTTGAAAATGTAAATATACGATTTATGAATAAAAGCTTATAATTTAATTTTTCGTAAAAAGTGCGAAATGTTAATGCGTATAAATAAATCTACATGAATAAAGAGAGTAGTATAGACGCCATTATTGATCTACCTGGATTTAAATTGTGAATATTGCAATCTTTTCAAATTGTTAGAGTTTATTTTTGTTACGAAATAGCTGCTGGATGTGATTTTTATCCGGAACCCGAAGCCGTGACTATGCTTAAATGCAATACGTTCGTTAAAACAAATTCAAATACAAAAAAGTCGAGATAGCCACCTCTAAAAATTGAGTGACCGCGCCCATCTTTTTAGAGAAATTTTCTTTTATTAGTGCCCAACTAATGCACGAGAATCCCGAAGGAAAAAAAATATTTTTTTTTTTTTGAATCAGTCATATATATATATATATATATATATATATGTATGTATGTATGTATGTATGTATATGTATGTATATATATTGGGATGTCGAATAAGTTTTTGCTGTTTTCTCGTTAAAGCTTTATTTAAAAAAATATTCCTAATACTTTCAAAAGTTTCGAAACTGTTGTGTGATCTCCTAATGATTCTGCAAGTTCCGCTAGCGTCTGACATGAGTCTTCATGAAGTCTTCACGTCTCCAATTCAATACATCAAAATCATTATTTTTAAAGCGTCTAAACCAATCTCGTCATGTTGTTTCCGACAGAGCATGGTCGCCGTAAGTCTCAACAACAATTCTGTGTGTTTCAGCTGCAGATTTAAAAAAAAATAAAGTAGTGCAACGATACTGCAAATCTTACTTTATACATGCATTATTTAAAAAGTTATATAAAAGTATAAACTTTCTACTCTGTTACACAACTACACTATATATATATATATATATATATAGCTGCAGATTTTTTAAAAAATAAAGTAGCGCAGCACAATTCTCCGAAAATACTTTTTTGCCACAAAATTTGACATGTTTGATATATATATATATAAAACATTTGCGGATTATTTTTTTAACCCGCATTTTCGGCATAAACGGGCAACGGAGAGAAAACAATGATCTCGATACATGTTTTTTACTTTGAAATTCATTTAATGCATATTCCAATCCGCAGTACGGCCACACATATACTCGTATGTCGAGCTCGATCGGACGGAAAACCTCGCTCCGTTCGCCTGTCGAGCGAGCGCGATTTGCGCGGGGCAGAGACTTTTCCGCCACCGAGCTACCCATTCGTGTTCTTGGTGACTGCGATACCGACTTGAGTGGTGATCACGGACTCGCGTGGCTACAAGGGAATCTGCAACCTCGACAGAGGCGATGATCACGAAATCATACTCCCGAACTCGCCACCGCGATTTAGCGCAATTTACGAGGCACGCCGAAAAGGGGAGCGTTGTGCATCTCCCTACTAATCTCTGGGGGATGCTTGACACATAGCTACGAATTTGGGTTTCCGTGGTTAGCGTAGGGTCATCCACCGTCGCGGTTAGTTTCAAATGTTCAATGTTCTCCGCGCTGCAATGCAAAGTACATACATAAACGTATCATCATCCAGGTCCATGCGGTTCTAAATTATTTTCATATCTTCTCATTCACTTGATCATGAATTAGGCAAGCGGATGCGGTGCACCGTTTCTAAAAGAAGAGAAGGGTCGTTTATTTCTTGAGTTATTATTTGCAATCTGGAGAATCTTCGCCAAATTAATTTTGACACTTTTTTTATGCGCTTATATCCATTTTCACTTTGCTTTGCTATTTCATTTTCATGCTTTAACCCTACTTCTTGGAGGTTAGAGCTAAGAGAAGCCGTACACTTAAAGAAGTCGACTGTTGACATTCCAAACGTACAATCGTTTGATTGGCGCGGCGTTCCCGGACAACGACGCGAGGATTGGCGCAGCGTTCGCGGACAACGACGCGAGGATGCGCAGAGCGAGTCGAAAAACGTCTCTCTTCGCGCTGTAACACTGAGTGTTAAGCAACACACAAAAGGACGTAATGTAAATGTAATTGTACTTGGACGTAATATGTAAATAGTAATGCTTATACGATCCGACCGAATAACTTTATTCGATTGAGAAAATCGATGAGCTAGAACGACAAGTGGGGAAAACAATTCTGTGGTAAAAAAGTCACCCGAAAATTCGGCCGAATATTATGAAATTTCAAGATTGAGTAGACAGATCGAAAAATGACCCGAACACAATCGATAGGGAAAAATCACATTTGATTGGTAAAATGTCATTAGATTTTCGATTCTTCGCCGCGTTTTCGCGTAATGTCGCTTCAACGTAAAAAGTCGTCTGCTAAAAGCCCACCTTGCTGTATACAGATTCGCCGCGTGTTCGTCGGTGAGACGGTAATACTGATTTATTTTTTATTCCCTGGCGTCGAAACTCTGCCGCGTCTCTTGATATACGAATTGAACATTATTAATGTTTTTTAGGGAAACTTCAAAACATGTATATATCATGTAAATTTGTAATACTTTTCTAGTGTTCTTTATTATCGACATACATATGATACAAAATACTTTGTCATTTAAAAAAAACCAATCTCAGTGCTAATTGTTTAAATCATTTATTTTTCTCTTCACATACTTACGATTCCTGTTTTGGGTATGATAGCAATTACATTACGAAAAACGTTTTCAGGATTATTTTTACAGATGAATCAGCCGTTTTATTGCTTCCTTCAAATTTGTACTTTTTTAGGGTTAATCGGAGCGGTGACTTCTATGATGTGCTCTAGCTATTACTTATTCAACTTGTTATTGGAGTGACCCTGTTGGTGAAATGTCGTATTTAAAGCCTCATATACGCAAAAATTTTAATTTAAAAAATTTTAGATTCCATTAGCCTGAACGGTTAGAAATATTTTAAGCTTGACAGAATTTAAAAATTCCAAAAATTGTTAAAGTTACATCATTTAGAGCGTAAAAACTTTTATATTCTTGGAAGCAATCAGGTAGCGGCGGTAACCGGCCGCGCTATACGGAGACAGGTGGGCTAAATCGGCAACTACCTTTTTCTATTGTTCACATATTATTCCTACATAGAATCGTGTAACAGTAAAGGTGACGGATTTTGTCGGTTTGGTCAACGATAAAAGTAACGGTTTTTTTTCGGTTCGGCACAAGCATAAAACCAGGAGGAGGAAGTAAAATTATTTAGTCCGAATTGAGTCATTGTAGAGGCAAGACAAAGTTGTGAGCTGAGACAGTTATATTTTAACATGAGTGATTGTGAAGAAACCGATACTAGTTTAGATAGGAAGGGTTCATGATTCATGGGAGGACGCCCAGGCATTCGTAAGAAAACGTCTTTTTCACGGCAATCAGTATACAAAAAAATCGGAAGCCGAACTCAACACAAGTGCGTCTGGAAAAAAAATTAAAAGTGTCGACAGCACTCGATGTAGATATTGATCGCGCACATGGCTACGTAATCGTAAATTTTCTATCCGTGTTCACTGCAATTGCTTCTCTCGTAAGTTGCAAAACTTGTAACAGTGACATCAAATTCTCTGAAATACGAGTTAGAGGATTGGGATTTACCTTAATTATCAAGTGCGAGAAGTGCTAGCAAAAGGAGATGCGTTGGAGTCCTTCGCCTAAAATTTATTGTTACGAAATCAATCGCAGCTTCACGTTGGCTTTGCGAATATTAGGTGTTGGTCGATGGGAATGAACATTTTCTGCGGTATTATGAATCTCCTAAAATGCTTCAGTCAAACGCTCTACGACAAAGTTACCAAACAAATACAAGATGCAGCCAAAGAAGTTGCAGATTAGTCTATGCGAATGGCGGCTGACGATGAAAAAAATAACGGTAGAAAACGAGAACACCAAAGACGCTAATAGTACAGTCGTGCTGTATATTGGAATCGGAAAAAATTAGAAGAAGGCTATTTTTTTGACAGGTGATTTTGTAGGTGCCACGGGTGCTAAAACCAAGTTTGCCTAAAAATCGGGGGGTAGCGTTTTTTTAGGGGATGGGGGTGGTTTAATGCCAAACTACAACCCCCACGAGGTCGGCGCTGGGAGACAAAATGTTCAGAAAAATCCGGGTTTTATTTTTGTCCATAGCGCCGAAGTCGTGGAAGTTCATTTTGGGGCTGAATAAGTGGGGTGAAATTTTGAAAAATCAGTTTTCATTCGATAACTCTTTAGGAAAAGTCATACAATTTTTGTTCAAATGGAAAATTGTAGTCCTTGAAAAGCCGCGTCAATCGAGTATTCGGTCAACCCTCTTCAATAATATCTTGAACCCCAAAAAAATTGTTGCAGAATTAACAAAAAATTGTTTATTGAATAACTAAAAAACAATCGATTTTTCGGGGATGGTTCAAATGTACGAAATGTAGAGAATAATTTTCTCTATATTTTCGTTCCTATGCACAACTTTTGAATTTTGCTTTTTCGAACCCCTCTCAGGGGTTGAAAATTCAAAATGAAATTCTGGGAAAACTATTGACCGAAACTAAAGAGATGCGAGTTTGGCGCTGTGGACAAAAATGTAGCTGAGGGTTCAGGGTACAAATTCTTCCACGGCGGCGAATTCGTGCCGTCAATAGTTTTCCCAGAATTTCATTTTGAATGTTCAACCCCGAGAGGGGTTGGACAATCAAAATTCAAGGGTGGTCCATAGCAACGAAAATATGGAGAAAATTATTCTCTACATTTCGTACATTTGAACCATACCCGAAAAATCGATTGTTTTTGTATTATTCGATAAACAATTTTTTTTGGTATTTTAACCATCTTTTGGGGCTGAAGGTATTATCGGAGAGTAATGATCAAATACTCGATCGACGCGTCTTTTCAAGAGCTACAACGTTCCCATTTGAACAAAAAGTGTGCGAATTTTTGCTAAAGAGCTATTGAATGAAAACTGATTTTTCAAAATTTCACCCCACTTTTTCACCCCCAAGATGAACTTCCACGACTTCGGTGCTGGGGACAAAAATAAAGCCCGGATTTTTCTGCACATTTTGTCTCACGGCGCCGACCTCGTAGGGGTTGTAGTTTGGCATTAATCCACTGACATCCCCTTTCATCCCCTAAAAAAATACCCTACACCCCGATTTTCAGGCAAACTTGGATTTAGCACCCGCGGCACCTACAAAATCACCTGTCAAAAAACTAGCCCTCTTCTAATTTTCTCCGATTCCGGGTTTATTCAGCGACATCACAATAATGGAATCGCCGTCTCCGGGGATGGTTCTTGGAGAAAACGAGGTTTTTCTTCGCTGCAAGGTGTCGCGACACTTATCGGAATTTTTTCTGGGAAAGTTGTCAACATTATCATCAAGTCGTCATTTTGTAAGGCCTGCCAGTCGTGGAGTGAAAAAAAGTGAACAGAAGAATATGAAGAATGGGACGCAGAACATGATGATAAATGCACGATTAATCACGAAGGAAGTTCTGGAAAGATGGAGGTAGATGGAATGTTTGAAATGTTCAGCAGATCTGAAGATTTAGACGATACAAAATATTTGTATTATGTTAGAGATGGCGATGCAAAAACATTCAAGAGTATAACAGAATCCGTATGGAGAGAACATTATGATACGTAAACGTGAATGCATTGGTCATGTTCAAAAACGAATGGGCAGCAGACTCAACACCGTCACGAAACAAATAAAAGGTCTCGGAGGAAGAGGCAAATTGACTGCAAAATTGATTCACGAATTGACAGTGTTTTATGGATTGGCTGTGAGGAATAATTGCACGTCTATCGATGACTTGAAGAAAGGAATCTGGGCAACATATTATCACAAGTGTTCAACCGATGAAAATCCTCAGCAGGACAACTGTCCTTCGGGCAAAGAAAGCTTGTGCATGTGGCGACAAGCCGAAGCCGCAAACTCGCTCGACTCATATACCCATAAGCCTGCACTCGATAAAACTGGCAGAAGCGATCAAACCAGTGTATGAAGCACTTAGTACCGACGAGTTACTAGAGAGATGTTTAGGAGGTTTCACACAAAATAATAACGAGTTTTTGAATTCTAAGATTTGGAAAATTGCTCCGAAAAATTCATGGAGTGGTTTAACGATTGTTGAAATCGCCGCATATGTTTGGCTAGCACTTTTAACGTTGGAACAGTCGCCTCTCTCCGAATTATGCAAAACCTTGGTATTACGATTGGGTCTAACGTGATGGAGACTTGCGAACATCTGGACGAATTACGCCGTACTGCCACTGGAATTCAATTCGAAAAGGCAACAAAGGAAGCAAGGATTGCCGCCAGAAACGAAAAAAAAAACATGCTGGAGACGTTTTAGATGCCGAGGAAGGCCCCGCATATAGCGCAGGATGCTCATTAATAAGGTAAGATTACATTTATAATAGATACCGCGCGGCGCGCCCGACCGTCAACTTGAAAGCCGTTTTTCCACGATTCATTTTTTTGAACCTTGTGAAAGCTCTAACTCTTGAACGAAGATTCCGATCGCTTTGAAATTTTTACAACATATTCTAAGTATCATCACCTATCGTGTGAACCACAGAAACAAAAATTTCAATGAAACAAAATAATATAAAAAATAAAATATCGACAGAAAATTGAGTAAAAAACATTTTAAGTTTCGAATTTTTGTTATAATATTTTTTTAAAATAATATTGTTGGTTCACACTGAAGATACATTCATTACGCAATTATAAATATGTTTATTTTTTTCAGACACCCACAACGATACCGAGAACTTTTACCATCAACGCGCGCGCAAAAAAAAATACATTGCTTTATTATGTTATATCTCCGCCATTTGTTAATATTTCTGATTTTTTTACATATACTTAACCATGTGCATAAATGATCTATAAAAAAATGTCAATATATGCGTCAGTTTTTTTCTAACCGCGTCTAGAAAAGTACCTTCGAAAATCGACGAAATCGCGTATACAAGGCCCTAAGGGAGACTTTGTCCTTGGAGTGCCATGTTTCAGGTGTTTACATTTTATTTTTTTTCAAGGAAACGAGTAAAGCTTTTTGAGTGCGGTTTTTTTCTTGCTTTTATTCATGATATACAGAACGTTAACAAAATTTTTTTTTGAAAAAAAAAACAAAATGGCGGCCGTTGCAGTTCCGCGAAAATAGGTCCTCAAATCGCGGGAGGTAAACGGCTGACATCACTGCCCCCTCTTTGTTGATCTGAAACACAAATTCAAAGCATATTATCAATCCCTTTTGTCATGGAATGACGGATGGGTTTTTCGTTTAGTACAAATTTCGGAAAATGGCAGCAATTTAAAAAAATCGAATTTTCGCGTTTTTTTCGCATAAAAAGATAAATAATAAATGCAAAAATGTATCTATCGAAAAAACGATCCGTCATTCCGTGAAGACATATTTTCTGAGTGTGCTCTCCAAATTCCAGGTCGATATGTTAATTGCAGCGGTCAGGAGAATGTCAGCCATTTTTAAAAACGTGTTTTCGAGAAAAATGCGTTAAAAGTTTTGTAATCTGTTTACACAAATGTGTTTATAATTACCGCTTATCGGCAATGCCTGGTCCATAGAGGCATCCCTCCTCTTCTTCTAGCTGCTCATTTTGAGCCGCTAACATCTCCCGCTAAATTTCAAGGACAAAGTCTCCATTAAACTTTTTACGCACACGCTTTTTCTACGCCTTTCTCTATGGCGCTTGGACTCCTGCACTCTTCCTCCATAATTAGAAACTTGCCTGTTGCGTTCCCATTTTTTACCGCTCATAACGTTCGTCCCAGGACCATATCGTTTTTTTTCAATCCTGACTTCCTCGTACAGGAAGCACTGAGCCGAACCGTGAGCCCACGCTTTCCAAAAGACAAAGTATGGACAATGTGAGTGGAGAAAAAAAATATTCGAAAATAAAAATATGTGTGGGAAGCAAAAGAAATGTAGCGCCACCGCGCATTTTAGGGCCTCGAGGTCTGGCACTCGCCGTTTGCGAAGCTGGATTTCTTTTTTTCTTTCTCGTTCTTTTCCTCGGCTACAAAAGATATCTCATCGAGATCACGAAAGCGAAACGGTACCTGTACGAAGTTTATATACGAAGGTCCTCTGTCCCCGGCCACGACGCTTACCTGCTCCAAAGAGATCCTGCTCAATATCAACGCATCATGAGTCCCTCGTTCGATACTCGACGTGGACGTAGACAGGGATTTATCTCACTTCGTGTCCCCCAAATAAAAACCACTATGTAGGTGTATAAGTCTACACCGTAATTTTGTTTGTATAGTCATTCGTGTACAAATAAAAATACAAATCCTGAGCTCGTGAAGGAATCGCGCCAAATAATTCGCAATGAAGAAAGATGCGCTTATAGATGACTCGAATAATGTCCATTATCTACGTAAAATAACATTTCAGAACCAATCTACGTTGGTTCTGGAATGTTTTCGCATCATTTTTTGTTGGGCTGTTAACGTTCGTTGAAATTATATTTCCGTACCCTGAAAAAAATATTTTCAAACGCCTGAAAGATTGCGGCGTCACGTAAAGTTTGGTACCTGTACAACAAAGGTTTGCAGGCCCGTGTGGGTCTGCGATGGCAGTGACTGGCTCGTGTGCGAGACGTCGACCATTTTTCTCGTAATATAGTATTTCAAAACGGCACGCTGCATAACCCTAACAATTTTCATTCTTTTCACTCCAAATTTTAAGCACATTTTTTAAATAACACTCCGAGAAGCAATACGTATGGGATTTTCCATGAGTTAATTATAACTTTAGTTATTAACAAATGACTCCTTTTTTGTGTCGACAATTCAATTTTTACTTTAAATGCTTGCCAATTACATAAAAGTTCATAGTTTCAAAATCCACTACGTATTTCTCTAGCTATACTCATGTAAATTAATTGAATTTTTAATTGTTTTCTAAATTCAAATTTGCGTCGGTTATACTGCATGCCGCAGAGCGTCTCAAATTCAACGTATCTCGCGAGAATGGTTCCAGCGTCATCATTTTGTATAATTTTTGAAAAAAAAATTTTTTTTTGTTCACTTGAAGATATGACTAATAACAACCTCTTGCCCTTCCCTCAAAAAAAAATCGCGAAAAATTACTTCATTCCAGACGTTCACAGTGGTATAAGCCCTTAAAACCACACTACAATGGCTCGGTATGCCACTAACTCTACTACTATGTATGAAACTATCTTTCTATGCATTATTGTTCTAAAGCTAAAACCAAGAAACCCGGCTGCCATCGCTGTGGGGCATGTATTACCAAGTTAATTGTTACCCCGTCAGTTTGTTACTTTTAGCCCCATGACTCCATTTATCACATTTGTATTTTTATTTAATTATGTATTAGTTTTACGGTAAAAAACTCAAGTTGAAGTCACAGCTAATTAAATAAAGCATCGAATAAAAAATTTCAACATTATTTTTAAACTTTCATAAACCACAAAGAAAAAAATTGCGATAGTAAAAAATGTTCGTTTACCTGGTAAAATGGGCCGCAGTGACGTGATTTCTCCTTGCGGCTTCTCAGTGAGGACTAGCCGGTATGTGCGCGTCCGCCATTAATCAAAGAGCTGGAATACTGTTCATATGTAGCTACCATGTTTATAGTTTGGCCACCACATCACACGGAGAGCGTGAGCGAGAGGTGCAATTTTTTAAGGTGACGTCTCTGAGAATATTTACGGTAAAAAAAGATCGTCAAACTTTGCGTCAGTAAATTCTACACAGCCTGGTGGTTTCTTATTCCTAAAAATACACTTAACCACCTATGAGGTTTGATAAGAAAAACTAACGAGCCTTTTTAATATCTCGCGCTGTCTCTTGCCAATCTCGTCATTTTATTTTTATCAATTCGTAGTACTTCCAGCAACGCACGTATCCATTTTCAGCCAGCTGCGATACTCGGGTTTCGCGAGCGAATAAGTAAGACGTGCTTCTGTGTTCGGCGATATTTTGTCTCACAAAATGTCAGCACGGAAAGTTTGTCCGAAATGTTGCGCTAAAAATCGAATTGGGTGCAACAAAACGTCCAAAATGTTGAAGAAGCCTTTTGGCGACAATGCTATGCCACAGCCATGAGATCGTAAGTGGTACAACCGCTTTCAGGAAGTCTAAGAAGGTATCGAAGATCACGCAAGGTCTGGGTACCCTAGCTAATGAACCATTGCTGAAAAGGTGAGAAAAGTTAAGGAGACTGCTTCCTAATCGCAGAATCACCATTGGAGAGGTTGCTGAAGAAATTGGAATCTCATATGGTTCATGTGAAGCGATTTTTTGTAATTTATTATACATGAAACGCGTGGCCACAAATTTGTTCTGTAAACGAATTAATTCCGCTTTATTTATCTGAAAGTTCTTGGTGAAACACAATATCGTCATGATGCCACAATAACGCTATTCTTTAAGCTCCATGTTACTTTTTTCTATTTCCCAAACACGAAAGTACACTTAAAGGACGTTTTAAACAGTACACAAGATAACGGCGAAATCACGGGCCGAGCTCAAGGCGATACCTAAAGAGACGTTCCAACAGTGTTTCTCAAACTGGAAAACTTCAGGGGGACTGTTTTGAAGGGAAAAGTATCGACATTGAAGATTTAATACATACTTGTCCAGAAAATGAAAAGCGTTCTTATTTTTTCATCGTACCTCGTATAAGAAACCTCGATTCGAAAGTTTTTGATGTCAAGTTGATCTTGTACGTACTCTTAACACAGTCCAAAAGTTTTCCAGCAAAGAATCTCACGATCTATACAGAAAAATGTCAGGCTTGTGTTCGGGCGTGAGGGGGAATTTGCATTCATTAAATAAAATGCTAACTGCATAAATTTATCATATCGTTGTACAATGCTACGAAAGCAGGAAAACTAAACGTGAACGCAACAGGAAATAAAGAAATGGCGGAAATTGAAGCCATGATTCTGATGGTTTCAACTTTGCATCGTTGGAATGCAACGAGAATATTTTTTTCGGCACATTGATGCTACAAAAATCTCTGAAATATTTTTGAACATCCTTGTTAGGGATCCATGACCTAAACTTGGAAATAAAGAGTTTATATAGTAATACAATTTCAACACCATTGATTTTGCACGGATCAGAATATCAATGAACTCGCGCTCCTACTCCGGGCAAAACTTTCATCCTAGCAGTCTATTCGTTGTGCAGAGCGTTCACGCTGCTGAATTCAACTTCGAATCCGCGGTCGAGCTCACAGTCTCTAGCGATACACCCGGATACGCTCGTTCTCTCAGGGGACGCACACCCCCACTTTGCACCCGCTCCCTCCCGCTCTCAAGCCTCCCTTTCCCATCGTGTTCCATACTCTATCTTTTAAACGTCGGAGGTCCAACGGTATGAAGGGGAAAAAAGAACTCGAGGATGAAGGGGAGCAGGACGAGGTGAATCTCCTGTTAGTGCTAAGAGAACAGTATGGGATATCTCTCCAGCGAGGTCTCTTTCCCTTAAGGGTCAGAGCCGTGCATCACCCTGCGCTATTCTATAACCAATACCTGGAAGACCAAGCATTGTTTGGTAAAGAGGGGCTGAGTGCATAAAAAGTGTATATATTTCGCTATACTATTTCGAAAAATTGTGATACCAAGTAAAAGTCAACAAGATCCATAATGTAAGACGATTCAGGGAGGTACTCATTTTATTATTAGTAGATCATTAGTTCATGCAATTCAGTTTGGTCGTTTAATTCTATGAGCTAGCCAGCGTAAGCACACGAAGCGCCAAATGGCCGAAAAACAGAGTAACAATTTTATTTAACAGTAAAACAGTTATCACACAATCATAGATAAGAAAATAAAGCATTCTACTAACAATCATATCGGTGTGGTCATCTCTTTTGTATACATGTTTTTCTATACTTAATGAATTGTAAAAAATCACATGTTGGTCCTGCTTGCCAGCATACGTATTTGTTGATTGACGAATTGATTTAGTTGGAAATTTCGCGTTTATGTTTCACTGTTCACGGAACCAGAGTGTACTGCAGATCACTTCACTGCGTTTTTAAAAAGTATTTCCGACTTTGTGACAACCATAAACTGCAATATTTTTGAAACAATAAGTTGCAATACAAAACCCACGGTCTTGAAATGAGGATAGTCGGCAAACAAAAGAAATTTTTAACTTTCATATAAACATTGGGTGCGTGATGATAACGCAATATATCGTAAGACAAAGATAATGCTAGCTTCCGTCTACCAAAGTTGTACAAACTACTAAAGTAAAGGAAAAACACTTAATTCAGCGACATTCCCACCACTTCAGACTCGTTTTTCCCATTTTCGTAGTATGTAGCGTTCCTAAAAATGCTCCTCGCGAACAAAGTGCGATCGCCTTAGTTTTAGACCTAGCACTGCAACTTGTCATTTTGTCATGGCATTCAACGTGTGTCGTTACTTTTGAAAAGGGAGCACTAGCTTTTCATGTTTTTATACTTTGGTTTGCACTTGGATACTACATACTGCCTGGTCGTATCGATGCTTCCTTTAGAATTAAAAATAAAAAAATCCCAATAGCGAACGGGTGATATATTTAAGGTCGATGGGTAATTTAAACAGCAGATCGAGTGGATATCATATGTTTTGCAATATCACCCAATGTCAGCGATGCTAGTGAGCACATAACTAAAAATAAATTTCCCTAAGGCTACAATTCCCCACCATTGCACTTAATTTCAAGACCTGTTCGTAAGACCGTAACAAAACTGCAGTTAAACGCGTGGCCCCAGTGATATTGCTGCTTAGCGCTTAGTTTCGACTCCTGACGGTAGGTTTGCTAGTCGCGACTGTCGGTTAAAATAAACGAATGGCTATAATAGCGCACGGCCCAAAGTGTCTGACTAGACATATGATCGTGTGGTCGAGATTGCCGGGGCCCGACGTGTAACATGCAGTCTCACAGATCTGCTCTGTTTTGCTATACTGAAAATCATGCATTTCTGCCGAAAGCATAACCTTTACAATTATTGCTAGGGGCACTGTTCTCGATTATGAGTTGTTTAAGCGCGCTCGATAACTTTCAAAGACGTTTTTCCAGAGTTGAGGGCTAGATTAATTTGCACTCGAAAGAGGTAGATTTCGTTTCATTCAGGGTGCATCCGGGGACGACTGTACTTAGATATAATCAATATGGCCGGTATAGGTTATATAGTGGTACATAGGCACAGCATGGAGGCTAGAGTCCGAACTCTGCATTCCGATTCGCGCGCAAATTGGTCGGTTTGTTTGGATTGATGCGAATCGATATGCTACGACGTTTGGTCAATCTACAGAAATAAATTCAATAACTAATGTTCCTAACCTCAATTTATTGAGGTTGCGCAGAACTCCTTTTAAGGTACACTTCGCACAAAAATTTAGGGAGCAAGAAAAAAATCCAAATTTTTGGGGGATTTTCAACAGGCTGTAACTCATACAAAAATGGTCGTACAGCAAAAAAAAAAGCAAATTGTAGCTCTAAGTGTCTAGTTTTCGGATCTGAGTTTGAAAATTTTTTTTGAAAATATTTTTCGAGTAATCATAAGAAAACCACAGAAAAAAAAATGTTCGAAATTTTTTTGGTTTTTTTTTAAATCTACGGACGTGGAAATTTTTTTTTCGACTTAACCTCTATATGGACCGGATAGCTTGTTTATTCAGCTTTAATTTGGTTTTTTAAAAATCTCGATACGAGCATTTCTCGCTGAGATATCGGTGTTTGAATGGAATAAGATCATTTTGTCTTTAATTACCAATATCTCAGCAACCAATGATCGCACAGAAATTTTGAGGTTGGTTTCAAAAACTTGAATAAATTCTCTACAAGGATTGGCAATTGAATTTTGAAAAATTTTTTTTTTTTCAATCATTACATGAATTTGAAAAAGCGACCAAAAAAGGGCTTTTTGTGGTTTTTTGGAAAATCAAGCGCCCAATCAAAAATATTGCGGAAACCACTAATGTTAAGTGTGCCTTTTACTGTTCAATATACCCACAAAAACCCTACGAAGTTTCAATTTAATCCAGCCAAGCGTTTTTTTCCCACTTGATCGAATTTTTGAAAAAATTAAAGGAGCAAGAATTTCGCTCTGAAAATGTCATAATTTTTATCAAAAATGAAAAAAAAAATTTTTTTTCATTTTTCTCTCAATTCTGTATTAGTGACTTGGAAAATTTAAGAAAAAAAAAATCGAAAATATTTGAAAAAAAAATTTCAAAATTTGTGAATTTTTTTTTTTTTTTTTTAATTTTTTTTTCAATTGGCCCTAAATTAAAGAAATGTAGTGACTCACTTTCTCACCGATTTTCCTCTTCCGCACTTTAATTTTCCTAGTCACAAATTAATTGAATAAATTAAAAGTTGATACCCCCAAGGCAAGTCGAATATTCGTTCTACGAATATTGGGACAATAATTTTGTCCCAATTGTCCCAATAATTATTGTCCCAATAATTATTGTCCCAATAATTTTGTCCCAATAACTGTTTAGTGTCTAAAAAAAAAAACAGTTTTTCTTAAAACTAACCTGCTTTCTTGGTAATCGAGCCAATCAACAGTTTTTCTCAAAACTACCGTATTTTTTAATTTTTAGAAAAGCAAATTAACTGAGTTTTTGCACGCTTTAGTTTTCTTTTTTTTTTTTCATAATGCCTAGGCGGCATTTATCCGCGCCACAAGTCGCTCAGATAGTGACTCTAGTGGAAGAAGGGTACAATTACCGACAAGTCGGGGATCGTATGGACATTAGTTCATCTGTCGTATCTCGCGCATACAATCGGTATTTGGAAACCGGTGATTATCAACGACGAGTTGGCCAAGGTCGTCGTCGTGCAACAAATCCTCGTGATCCTTACAAAACTAAAGCTTGCAAAAACTCAGTTAAATTGCTTTTCTAAAAATTAAAAAATACGGTAGTTTTGAGCAAAACTGTTGATTGGCTCGATTACCAAGAAAGCAGGTTAGTTTTAAGAAAAACTGTTTTTTTTTAGACACTGTTTAAATTCGCACAAAAAAATTATTGTCCCAATATTCGTAGAACGAATATTCGACTTGCCTTGGGGGTATCAACTTTTAATTTATTCAATTAATTTGTGACTAGGAAAATTAAAGTGCGGAAGAGGAAAATCGGTGAGAAAGTGAGTCGCTACATTTCTTTAATTTAGGGCCAATTGAAAAAAAAATAAAAAAAAATAAAAAAAATTTTTTCAAAAATTTTCGATTTTTTTTTTTCTTAAATTTTCCAAGTCACTAATACAGAATTGAGAGAAAAATGAAAAATTTTTTTTTTTTTTCATTTTTGATAAAAATTATGACATTTTCAGAGCGAAATTCTTGCTCCTTTAATTTTTTCAAAAATTCGATCAAGTGGGAAAAAAAACGGTTGGCTGGATTAAATTGAAAATTCGTAGGGTTTTTGTGGGTATATTGAACAGTAAAAGGCACACTTAACATTAGTGGTTTCCGCAATATTTTTGATTGGGCGCTTGATTTTCCAAAAAACCACAAAAAGCCCTTTTTTGGTCGCTTTTTCAAGTTCATGTAATGATTGAAAAAAATTTTTTTTTTCAAAATTCAATTGCCAATCCTTGTAGAGAATTTATTCAAGTTTTTGAAACCAACCTCAAAATTTCTGTGCGATCATTGGTTGCTGAGATATTGGTAATCAAAGACAAAATGATCTTTTTCCATTCAAACACCGATATCTCAGCGAGAAATGCTCGTATCGAGATTTTTAAAAAACCAAATTAAAGCTGAATAAACAAGCTATCCGGTCCATATAGAGGTTAAGTCGAAAAAAAAAATTTCACGTCCGTAGATTAAAAAAAAACCAAAAAAATTTCGAACATTTTTTTTTGGTGGTTTTCTTACGATTACTCGAAAAATATTTTCAAAAAAAAATTTTCAAACTCAGATCCGAAAACTAGACACTTAGAGCTACAATTTGCTTTTTTTTTTTACTGTACGACCATTTTTGTATGAGTTACAGCCTGTTGAAAATCCCCCAAAAATTTGGATTTTTTTCTTGCTCCCTAAATTTTTGTGCGAAGTAGTACACGCAAAAAATGACCTGAGACAGAAACTCATGTAATTTAATATCAATATTGTCCAGGGCATCCTGCATACGTTTGTCAAATTTTAAATACATTGACCATCCTGTTATTAAGATAATCGCTCTTGAAACTGGCAATTCGGACAAATCTCGGAGAACATCATATTTCTTTTAATAATAAAAAAATGACGAGATAGAAGCTCATGAATAACGATGAAATGATAGATGAATTTTTAATGGTTGTTCTAAAAAAAAATTTGGATTTTTTAAAATGAATCTCAGGACAAACTAATATACTAACGAAATATGTCCGATTTTTTCATATCAGATCACTTCGTCCAAAAGGGCATTGCTCACCGCAAAAAACGTTTTTGACAGGTGCTGCTTCCTGATCATCGGCTGTACATCGATAATAATTCAATATTTTTACATTCCAAAAAATTACTGTGTTCTTCAAATGATACTTTTTCAAATACCTATCTAGTTTTGTAGAAATTTATCATCACGATTTTCTTTTTAAAAACCCCAAAAAATGAGCTGTTCTCGCCTGTTACAACTAGGCATAACCTGTTAAGTGTAGTATATACCTGTCATTTTCACATTTTGTCACACATGATACGAGACGGAAAGAAAGATAGGTAATGTGAACGCAGCGAAGAATGTCACGTGAAAAAAGATCGAAAAGGCACGAAAACGAATATGTAATCAGGTGCTAAACAAAGACGAGCTGAATGAAAACCTAGGGGCAGAATAAATTGTCTAGCAAAGAGCACTGATAACCGATCAAAGGTATATTTTTATTTATTTATTTGCGATATTAAGATATATAACATTTGATATTATCAGTATGCAGAGTGTCTCGGATGGTGCTACAAGCTGAAATATAATTTCCGACGGTACGGATTATGATAAAAATTGATTCAAATAAACGTAGTTCTGTTACAAGAGGCGAAAGGGTAGGGGTGTCGATTTGACCTTGGGTATAATCGCCGAGGTCATGTGAAGGTCAACTTTGAATTTTTTATTAGAACCCTTATTCTTTATAGTCTATTCTTATAGCTTACCTCGAGAGCTTTGCAAATCACTGTGACTTGAAAGTTACAATACCACCGGTATCAGTATTACTGTGGTAGGCCTTGGGTGCGTTTGCGACGAGTTTTCCCCACATCAAAACAGCGAAATTGCCTTTTTACACCCAAGCACAACATATCCACCAGATTTCGTGAAAATCCTTTGCCCCGTCTAGTTAACCTTTACAAATGTATAAACAGATAACTACGAGGGTGGTTCGAAAATTCGATGCAAAAATGACACCTAAAAAAACCCTGAATTTTAAGTATTGTTTTCACAGTCAAAACAAAGTGTATTCTTACAAACTTTTAAGTGTGTTTAATCAACTATTGAATAATACAAAAATATTTTTTGTTGCGAAATTATTAATTTTGTTCTTAAATATTCGCTGGTGTTTATGACGCTGCGCCGTTGGTACCATGAGTTTGTGTACATGCTGGCATCTCCAAATTGTGTCTGAGACAAACCGGACAAATTTTTTCATCATTTTCATATACAAATGTCGTCGATGAACTTTAAAAATCAAATAAAAGTATAAAACTAAAGAAATTGTGCAAGTTTAAGTTAAAGTAATTATTTTCGCGAAAAAAGTCTGATTCTTTATACGACATTTATTGTTTCCTTTCATTTTCTTATTATTTATTTAAGTTCATCAACGATGCACATACGGGTATTCTGACGATCTAGCCGGTCATAAATCAATTTCTAAAACTTGAAGCAGGTGATGAAAAACCGGTCATTATTATTGTTAAATGACTAAAGAATAATAGGCAACCCTTCCCCGTCTCTCATCGGTTGCACCCGCGCCCTAGTTCCAGTCGAAACTTTACCATCGCTGCAAGTGTACGTATCTTTCTCGACTTTCTAAGTTTGACTGTCTCAAAAAGTTCTAAATTGTTACATTTTCTACCAGATTTTTACGCATAAAAAGCATTTTGTTGCATTTCCAGGTTCGTCCCGGTCATAATAGTAGAGGCATAGGTATTTGGGGAGACGACGATGACGTCACAGGTGCGGTGTAGTGGGTATCCCGCGGCGGCGCGTGGTGGGGGTGTCTGGCGGTCGCGGTTGCGTCGCTGTGGCACGTATGGGGAATTAGTGGTGGGGGGAGTCAGCGGTGTCGGAGGGGTGGGGATTGGGCCCTTTTTCGGGAGCTCGTGGCTAAGTGGGGGTGGTTTCGAGCTGTTTTCCGAATAGACTGACTGGTGGTGTCTTCTGTATATATCGAGGACCTGTTTCCCGCTAGAGCAAGCGGGTGGGGGCTCCGCCGCGTGGATCGTATGGGGGAGGAAGGTCTTACACCGTGGGGATAGGGAGCTTCGGGTAAAGAAAACACGCGATGATTTATGTGAATACATGTATCGAAGTTTTTATTCAAAATTTTGTCCATTCATACATATTGTGTGTGTGTGTGTGTGTGTGTGTGTGTGTGTGTGTGTGTGTGTGTGTGTGTGTGTGTGTGTTTGTGTGTGTCTGTGCGTGTGCGTGTGCGTGTGCGCGTGCGCGTGTGCGTGTGTGTGTGTGTGTGTGTGTGTGTACATGCAGATGTGAAAGTCGGCGTCTATCACACCTACTTGAAAAATAAATACTATAGAAATGCTGGATGTGAAATAAAGTCCTCACCTATAAAACTTATTTTATGCAACTGTAGTAACAAAGAGGCGCGCTCTTCCAAAATGTCACTACATCCGGGCTTTGTTTTCATTTCCACAGGTGACACCGAGATATTTATATATGCAAAGTACTCAACAATAATGCGTGGATGCCACCGCACGATTTTTTGTGTGAAAACCCCAGATCTTCCACACTTATACTCCCTTTTAACTGGTTCATTTCGTTTCCATGCCTCCCCACTATTCTTATAGCATTACAATATAAGAACACTATAGTGTGGAACTATAGTGCGCTCCTAAGATAGAGGAAAAATATGGAAAAAAGATTCCCGAATGAAAACGACTTCTACCACCGCGGGCTTTACACTACGAATCGAGCAGTCACTTTTGCCGACATCAACTCTTGAAACTTCCGTTGTGAACTCACGTGAAAATGGCTGAGAAAATTCCACAACTTGAACAAAATCTGCGCGATCAAGCCGCACTTATAAATTCCGTGGAAGAGTATATAGTATGGGAGCAACAATGTGATCAGTGTGTGGAGTCATTGGAAACGAAAAACCGAATTAAACGACCGCGATTATCACTCGGAAATCCGCAATCGCTGATAGCAGGAATCGCTCGTTTAGAAGGTTTAAAAAATGTTCTACGCAGACGATTTTTAGATGCGGGTGCGCGAAACAGTGATCGTGGTTTGATCTAGCGAGAGATTGATACGGCGTTCGAAAATCGTGTCCTGACCGGCTGCGTCATCAATAACAACCATATTGAACCTCGTCAGTTTCTCGAAAAGGCGTGTGGAATGATGCTTTCACACGTGCAAGACATTACCAACAAACACTTCAGTGTAAAAGTGAATACAGTTTTCAATGGTGAATTTGAGTCAGGTGACAAACGTGCAACTAACAGTATCAACACGAAGAACTTTGAACTTTTTACCACATCCAATTTACGTGAGTGGTATGCACAACGAGTTGTTGAGCCTACTCTAGCATCCCTCGAAGATTTTCGAAAACGTGATAGCGGATGGACATTATCGCGGATACTGAACTTAACTTTAAATATCAACAAATACAATCCAATGCGTGTCGGATGCCAAACTGTTTTGTCGCGGGAAATAATCCTGAAGAAAGCGGTGGTGAATATAAAGTCTAAGGATAACGCATGTTTCGCGTGGGCAGTGGTGGCTGCTCTTTATCCAGTGGAAACAAACGTGGATCGAGTAACTTCATATCCACACTATTCAACTGTACTGCATCTTCAGGGGATTGCTTTTCCAATGACTCTCAATCAAATAAAAAAATTTGAATCGCAAAACAATGTTTCCATTAATGTATTTACAACGGAAAAGAAAGGCATCGTTCCAATTCGAATATGCGCCCAAAAACTGGTTAAACACGTCAATTTATTGTACGTGGAGGATTCGTCGGACCACAGCGTGGGACACTTTGTATGGATAAAAAATTTATCCCGGCTCGTGAGCACGCAGCTGAACAAAACAAAAAGGAAAAAACACATCTGCGATCGGTGAGTAACAAGAAGCATACTCGAGAATACACATATGAGCAAGTATGTACTTCAATAATATAATTCTTTCCATCGTTTTGTTATAGGTGTTTGCACTACTTTTACACGGAGGCTAAATTACGATCGCACGAGATGGATTGTGGAAAATCAAACGCCTGTGCCATTCGATTACCTGGTAAAACGGAGAAATGGCTAGCGTTCGAAAACTTTCAACGAAAAGAGCGACTTCCATTTGTGATTTATGCGGATCTCGAGTGCGTTTTGGCAAATGTTGACAACAAAAATGTACAGCAACAGCACGAAGTGTTTAGCGTAGCGTACTACGTACAGTGCTCGTATGACGATTCGTTATCGGGATACTACTCGCGGCGCGATGCCAATTGCATCCCATGGTTTGTTGAGAACCTTAAAAATTTAGCTTTGCGCATCAACGATATTCGATCGGATAGTGTCCCCGTGGTACTTCTAACTCCGGATGAGCGGGCAAAATTTCGAAGCGCTGCTCAATGCCATATATGTGAAAAACCATTTGCCGAAGACGACATACGCGTTCGTGATCATTGCCTTCTGACCGGACGTTACAGAGGTCCCGCCCATTCTAATAGGAAATTTGAATTACCAACGGTATTTTTTCATTCCCGTATTTTTTCATAATTTGTCCGGCTATGGTGCACAGCTCATCATCGAGGAACTGGCCACAGCATTCGCGGGGGAAACCACCGTGCTGCCCATAACTAAAGAGGAATACATTTCTTTTACAAAAACATTTCGTACGGCAGGCAAATCACAACCGATTCAATTACGCTTCGTCGATTCATACAAATTTCTCAATGCAAGTCTGGATGACCTGGCCTCATTTTTGACAATGGACAGACTAAAAATTTTACGTTCGCAATTTCGTGACATAACAAACGATAGTTTCGTCCTATTAACTCGAAAGGGCGTCTTCCCCAATGAATATATCGATAGTGTAAACCGACTGGAAGACTATCACCTACCGCCACGAGACGCATTCTACAGTACTTTGACTGGTGACATTGTAAGTGAGAACGAATACACTCACGCCAAGAATGTATGGGAACGGTTTTCTATTCAAACGTTAGGTGAATATAGTGACTTGTATTTGAAGACCGAAGTTTTGTTGCTGGCCGACGTTTTTGAGAACTTTCGCAATAGCTGTATGGAGCGTTACAGGCTCGACCCCGCTTATTACTACACTCTCCCCGGCTACACATGGGATGCAATGTTGAAACATACATGCGTCAACTTCGAATTGTTCACCGACATTGACATGGTATTATTCGTTGAACGGGGTATACGCGGTGGCCTGAGTCAGTGCTCAAATAGATATGCGCACGCCAATAACAAATACATGGAATCATTCGATCCATCAAGGTCCTCATCATACTTGATGTATTTCGATGTGAATAATTCGTATGGATGGGCAATGTGTCAACCATTGCCCTATGCTGATTTTCGATGGGTCGATGAGTTGTCGACATTCGATTTATCATCTATCGCGCTAGATTCACCGACCGGTTACATTCTTGAGGTTGACTTAGATTACCCGGAATGTCTACACGATGCACACACGGACTTACCGTTTTGTTCAACACATGGTAAACCACCGGGTGGACAATACGAAAAACTGCTTGCAACCGTGTATAACAAGGAACGGTATGTTATTCATTATCGCAATCTGCAGCAGTGTCTACGACACGGTCTCAAAATCACCAAAATTCATAGAATACTCCAATTCTCCCAATCGCCCTGGCTACGAACATATATCGAGCTGAACGCGCAGTTCCGAACCCAAGCAAAGAATAATTTTGAAAAAAATCTCTATAAATTGATGAATAATGCGGTGTTTGGGAAAACAATAGAAAACGTGCGCAATCACGTAGACGTCAAGATTTTAACACGGTGGGAGGGCAGGTACGGTGCAGAAGCAATCATTGCAAAACCAAATTTTCATAGCCGGAGTGTTTTTTCAGAAAACCTTATTGCTGTCGAATTACGCAAGCTCGAGGTGAAATTCAATAAACCAATATATGTGGGTATGTGCATACTCGACATATCGAAGACGTGTTTATATGATTTTCACCATGAGTACATGATGCCTCTGTATAAAGAAAAATGTTCAGTGTTGTACACCGATACGGATAGTCTAATATACAGCATTGAGTGTGAGGATGTGTACGACGACATGAAGCGTAATATCCATCGTTTCGATACGAGCGAGTACCCGGCGAGCCATGGGTATGATATACCGCTTGTCAACAAAAATGTTCCCGGACTTATGAAAGACGAAAATAATGGTCGGATAATGACGGAATTTGTCGGGGTTAGAGCAAAAATGTATGCAGTGCGAGTCGATGGTAAAGACGTTACGAAGAAACTGAAGCGCGATAAGAGTAACATCGGGGTGAGAAAGATCTCCTTCGAGGATTACACGAAATGCTTGTACGACCAGATCGAAATGACTGATCAGCAAGCATCCATACGATCGACGTTGCATGAAGTGTACACCACCAAAGAGACAAAAATTGCTCTAAGTCCGCGCCATGACAAACGGTATATCATACCTGGAACCACGAAAACGTTGCCGTGGGGGCATTATAGGATACAATCGTAGGGTGTATTTTTTTAATTGCAGATAATCTTGTAAAATAATTGTAAAAAAGCTTGTTCTGCAAATAATCAACCCTGTGAGAAACGACGTTTGTAAATTATCGCGTTTGTCTGTTGTATATAATAAATTGGTTCATGAATTTTGCAACTGAGAAAATGAAGGGCCCGCTGTAGTTTGGCGAATCACCTAATTTTTCCTCGCACTCTCCTGATGCGCTTCTACGGGAGAGAGAGAAAGAGAGAGGTGTCATAAAATTTGAAACATTTTTATTGTCCGCTCCACATCAGGTTTGCTCATTCAGCTATTGTGAGTATTGTCGAAAGCTAACCCCATTACAAACATTCGATTATTACGCTGCTACAATACTTTTTCAATGAGATCAATTTCGACATATTCGACATAATTTCGACATATAAGTAGCTCCTGATCGTACAAATCACCTGCAACGGCTCCATCGTTATCGCCCGTCAGATGAAATGCTACAGAGTTCGTGATTTTCTCTCGATATATGGCAAATATTTGCGCTGTCCAGTTCGGTGCGTAATCCTTTCAGAATACACTCTTAGTTTACTGATTCTCAACGCTCTTTATTGTCAATTTTTACTTACATAATGATGCGGTTAAAATTGTTTGAAATGGGGTCCTATGAAAAACATGTTGTTGTGGTAGCTTCTCATTTTCAATGTTGATGCTACTCAGTTTCACCTGCCTCATCGTATAGTGTACAGAATCATCAGACGCGTCTACTAGGTTATCAAGAATACCGATCTATCTATAATTACTACGTAGGCTAAATTGCATTCACATCTTATTCCTCTCTGCACGATTGAAATACTCACAAACGGATGCTTTTAAATTGCTATACCCAGAATACAGGCAAAAATTATACGATTTTATTAGGGTTTTAAAGCGACCATTATAAAAATATTTTCCCTGATCAAAGTGCAAGGTCTGCGGTATACGTCCCCTTGACAAGTGTTGACGTCACTACGGTTCCTGCATCATTACCATTCTTATTTCGTAGGCGTACGGCCGAGGCAAATTTTGAGACAGTATCGATGACGGTTAGGTGAAATTTATGTTTGGAGTTTTTACGCGCGTACGATGAAATATCAACGAGATCAGCTTGCCATGGTTAATCCAAACCGCGAATGTTCACAAGTAAAAGGTCTAGTAGCGTCGAGTTCATCAACGCTTCGCACAACGAACGAGTTTTTTATTTGAAGCACTTAACGTAACGCTACCGACTTTGTCCTTCCGATGTAACACTGGGATGACAGTGGTATACCGCACGAGGCAGTTTGAACGATAATTCGAACCATCTTGCGAGGAGCTCCCACGATCGACGCGGCGGAATCCGACAAGTACTCGAAGCTGTCAATATTTACGCAAAAATCGGCACAAAATCGTGTCAATTATCCACAGACGCTTCAGTTAAGATAGAGCGCATCGTCGCCGTGCAAGGGCTCAAGACACCCGCCAATGAGTTTATACTAAAGGAGATATCCATCACTAAACTTAACGACAGGAACGCTGACCCGCAAAGTAGATATGAATTGAAGGCATATAAAACAATAGTTTATTAATAATAAAATTAAACAATTACATAATCATAGTGTATGCTATGCATTAAACCTTGGTGTGTGTGTGTGTGTGTTTTTATTTTTTTAATTCTTTTATTTTAAATATCCGCAGCGGTAGTCGTTCTGAAACAAACAAAACATGCATTTTTCTTATCAATCTATCAAACACAATGATATTTAGAATGATACTAAAGTAAAAAGATAATACGCACAATCAGCCCTGTATACGTTCAAACAGGTTGGACACATGTCGCGCGTGACAATTTGATGTAGCGGTCCACCGCAGTTGGTGCAAAAGATTCCGCGCATGGCTATAAAGCGTTCGCTGTAGTGACCACGTCTTTTGCGAAGTCCTTCAAACATATCCCGTACATCGAAGTAGCACGAAACACAATACTTTGATCGATGATTTTCGGTAAAGTATATGTAATTCACGCAATATACGGCTTCCCGGTTCAGCCGATTAAGCTGACGCCAGTCCAGTAGGTCCTCTCGCACATCATGGTATTCATCATCTGACCCACCGCCGTATGCGGAATCTGCCTGTTCAATATCACTATCCAGTTCGTCTATTTCAAGCAGTACGATATCGTCACGAGCGATCACTTCTACTTCGTCGTCATAATCGGCGTTGTCAACATCTATTTCGTCGTCACCATCAACGGCGATATCAACAATTTGTAGGTCGTTATCATCGGCGATATCAACAGCTTCTACTTCGTCGTCATTATCCTCGATATCCACCACCTCCATTTCATTATCAACGACTAGATCGATCACTTCACGAATTTGGCTAACCATTATTTCACTTTTCTTCGTTCTGCGACTCTTTCGTTTCAGAATGACACCTCGGAGGTTGGAGACTGGAATGGTGAAAACAGCGTTCGCGATACTTTTTGAAATTTCGGTTTTTGGATCCTCATAGGATTGAGGTATGGTGGGGATGGCCAATAGGACGTGTGCACTTCCCGACTAATTCCTACATGTTGAATAGGAAAACCGTGTACGCGTCCTATTGGCCATCCCCACCATACCTCAATCCTATGAGGATCCAAAAACCGAAATTTCAAAAAGTATCGTGAACGCAGTTTTCACCATTCCAGTCTCCAACCTCCGAGGTGTCATTCTGAAACGAAAGAGTCGCAGAACGAAGAAAAGTGAAATAATGGTTAGCCAAATTCGTGAAGTGATCGATCTAGTCGTTGATAATGAAATGGAGGTGGTGGATATCGAGGATAATGACGACGAAGTAGAAGCTGTTGATATCGCCGATGATAACGACCTACAAATTGTTGATATCGCCGTTGATGGTGACGACGAAATAGATGTTGACAACGCCGATTATGACGACGAAGTAGAAGTGATCGCTCGTGACGATATCGTACTGCTTGAAATAGACGAACTGGATAGTGATATTGAACTGGCAGATTCCGCATACGGCGGTGGGTCAGATGATGAATACCATGATGTGCGAGAGGACCTACTGGACTGGCGTCAGCTTAATCGGCTGAACCGGGAAGTCGTATATTGCGTGAATTACATATACTTTACCGAAAATCATCGATCAAAGTATTGTGTTTCGTGCTACTTCGATGTACGGGATATGTTTGAAGGACTTCGCAAAAGATGTGGTCACTACAGCGAACGCTTTATAGCCATGCGCGGAATCTTTTGCACCAACTGCGGTGGACCGCTACATCAAATTGTCACGCGCGACATGTGTCCAACCTGTTTGAACGTATACAGGGCTGATTGTGAGTATTATCTTTTTACTTTAGTATCATTCTAAATATCATTGTGTTTGATAGATTAATAAGAAAAATGCATGTTTTGTTTGTTTCAGAACGACTACCGCTGCGGATATTTAAAATAAAAGAATTAAAAAAATAAAAACACACACACACACACACACCAAGGTTTAATGCATAGCATACACTATGATTATGTAATTGTTTAATTTTATTATTAATAAACTATTGTTTTATATGCCTTCAATTCATATCTACTTTGCGGGTCAGCGTTCCTGTCGTTAAGTTTAGTGATGGATATCTCCTTTAGTATAAACTCATTGGCGGGTGTCTTGAGCCCTTGCACGGCGACGATGCGCTCTATCTTAACTGAAGCGTCTGTGGATAATTGACACGATTTTGTGCCGATTTTTGCGTAAATATTGACAGCTTCGAGTACTTGTCGGATTCCGCCGCGTCGATCGTGGGAGCTCCTCGCAAGATGGTTCGAATTATCGTTCAAACTGCCTCGTGCGGTATACCACTGTCATCCCAGTGTTACATCGGAAGGACAAAGTCGGTAGCGTTACGTTAAGTGCTTCAAATAAAAAACTCGTTCGTTGTGCGAAGCGTTGATGAACTCGACGCTACTAGACCTGTTACTTGTGAACATTCGCGGTTTGGATTAACCATGGCAAGCTGATCTCGTTGATATTTCATCGTACGCGCGTAAAAACTCCAAACATAAATTTCACCTAACCGTCATCGATACTGTCTCAAAATTTGCCTCGGCCGTACGCCTACGAAATGAGAATGGTAATGATGCAGGAACCGCAGTGACGTCAACACTTGTCAAGGGGACGTATACCGCAGACCTTGCACTTTGATCAGGGAAAATATTTTTATAATGGTCGCTTTAAAACCCTAATAGAATGGTATAATTTTTGCCTGTATTCTGGGTATAGCAATTTAAAAGCATCCGTTTGTGAGTATTTCAATCGTGCAGAGAGGAATAAGATGTGAATGCAATTTAGCCTACGTAGTAATTATAGATAGATCGGTATTCTTGATAACCTAGTAGACGCGTCTGATGATTCTGTACACTATACGATAAGGCAGGTGAAACTGAGTAGCATCAACATTGAAAATGAGAAGCTACCACAACAACATGTTTTTCATAGGGCCCCATTTCAAACAATTTTAATCGCATCATTATGTAAGTAAAAATTGACAATAAAGAGCGTTGAGAATCAGTAAACTAAGAGTGTATTCTGAAAGGATTACGCACCGAACTGGACAGCGCAAATATTTGCCATATATCGAGAGAAAATCACGAACTCTGTAGCATTTCATCTGACGGGCGATAACGATGGAGCCGTTGCAGGTGATTTGTACGATCAGGAGCTACTTATATGTCGAAATTATGTCGAATATGTCGAAATTGATCTCATTGAAAAAGTATTGTAGCAGCGTAATAATCGAATGTTTGTAATGGGGTTAGCTTTCGACAATACTCACAATAGCTGAATGAGCAAACCTGGTGTGGAGCGGACAATAAAAATGTTTTAAATTTTATGACACCTCTCTCTTTCTCTCTCTCCCGTAGAAGCGCATCAGGAGAGTGCGAGGAAAAATTAGGTGATTCGCCAAACTACAGCGGGCCCTTCATTTTCTCAGTTGCAAAATTCATGAACCAATTTATTATATACAACAGACAAACGCGATAATTTACAAACGTCGTTTCTCACAGGGTTGATTATTTGCAGAACAAGCTTTTTTACAATTATTTTACAAGATTATCTGCAATTAAAAAAATACACCCTACGATTATATCCTATAATGCCCCCACGGCAACGTTTTCGTGGTTCCAGGTATGATATACCGTTTGTCATCGCGCGGACTTAGAGCAATTTTTGTCTCGTTGGTGGTGTACACTTCATGCAACGTCGATCGTATGGATGCTTGCTGATCAGTCATTTCGATCTGGTCGTACAAGCATTTCGTGTAATCTTCGAAGGAGATCTTTCTCACCCCGATGTTACTCTTATCGCGCTTCAGTTTCTTCGTAACGTCTTTACCATCGACTCGCACTGCATACATTTTTGCTCTAACCCCGACAAATTCCGTCATTATCCGACCATTATTTTCGTCTTTCATAAGTCCGGGAACATTTTTGTTGACAAGCGGTATATCATACCCATTGCTCGCCGGGTACTCGCTCGTATCGAAACGATGGATATTACGCTTCATGTCGTCGTACACATCCTCACACTCAATGCTGTATATTAGACTATCCGTATCGGTGTACAACACTGAACATTTTTCTTTATACAGAGGCATCATGTACTCATGGTGAAAATCATATAAACACGTCTTCAATATGTCGAGTATGCACATACCCACATATATTGGTTTATTGAATTTCACCTCGAGCTTGCGTAATTCGACAGCAATAAGGTTTTCTGAAAAAACACTCCGGCTATGAAAATTTGGTTTTGCAATGATTGCTTCTGCACCGTACCTGCCCTCCCACCGTGTTAAAATCTTGACGTCGACGTGATTGCGCACGTTTTCTATTGTTTTCCCAAACACCGCATTATTCATCAATTTATAGAGATTTTTTTCAAAATTATTCTTTGCTTGGGTTCGGAACTGCGCGTTCAGCTCGATATATGTTCGTAGCCAGGGCGATTGGGAGAATTGGAGTATTCTATGAATTTTGGTGATTTTGAGACCGTGTCGTAGACACTGCTGCAGATTGCGATAATGAATAACATACCGTTCCTTGTTATACACGGTTGCAAGCAGTTTTTCGTATTGTCCACCCGGTGGTTTACCACGTGTTGAACAAAACGGTAAGTCTGTGTGTGCATCGTGTAGACATTCCGGGTAATCTAAGTCAACCTCAAGAATGTAACCGGTCGGTGAATCTAGCGCGATAGATGATAAATCGAATGTCGACAACTCATCGACCCATCGAAAATCAGCATAGGGCAATGGTTGACACATTGCCCATCCATACGAATTATTCACATCGAAATACATCAAGTATGATGAGGACCTTGATGGATCGAATGATTCCATGTATTTGTTATTGGCGTGCGCATATCTATTTGAGCACTGACTCAGGCCACCGCGTATACCCCGTTCAACGAATAATACCATGTCAATGTCGGTGAACAATTCGAAGTTGACGCATGTATGTTTCAACATTGCATCCCATGTGTAGCCGGGGATCGTGTAGTAATAAGCGGGGTCGAGCCTGTAACGCTCCATACAGCTATTGCGAAAGTTCTCAAAAACGTCGGCCAGCAACAAAACTTCGGTCTTCAAATACAAGTCACTATATTCACCTAACGTTTGAATAGAAAACCGTTCCCATACATTCTTGGCGTGAGTGTATTCGTTCTCACTTACAATGTCACCAGTCAAAGTACTGTAGAATGCGTCTCGTGGCGGTAGGTGATAGTCTTCCAGTCGGTTTACACTATCGATATATTCATTGGGGAAGACGCCCTTTCGAGTTAATAGGACGAAACTATCGTTTGTTATGTCACGAAATTGCGAACGTAAAATTTTTAGTCTGTCCATTGTCAAAAATGAGGCCAGGTCATCCAGACTTGCATTGAGAAATTTGTATGAATCGACGAAGCGTAATTGAATCGGTTGTGATTTGCCTGCCGTACGAAATGTTTTTGTAAAAGAAATGCATTCCTCTTTAGTTATGGGCAGCACGGTGGTTTCCCCCGCGAATGCTGTGGCCAGTTCCTCGATGATGAGCTGTGCACCATAGCCGGACAAATTATGAAAAAATACGGGAATGAAAAAATACCGTTGGTAATTCAAATTGCAGTTAGAATGGGCGGGACCTCTGTAACGTCCGGTCAGAAGGCAATGATCACGAACGCGTATGTCGTCTTCGGTAAATGGTTTTTCACATATATGGCATTGAGCAGCGCTTCGAAATTTTGCCCGCTCATGCGGAGTTAGAAGTACCACGGGGACACTATCCGATCGAATATCGTTGATGCGCAAAGCTAAATTTTTAAGGTTCTCAACAAACCATGGGATGCAATTGGCATCGCGCCGCGAGTAGTATCCCGATAACGAATCGTCATACGAGCACTGTACGTAGTACGCTACGCTAAACACTTCGTGCTGTTGCTGTACATTTTGGTTGTCAACATTTGCCAAAACGCACTCGAGATCCGCATAAATCACAAATGGAAGTCGCTCTTTTCGTTGAAAGTTTTCGAACGCTAGCCATTTCTCCGTTTTACCAGGTAATCGAATGGCACAGTCGTTTGATTTTCCACAATCCATCTCGTGCGATCGTAATTTAGCCTCCGTGTAAAAGTAGTGCAAACACCTATAACAAAACGATGGAAAGAATTATATTATTGAAGTACATACTTGCTCATATGTGTATTCTCGAGTATGCTTCTTGTTACTCACCGATCGCAGATGTGTTTTTTCCTTTTTGTTTTGTTCAGCTGCGTGCTCACGAGCCGGGATAAATTTTTTATCCATACAAAGTGTCCCACGCTGTGGTCCGACGAATCCTCCACGTACAATAAATTGACGTGTTTAATCAGTTTTTGGGCGCATATTCGAATTGGAACGATGCCTTTCTTTTCCGTTGTAAATACATTAATGGAAACATTGTTTTGCGATTCAAATTTTTTTATTTGATTGAGAGTCATTGGAAAAGCAATCCCCTGAAGATGCAGTACAGTTGAATAGTGTGGATATGAAGTTACTCGATCCACGTTTGTTTCCACTGGATAAAGAGCAGCCACCACTGCCCACGCGAAACATGCGTTATCCTTCGACTTTATATTCACCACCGCTTTCTTCAGGATTATTTCCCGCGACAAAACAGTTTGGCATCCGACACGCATTGGATTGTATTTGTTGATATTTAAAGTTAAGTTCAGTATCCGCGATAATGTCCATCCGCTATCACGTTTTCGAAAATCTTCGAGGGATGCTAGAGTAGGCTCAACAACTCGTTGTGCATACCACTCACGTAAATTGGATGTGGTAAAAAGTTCAAAGTTCTTCGTGTTGATACTGTTAGTTGCACGTTTGTCACCTGACTCAAATTCACCATTGAAAACTGTATTCACTTTTACACTGAAGTGTTTGTTGGTAATGTCTTGCACGTGTGAAAGCATCATACCACACGCCTCTTCGAGAAACTGACGAGGTTCAATATGGTTGTTATTGATGACGCAGCCGGTCAGGACACGATTTTCGAACGCCGTATCAATCTCTCGCCAGATCAAACCACGATCACTGTTTCGCGCAGCCGCATCTAAAAATCGTCTGCGTAGAACATTTTTTAAACCTTCTAAACGAGCGATTCCTGCTATCAACGATTGCGGATTTCCGAGTGATAATCGCGGTCGTTTAATTCGGCTTTTTGTTTCCAATGACTCCACACACTGATCACATTGTTGCTCCCATACTATATACTCTTCCACGGAATTTATAAGTGCGGCTTGATCGCGCAGATTTTGTTCAAGTTGTGGAATTTTCTCAGCCATTTTCACGTGAGTTCACAACGGAAGTTTCAAGAGTTGATGTCGGCAAAAGTGACTGCTCGATTCGTAGTGTAAAGCCCGCGGTGGTAGAAGTCGTTTTCATTCGGGAATCTTTTTTCCATATTTTTCCTCTATCTTAGGAGCGCACTATAGTTCCACACTATAGTGTTCTTATATTGTAATGCTATAAGAATAGTGGGGAGGCATGGAAACGAAATGAACCAGTTAAAAGGGAGTATAAGTGTGGAAGATCTGGGGTTTTCACACAAAAAATCGTGCGGTGGCATCCACGCATTATTGTTGAGTACTTTGCATATATAAATATCTCGGTGTCACCTGTGGAAATGAAAACAAAGCCCGGATGTAGTGACATTTTGGAAGAGCGCGCCTCTTTGTTACTACAGTTGCATAAAATAAGTTTTATAGGTGAGGACTTTATTTCACATCCAGCATTTCTATGGTATTTATTTTTCAAGTAGGTGTGATAGACGCCGACTTTCACATCTGCATGTACACACACACACACACTCACACACACACACACACACACACACACACACACACACACACACACACACACAATATGTATGAATGGACAAAATTTTGAATAAAAACTTCGATACATGTATTCACATAAATCATCGCGTGTTTTCTTTACCCGAAGCTCCCTATCCCCACGGTGTAAGACCTTCCTCCCCCATACGATCCACGCGGCGGAGCCCCCACCCGCTTGCTCTAGCGGGAAACAGGTCCTCGATATATACAGAAGACACCACCAGTCAGTCTATTCGGAAAACAGCTCGAAACCACCCCCACTTAGCCACGAGCTCCCGAAAAAGGGCCCAATCCCCCCCCCCCCCCCTCCCCTCCGACACCGCTGACTCCCCCCACCACTAATTCCCCATACGTGCCACAGCGACGCCACCGCGACCGCCAGACACCCCCACCACGCGCCGCCGCGGGATACCCACTACACCACACCTGTGACGTCATCGTCGTCTCCCCAAATACCTATGCCTCTACTCATAATTTAAACTGTTATTACGAGATGATAGTTTGTACAAAATAATCATCATCAAATCAGTCGCACTTATCGGCACTTTTTCAAGTCAGGGGTGAACAACCATGATAGTGAAAAGAATAGAGAATTTATATTTGGGCGGAGTGTAACCTTGATATTATAAATAGGCTATTACTAAATTCCGATCCACTGATCACTAGTATGAGACCAAACCCCCAAAAAAATTAATGCCGTTCACGAAGGATGCAATTGAATTGTTGATTCCCGCTGAACCTGATTCTGAAGATGACTCACATGGAACATCATTTAAGTATCCGCCGTCGATTTTGTTGAAACGCATATATGTCATAAAGCATTGAAAACGATTAGACAGTTATTTTATTAATCTGCGGAAAAACGGTTTAAAGGGGGGAAACCACCCCTCAAAGAAAGATGTATCGAGGGGTGGTTATGCAGTTTCATCCACAAGCAGTCAACCGATCTGAATGAAACAAAAACCAAAATTCTTCTGATGTAAACCGATGAAAAATGCACTATAGAATAATTGAAAAAAATGAAATGAAGATTTGACACGCCTTTCTTTGAAGGATTGTTTTTGCCCTTAAAAACGTCAGCCCCGGATCTACGATTTTTCCGAGCCTGGGCAAAACCTTGACATTGGCGCCCCTCCCCTCCAGCATTTGAGATTAAGGGGAGAGATCTCTTTAGGCGCCCGAGAATAAGTCATTTTTCATGATTTAAAAAGAAATGTGATAAGATAATCGCATCATTTTAAAATGTTGGCATTATCTTATTACAACTTTCAAGTGGTAAAACTTTTTTTTCTTTTTCAAACAAAACAAAATAGCGGCGTTTTAAGGTATTCCTTTAGGGGTCTTTTGAAAAACTGCTCATGGTATGGCTCAAAAAGTTATTGATCGATCTGGCTGAAATTTTGGGCCGTTTCTCACTATAACATCATTGGAAGGATATACCTATAAATTATTAAAAGGTATAAAATTGAAAATTAAGTAGACTTTGTAATCAAATCTTCATAATTTTTACCATTTTCTCGACAATTTTTACCCCGAAAAAGTAATTTATTTACGCGATAACCTTGAAACTTTAGGTATATCCTTCCAATAGTCTTAAAGTGAGAAGTCTGGCAAAATATCAGCCAGATCGATCAATAACTTGTTGAGCTATAACACGAGCAGTTTTTCAAAAGACGCCTAAAGGAATACCTCATTAAAGTTCGTTTCCTAGGCAGTTTTATTTTCGTTAGCTACGATCACAACGCCATTGAAACTCACCAAAGCGCCCTGGATGTTAGACGCTTTAGTGAAACAAGTTTTTTCAACCACAAGAAATTGGCGCCCCCTTAAATTGCCGCCCGGGGCAGGTACCCCGGTTTGCCCCCCCCCCTAGATCCGGGGGTGAAAAACGTTTTTGGACAAATAAAAAAAATACTACTACTACAAAGTCTAATAGCTTTCAATGTTTTATCACATATATGAATTTCAACAAAATCACTTAAGTGATATTCCTTGTCAGGTACAGATTCGGAGGACGTTCCTGAAGACACAGAGTGAGCAGGACGAAAACGAGCCATAGCACTAATCATCACCTTAGTCATATGAATTATATTACGTTTTGTTTCAGCGAAAAATCAAAATTTAAGCTAAAAAGATAGTTTTATTTTTTTTTTCTATAAAACCCAATATTTTAAGGCACATTCATCGCAAAACTCTTCCTATAGCTTAAAGTAAATTAGAGAGTAATTACAAATTTAAAAATAACAAGAAATAATTTTGACCGTCTAGATTGGCAAAATACCCCTATGTGCGATGGTTGGTTATTACGTAATTACAAAACCTTAGAGGAAGTCAATTGGTCGAAAAGAACTTTTTTAGTCGTGTGCACAAGTGTCAAAAACGTACCTTCGAGAAAAACGTGTTTCAAGTTTTCGATACACAAAAGTTGTAGTTATTAAAAAACTTACCACAGTCGGAGATTAATCTGTTAAATAAAAGTTCTGAGCAAGATTCGAACCCCGTACTCTGGGTTGCCAACCAAGCGCTTTGCCGCTGCGCCACACTCATACGCTTGGCGATATGCATAATTTACGGGGATAAGAGCGGCGCATGAAACTTTGGCGTCGTTTTTCTCCAAAACCAGGGCGCAATCGAAAGAATTTCTTTAGCTGGTACGGGTGGGGGTAAAAATGTCGAATGACCAAATATAGAACGACAAACATTTCGAAACGACAGAATTATGAACTCTCAAAATAACGAAGGTTAAATCATTCGAAATTTTATCTTTCGACTGATAAAAAAATCGAATGACTATAAATCGAACCATTATTTATTGGAGAGGTAATTTATTCGAAAACGAATATTCAGATTGTCTGAAATTCGGAACATAAAAGTACAGAATCGAAAAATGTAGAACACCCATATCTCCGAAACAGAAAATAGCGATTGCCTAATATGCGTAATACCGTCTATGGCGAAAAGCAATATATCGAAACGCAAAATGTCGATGGCCCGAAATGTCGAACGCCGAAAGGTCGAAAGGCCAAAATGGCGAACGTGGTGGGGCCCGTCACGTGGGATGACTGTCTTACGATATTTTAGACTACAGACCGCCAGCGCCATCTCGCAGCTTCACTCTGAGGCGCAAGTGACGTATTGCTCGATTCGCCATTCGAGCCGTTCTACATTTTGACCCTCCGCGATTTCAACCACTCGACTTTTCGGCCGTTCGCTTTAATGATTTTCTGCATTGTGAACCATCGCCATTTTTTTAATTCGGAGAATTGTCGTCTCGAATTATTTGGTGTTATGCATACAGACCCATCGATTTTATGTTTTTCGATATTTTATTAAATCTGATTTTTGTTTTTCGCTACATATCAACTTCCGAGATGTTCATATTCGTTATTGTTATTTTCGACTTCACAGACTCTAGTAAGATTGATCTATCTATATTCGAACATTCGTCATTTTCGAATTCGACATTTTGGCCTGATGAGGAGCATGAGTTATTATCACTGGACCATGAATTAATAGTTTGTGCACCGAAGTAGGCATGGAGTACCAAGGGTATAATGCAACGGTCTTTCTTGCCGTTTCAATAGCATACTGTTCAAATCTTTCACAGTTTATCTCGTGGCCACACGATATAACTTGTAGGATTACGTACAAGCGTTTAATAACTTCTTCGTTGACCCCCGTTATCGCAGCGGAAACCGTCGAATTTTCAAAGAATCGCCGAGCTGTGTTGCCATCATTGCTGCTGCCGTATCCAGGCTTTGGGCGATCGATATTTAGACCCAATTGCTTCTTGAATCCTTCTTGAATGGCCCTCTTGCGTTCCTGGGTAATTTTTTTTTCTTCGGCACTTCGAGCTTGCCATTTTTTAATGCCGAGTTTGTAAGACACGTGTAAGCAATACTCGAAGCACCGTATCCACGCATGCAGCGTCGACAATCCGAACTTCAAATTTACTTCATTGATTTCCCTTTGCAATACAGTGTCGATGGCATTGAAATCTTTGCTGGTTGCTCCACACAAATAGCACCGTTGAGCAGATTTCGTCAATGATACAGCGTTGCAAACTTTACCATCTATCATGGTGAACAACAACTTGTACATTACGGAGATTTCTTTTCCATCTATTACACTTTCGAATGGACGAAGTGACTTTATTTGTTCTTCAACAATTTGGACTTCATTAAGTGTTGACTCTGTGTCTTCGCGTAGAAACAGTAGTCTAAGCGGTCTACAAAATCGTGGAGACGAGGGTCTGGGGTTCTTCCAAACAACTATTTCTTCCTTCGATTGTTGATCATAACACACGAGTTGTAATGGCACGACTGAAGTAAAGAATACATGCGCATCAGATTTGCTGTCATCACTGAACGTCTGCTTATATTCACTTTGCCCAGAACTTCCATCGCAACCCCACTTGCAAATCAAGTCCATTTTACGAACATTATCTGGAGTCAATCTTTGAATGAGTACATTTTGGACGAGTAAAATACGTTCAACTGTATGATCTAATAGTGCCTGTAGTTGGACTTCTGCACTACTCTCTGTAATCCTGATTGCATCACGTGGTGGATAATAACGCTTTTTTGCTTTCATCACTTTTTCGTAAGACGGATATAGCTTACAGTTATTTTCCTTCCCTAATCTTCTCATTCCCTGGTAAGTACTCTTGGAGAATTTATATTCAATCATAGCGGAAAGTGCAGCCTCTTCGGATAAAGTAATTTCATCCGTTGCTGAGTAAGCTTTACGATACTTGGAAGCTCTTAAAGGACTCGTCATTGTTACGTCCTTAATAACTTTTGCGGCGTCGGATTGTCCTGAAGAGCGAAGGCTCATCTGAGTAGCGTATGCTAACTCGACCGAGTTGAACGATGTATGAATATCTTGGGTCTTCCTTCGTTTAGATCTTTCACTGGACATTGTAAACTCAAGGGACGGGCGGCCGCCCGTATTACCCGGGCTTGTTACTACAGTGTCTGTAGGTGCGGTAAAACATACCTGCTTGCTAAGCCATTCACCGTTATTCTTGAAAAATACACAGGATTTTCTGTGAGCTTGTTGCCACCTCGTTCTCATTTGATTGAAGAGTATCGAAAAAGTCTGTTTCGAGTCCTCAGGCACTACAACTGTACGTCCGGTGTCCTTGGAAATTTTTTCTACCATAAATTCGATCAAGGAAGCGAATTTATCGGATAAATGCTCGCTGATTATCAGAAATACTTCTTTCCTTGTCAGCACCAATTCTTTGTAACCGGATCCTGTAATAAAGACATAAAATTGTAGAAAATTGGTGTTAAAGGAAAAGATAAAATTTTCAATTAATACAAAAACTTGAACAATGTACATTATTTTACCAAATAAATAACCGCAATAATTGAAATAATTTTAAAAAAATTAGACAGAAAATATTGACATGGATTTGGTTAAAAGAAAGCTTTGCTTACTATATAATATATATATATTCAAATATTTTATTTGAATGTTATAACATTTCATTCATATTTAAGAAATTTTTATGTGGTTGATTTTAATATGTATATATATATATGCATACGTATATATCATAATTAAATCACAGAAAATTTATATATATATATATATACACATACATATATATTAAAATAATTTATTTCAAGCGTATAACAGCCGTCTTGTCCGTTATGATGCTACTTCACCCATTCTCAGGTAGAGGCGCAGAGGCTGCTCAATAGTGCCGCGTGCACGCTCGGCTACCGCACGATGCGAAAAAAATCATAACGGACAAGACGCACGTTTTCCGCAGGTAACTCTTGTAAATTTCGAAAGCTTATACATTAAACTAAAGGCCGAGACTAGGAGCTTTGCAAAATGTGACAAAATATATAACTTTTCGGACCGTTGAAAATATAAGTTTTCAAAATTATTCAATTTTATTTATGCCGAAGGCTATACTACATTTCAATCATTTATACATAAACTTTAGATTCAACCGATGTAAAAACATGTTCTACATACCTCCAGAAGTCGTATCCATGTTGCAGAATTTAAATTAAACCCGTCACTTTAAAGTTATGGGTTTTTGAAGTCAGCGTTATTTTCGTCTGTTCAGCGCGTGACACGTACACTCTTCACGAACACTAACTGCCAACTGACGCTGCGGCGCAGGTATACACTTAAAGGGCTTTCCCTTCCACAATAGAATGCAGTTACTAGTCCTCTACCTGAATGACTACTCAACTGACCCTATTTCGAAAATTTATTTTTTGGGGTTTTGGCCAGGTTTTTGGGCTTTTCTCCTACTGTGTGACGCGCTGTCGTTCCCTTTACCAATCTATACATATAACTACCGACATTCTTCGCATACCCGTGAAAAATTTGCCGGAGCTTAAGATGCGGGCGACGCCTGGTACGATATTCAGCACCAACCACTAATACCCGTGTTGGTCCATTATACAGGCCAATGATTTGGCCATGATTCTGCCAGTGCTCATTTGAAGCATGGCAAACCAACGAACACCCTTGGGCCAAATATCGATTACCAACTGTCAGCCAACTATCGGGTCCCAGTACTGGCCCCGGACATGGGCCAATCAGTTGACCATGGGTTTGCCAGTCTCGAATTGAAGCTCGGCACACCATCGAAAAGCCAACGCTGGGCCAGTACTAATTAATGACTGTCGGCCAATTGTCGGGGCGAGCGCACGCCCTGAGTCTGAGCCAATCGTTTGACCGTGGTTTTGCCAATGCTTATTTTTAGCATGGCAAACTGACGAATTGCCAATCCTGGCCCAACACTGGCTTTGAACGGTATAGTCCATACATATATACAAGAATGCTTCTTCACGTATATTATTATTATATATTTTGTATTATCGCTGCATGCAATTTTCTACGTCTTGTGATAATAAAAACTCATAATTACTGTTATCTGAAATTCACTTTATTAAAAATAAAATTAATTTATACTAAAGTTTTGTGGTTTATTTAAAAAATGCCGAGTTATTATCATAGTATTAAGAAACGTCGAGTGTTAAAACGACGACAAAAATTAGAACACTCTTTACAGCAGGTTGGGATCAGAGGCAACAAAACAAAAAGACAAGTAGATAGTGAAACAAATTTGGAAACATTGCACGAACAAGTGATTGTGCATAACGATGTTAGTGAATCCTTTTTCACGGGTAGATCTATACAACTTTAGGCATAGATTCTTCAAGAGCTCTCTTACAGATGTGGAAAAAAAACCGGAAATTTTGACGATGCACATGTATGCCCGTAGTCTCTTTTTAGGCTTGTACACTTCGTACAACTCCGCTCGACTTTGTTCATCCCTTTCGAATAATAGGATTGGTCCAACTGCAAAATAGGTATTCGTTTGCGCAATCAATTTCTCGTTCGAATAAAATCTCCTTCCCGCCTGCCATTTTTCCACGTTAGAGGATAGGCAGTAAACCGCGGGAGCCAAACCTGGAGAATAGGGGATGCTAACCGATCTGAAACCGTAACTACATTAATTTTGCGGTCACAACTCCTGGGGAGTAAGCTGGTGCGTTCTTGGAAATGAGTTGACTTGCTCGATTCGAAGGAACGCCAATCGCAGAGTAACAGGCCGACGTAGCTGAAACTTGGTTTGATTCCTACAAGAGACTGAAAATAACCCTGATACACGCCAGTCGTGCTATCTCTCTGCCGTTGCCCGGTCTTTCCAAACCACCCTCGTAATGCTTGTGTAATAGTGTAGCACAGAGTAGAATACAGCATAAACTGTGGCTTTTATTCACTAGACCTTACCTATCGTTTTCCAGGCTTCTTTCCTCCTTCCCCCGTCGTCGCCCTCTTTCTTCGATGCCTCCTTCTTTTCTTCTTGCTTTCGTTCCTCTCGAGGCTTCTTCTCTCACACTCCACTTCTCTTTCTCAGCTTGTCTCTTATTTGCATCGACAGTTCTTTACATACGGTATCTGTACGACAGGATACTACTATATACGCTCCGATATGTAATCCCCGTATACTTAATCCACGCTCGCGCTGGTGTTAGAAACGCTGGTGGTAATGAGGCGACTGCCGTTCCGCCGACGGGCCTACTCAGTGACGGATTTATGATGCTCCGAGTAAACCGACGGATAAGGATGGTCCGGCTCCCAAACGAAAAAAAGACGCACGTTAAATCCAACTGTGATATCGGGACCATTCAGATTTATTGATCGTTTTTGTCTCGTGAATCGAAAACCTGCGTGAAACCGCCCGCGTTTCTTCCAACTCCATCCTTTCAGGCGGTGAAAACTTGATCAGCTTGCTGCTCAACATGACTAGTGATCTTTAAAAAAATATGAACTCCTTTTGCACAAGAAACAGAAGCAGAAACCATTGTCCACTGCTTCGATAATTAACAATGGAAGTTGCACCATTAATAATCATTACTAGGGTAATAATTGATAGAAACCATTATCGCTTACTAATCTCGGATTCTTTCACTTATTTAGAGTGTAATGGATAACCTTTTACGTTTCCATTATTTCTTACTGAAGTGATGGATCCATTTCTAAATGTCCAAATGGTGTTTGCGGTTCTATTCCTTTGTATGAAAAAAAAGAAGATCGAACTCGGTTTTTGGAAAATGGACGTTTACTTTACGCGTTAAAGGAGGTTGGACCGTTAGCCATAATCCAAGGTTAAATTTAATAAAAAATACATGTTATTGTTTACACTGTACTGAGTTTTTACGAATTTTTTGAACTTTTTTCACCACCAAACACCAGAGATAAAAAATAGTTTAATGTATGTAATTTAACGTGCGGTTAGATGGGTAAGACTTCCACATTAATGGTTATGTAATTTTTATTGTTATTTAGCACCAAGATAAACCATTTTTAACAACGGATTAACGTAAACTGAACCTTTGTGAACATTTAGAAAAAAAATTCTCATCTTGCCCATCGTAAACCATGGGCGAATAATCTCGTGACGTAAATATGAATGGGCATAATTATTAATTACTCAAAATTTCATTGTGAATTGTATAAAACATTCGTTGTCGTAGTTTTTTCATAATAATCATCGATAATGTTATGCTTTTTCAAGTTGGTAGTAACACAAAAGTTTTTCTACTTTACGTAATAAAAATGTTAAAATGCATAATTTTGCCCTTTAATTATACATTTAAAAAAATAGCGTATATAGAATAAATCTGTACCTCGTATGCATTTTTGTGAGGTCCATTGAAAAAAAAATGAAGAAACCGTCATTTGACTCAACTGAATCGCTCCAACCTCCTTAAACAGACATTATATTGGATCGCCCGGAAATTCCTGTTGATTTTTAACTCTTAAATAAAAGCGAAAAAACTGAAAGAAATTTCTGGATAACCAAACACTTTACCGGGTTGAAAAAAATAGATTTCGCCGTTGTCTTATTCGAAAAATATATCTTCGAGAATATGCCCTTAAATTTTTAGGGGAATTCCCAATATTTTCAAAGTTACTGACCTGGGAGCCGGCTCACCTTTCCCAGGCGTTAGTACTTTTTATATACAAAAGTTTGGTATAAGAAACTTTAAAATCTTGTTTTGACCTGGCGGACACAATTTAAAAAAAAAAATATACATTCAATTGGTTTGACATTTTAACACATTATTCAATATATCTGTGGCCATTAAATGAAACACGGGCCTGACTGTTTATCAACATCCTTTTTTCATCATAAAAAGACGCAACAAAGTTTTTTTTTCTTCTAATTTTTGAATGGCCGCCGATTTTTAATTTTTCCGGTAAACGTTTCTTATGCAATAGCAGTTTATACGCAAATTGAGATTTATTTTGTATTTTCCGCACAGATCATTTCGACGAACACAATCATGTACTTTTTGGAGGCGTTTTGTCAATCGAAACAAATTCGTACAATAAACTCGAAAAAAAAAACTAGAATAAACTCGAAAAAACATTGAGATTTTTTAAAATATAATTTCAAAATACTACAATATGATATCATAGTTTCAAATAACGGCGTTATTATTTTTCCATGTGAAGAAAATCTGGAAATCAGACCAACTTTTCCAACAGAAAATAGAATATCCCCTTAATAAATCCGTGGTCATTTTATTTGCAGGTCCGACGAGGACGACCCGAGTGGCTTAAAGTACAGGAGGATAGACGACGAGAACGTTCAGGACAAGGAGCGATTCGCCAGGTTCGTGTTACAGAGTGTATCACATTGTTTATTTATCTTACGAAACGCTGGTGTGAAAGCCCGCGAGAATAATTGAAAACCCCATCGAGCGGCGCAAATCAAGAGTGGAAAGTTCTGATCTTTCTCATTTCGAATCTGTTTCTTGTGGTCTAACTTACCACGTAATGGTTTCGATGAAGTTTTTTCCGCTTGTTTCTTTCGCGGTTTCACGACTCGTTAAGCCGATTCGATCGTTTCTTGAGCTATTAGGTAACTTGAAATATATCAATCGTTCTCGAATCACGCCGAATCTATTTTTCTTGTAAGATCGCGTATATGCGCAAGTAAAACGTGGAATTTAGAACGGCATTTTATTTACTAATAATTTATTTATTGTTGAAGGGACTAGTGATAAAATGCTAGTTAATTCGTCCACTGTAGCAGAATTTCGACCGTTGGGATTACATTCAAAATTTGAGTGACGGTTTTTGCACGTTTTAGTACTACAGAATATTTTAGTATGTCAAAATGAAGCGAAAAAGTAGTGTAATTGTAAGTGAATTTCAAACAAAACAATTACCAATAACTAAAATATAGATTGGGACAATTATTCTTCAAAGCGAAACCTGTTTTTTATGTGAAAATGTTATTCAAAAACCGGAAACAGAACCGAAAAAACTTAAAACATATTTTACAAGTAGTTAGAAACTTGCTTTTTTTTTTAACCGAATGATGTGACTAACCCTTCATCTTCAATCCCAAATTGTTTAAAAATGCAAACGATTTTTCGAGTGCGAGGTTTTTCGTGTACGAAAAACTCCATAACCACTTAGCTATTTTTTCCTGAATGTAATTTCTTCGACATTTTGCAATATTACGAACAGATTCTCATTCAAACCCCGATTTTTTTGACACATAAATTATCTCCCCTGAGGAAGGAAAGGCCTAGAACAGAAGTGAACAAATTTACTGTGCAAACACAGAGAATATCATCCATGAGATTGAAGTTTGCGGTTTTTTAACTACGAAAATCCCTAAACTATGTTTTACGACGTTGTATAAGAGATCTACGATCTAAATGCGCAAGAAAAAATTTCGTTCAATAAAAAAATAAGGGGAAAAATGCGAACATAAAAACATTTTCGTTGCATTCCATCAAGCTTCGGCACCATTATTATTTTTGATTCCGGACGCTATTTCGCGTTGCGTCAAATGTCCGCGAATCACACGTGTATGGACGGGGAATTATTTTATTTTCCGTTGGGTTACATTCGCTGTAGTCACTTTTCACTTTGAGCTGATTAACTATGGAGAATGCAACGATTGTGGTCAAATTTGGAACCTCTTAATTTACGCGATTATGGGGACCGTCGGTCTAGTAACCTCCCTTGGACTTGCTGTACTCCAAGTGTCAATGTGAAGCGTTTGAGGGGCGCATATTTAACAAAGCCTGATCTATTTAGAACTTAAAGGCTTATAGTCCAGAGGTTTCAGGTTATGTTAATCAGGTCACGAGGACCCTTTTATTTGCCCACTTCATTAGAAGCACGTACGGATGTACTCATAACGTGCAAGTCGTAGTAACCGCAATACTGGTATTAATGTGTAACAGTACACATTCCAACTATTATTACTTGGAAGGGGCAATACGTGGATGTGTAAAACTTGGAAGATGTCTTCAACCATCAGACTCGAAGATAGAATTTCCTTCTTTTGATCGTGGTATCGTAGAAAATTGAAAGAGACGACTGTAATTCAAGCCAAGTTTCTAACCTCCATCAAGCATCAAATGCACGTGGGGGAGGAAAAAAGAGGGAGAACAAGTGGCAGAAGGGAAGTAAAGGAGGAGGACAAAATAGAATTTGGAGAAGAGCAAATAAGGAAAGGAAGATGCATCCATCACAATGGTCAGCCAAAGATGACGGAGATTCGTACTAGCTGTGACGACTGCGGGACTGCAGGTATCAAATACACTTGCAACCAAAGATCAGAGAGCAGTACGAGTAAGTGGCGACGGCAAACGAGAATGATGTCCAAAGCTGGGAAAAAACGAGTCGTATTTTGCGGCAAGGCAAGAAATATAGAAAGAGATCGAGTCTGAACAGAAGAAATAAATATTCTCAGTTCACCTTCGTCATGGCCATGAGGACCCTTGCGGCATTCAGTAATTGCGTTGTTAACTTAAAAGTCAGGTTCTCGCGCTCGCCTCCTTACAAAACATCCCGCGAAGACCCCGACAGGAGGCACGACTCGCGCGCAACATCGATAGATGTGCCGCGAACAACATTTTCCACTTTCATACCACTACAATGATAGAAATGATACGACGAGTAACCGAGAATACATTTAGTCCCATGAAAAAATGTACAACTGGTTCGACAATGGCACAGTACTACACCCCCTCTATTCTATGGATGGCCATTCCCTGGCATAAGTGTGGGTTCATTAATATACCATTGTTGAAATGTTATCTTCGGGCTAAGGCTGGCTACCGATATCGCACCGACATTGGTCTTCAACCGGGCCCGACGCTAGTGCCAAGGTTGGCCCAAGTAACAGCCAATATCATACCAGAATTAGTCCCCATGCTCGTGCCAATGTCGGCCTAAGTTTCAGCTAGTATTATGTCAGCGTTGGTATTAATACATTTATATATGGGCCTTATATACGTAATTTTGCCGATTTTCGAAGGTACTTTTCTAGACGCGGTACTTTTCTAAAAATGACGCATATATTGACATTTTTTACAGATCATTTATGCACATGGTTAGGTATATGGAAAAAAATCAGAAATATTAACAAATGGCGGAGATATAACATAATAAAGCAATGTATTTTTTTGCGCGCGTGTTGATGGTGAAAGTCCTCAGCATCGATATGGGTGTCCGAAAAAAATAACATATTTATAATTGCATAATGAATGTATTTTCAGTGTGAACTAACAATATCATTAAAAAAAAATAATGATAAAAAAAATTCGAAACGTCAAATGTTTTTTACTCAATTTTCTGTCGATATTTTATTTTTTATATTCTTTTGTGTCATGGAAATGTTTGTTTCTGTGGTTCACACGATAGATGATGATACTAAGAATATGTTGTCAAAATTTCAAAGCGATCTGAACCTTCGTTCAAGAGTTAAAACTTTCACACGGTTCAAAAAGATGAATCGTTGAAAAACGGCTTTGAAGTTGGCGGGCGGGCGCGCCGTGCGGTATCTATTATAAATGCAATCTTACCTTATTTTTGCAATTTTTAGAATTTTTCAATTCTGTAAAGCTTAAAATATTCCTAACCGTTCAGGCTAATGGAATAAAAAATAATTTAAAAAATGAAATTTTTTGAAATTATTCGCGTGTATAAGGCCTTAAAACAGACCCGACGTTTGCGCCAACGTTGGCCCAAGTTCTAGCTAATATCGTATCGACGTTGGTCAGGTCCATTATAAACAGTGATTCGATAATGCCCCGAGATTCGACCAATATTATATTATGTCAGTATTTTGTTAATATATATGTGGTAGTGCGCAGCAATAAATACAATACTTTGTCGGAATTACATAAATATTATAATTTATTATTATTGAATTCACCTACAGATTTGATAATTTATTATTCAGGCAAGTAAATGTTGGTACGAGAGAATATTGAGTATGAGTGATGATAATAATAATAAGATAATACGATATGTAGAATTATTTCGCAAATAAAATATGAATGAAAAACTGATATGTGGATACACGAGAGATCGGATGTGAATTACGCATTATTATTCGCATCAATGATGTTTCTTTTGGCGCGTCTTTTTTGGGTGATACTTTCGCAAACAAGCGGTCAAGCAAACTGAGCGATTGAGGTTAGGATGACAAACTCCTCACGCCTGTCGCGCATACGGTTTCGAACCCTTGAATACGATTGTCTGAGAAGCTAAGTTTGAAGATACGCGAGAGACACAAACCACGAGGGAGAAAAAATAGTGTCGCACGAAAAACCGACAATGGACCCTCCAATAACTCTTCGTTCACTTACACCGATGCAACACTGAATGGCGATTCGGAGGCCGAGCATGCCATAATTAACGGGGAAAGTTTATGGCCTATGATCGGTTCGAGCTATCCACGCCAATGGTCGATTTTCCATTGTAAGTCGACACTGGCGTATTGCTGTATGCCGGTCTTAATGAACGCAGGGAAATCAATGGCGGACAGTACTGGCCCATGATCGGCTCCAGTAGTCTACCCCAGCAGCCGGCTCTCCGACGGTAGCCGTAACTAGTCCGACATTGGTATAATACCTGATGCTGGGATTAGATATGAGCGTAAGACTATTAATGGCGGGTAGTACTGGCCCACGTTCGGCTCCATGAGCCTACCCCAATAGTCAGTTCTCGATCGTTAACTGGAACTGTCCCGACATTGGCGTTATGCTGGATGCCGGGCTTTAAAAAGAGGATGCGTTGAGCCATTGTTTCAACGTTGTGCGAACACTGGTTGCCCACAGTCGGTTAGTCCGTACTGGACTAGACATCGGCCGTATTGATTGTGTTGGCAATTTTATCATGGGTCTGACGCCAGCCGTCATCTTCTTATGTAACATCAGTGAATTCTGCATGGAACTTCGACACATCGTTTTGATGAAACTTCTCTTCTGTTTTCTATGCTAATGCGATCGGAATGTTCAGAAACGGTGAATATAAATCTACCCTGGCGTTCTGCAAATATAGAGAAACTGCGCTGAACGCGTTCTTTTCAAGACAGTCCAAATGGGAGAATCGAACCATTCGAATGCATCCGATTTGGAACAATTGGAGAAGCAATTCAAAGATTTATGGAAACGATCGGAGCAATTGTAGAATTAACTACAGCAGTTGAGGAATCAGAGTGAACATTTTGAGAACCAGAAAATCAGGGAACTAATTGAAGAAATAAAAGGATCGATTGAAGACATTGCAGAACCAATTAAAGAAAATCGTAAACCAATTATAGAAATTGGATAACCAATTGCAGAATTTGTAGAACCAGTTGCAGAAATGCAAAAAACAATTGACGAAATTGGAAAGCGGAGAAATTGGAGAACCAATTGCAGAAATTGGAGAAGTAATTTTAAAAGTAGGAGAACCGATTAAAGAAATCGAAGCTCCAACCGTGGGGATTCGAGAATCTATTGCGAAAATAACAGAAGCAATTGAAGAAACACGAGAACCACCTGTAGAAATTGGAGAATCAATTGCAGAGATTAACGAACCGACGGCAGAAATAAACGAACCAATTGCAGTAATTGGAGAACTAGTTGCAGAAATAGGAGCAGCAATTGAAGAAAATGGAGAACCAACTAACGGAATCGGAAAACCAATGAAACAAATTGAACAAATTGCAAAAAGCGGAGAACCGGTTGCAGAATTTGGAGAACCAATCGAAACACTCAAATAATCGATTCATATAATTCGATAACCACGTTGAATCATTTAAGATTAAATATAAAGAATTAAATCATCACCCGAAGCAAATAGTGCACAATACCAATTGAAGAATCAACTGCAGAAATTGGAAAATGAATTGCAGAAATTGCAGAATCAAGTGTAAAAATTGGAAATTCAATTAAAGGCCTTGGAGAACCAACTAAAGAAATTTAAGAGACAACATCAGAAATTGGAGAACCAATTACAGAATTTGGAGCACCATTTGAAGCATCCAAATAATTGATAAGTATAATTCGATAGCCACCTTGAATCATTTAATATTCAATATGAATAATTGAAGTATCGCCCGAAGCAATTAGTGTAATTAGAATAACCGGAGAACCACCGGAAACAATCGAAGAACCATCTGCAGCAATTGGCGGCACCAATTGTAGGAGGTGAAAAATCAATTGGAACGTTTTGGGAACGGGTTGAAGCTGGATAACCATCTGGAGTAATCGGCGATTCAATAACAGCTGTTCGAGAATCTACTCGCACATTTGCACACCAATTGAAGCCTTTGGAGGGCCAATTGGAATAATGGCAGAGCCAACCACAGGAATTGTGGAATCACCTTCAATAATCGGAGCAATTGAAATAACAATTTTCGTATATGGCGGCTTTCAAAGGGATCGTCCTCCAAGAGCCAACGTTTGATGGAACTACGATGAACGAGTTCGGCAGGTTCAAGATCAGAAAAAAAAATGAACCGCGAGTCGGTGGCCCGGATAATCTCAACCAGGACCAATGATTAACGTCTTTGTGAGCCGGCAACACCCGGCAGGACCGAAAAACGGGGGGAGGGGGCAGAACGATATTTGCCTACTCGGAGTTAGAAGAGCCGAGGGCCTCTCGCAACGGGTACCTTCGAAGCGGATCTTCGACTCCGAACAGTGCCTCGGAGACCACATCTACCCGCCAAGTACCTCAGGCAGTAAATTCACATTCGTGAATCCTACGTTAACGAACCAAGTACATCATTTCATCAATTCTAGCTTGGGTGCAAAGAGTTCGCCCCCATGTTACATATAGGGAAATAGCCTAAAAAAAATTTCCCCACGATTTCGCGAAACATCAATTGAGATTTCTATTGTGAACGTTTACTTGTAAAATGTAATGAATATAATTCCAAAAATGTTAAACACCGTGTGAGCAATTGCTGATAATTGTGATAAAATCCCTACTAAAAAGCCTTAAAGTATCACAAAAAGCATCTACTCCCCGCAAATAAACAGAAGTAAATATAAAAGAAGCCACCATTCGACAGCCTCGCTACCTATAATATCCCTAGGGGGTTGACCTTTGCCTAAAATATTTCTGCTTGTTCCCTTTTGTTGGCGATAGCCGTGAGAACCATTGCGAAATCGAGCGTCGCAGACGGAACAAAATGACCGCCTATATCTCGGAGCTCTCCGAGATGGTGCCTACCTGCTCGACTCTCGCCAGGAAACCGGACAAGCTCACTATTCTCAGGATGGCCGTCGCTCACATGAAACAATTGCGAGGTGAGCGAAAATTCCCTTTGAAAAATATAATAACAATATTAATTAAAGTAATGATGGCAATAATAAAAACAAGTATGATGAAAATAGTAATAGCATGTAATAATAATATTCTAATATATAATAACGAAATTATAATGCAATGCCAATAATAATAATAACAATAATATATTATAATAATAGTACAGTCATGATGTCGTTGAAAAACCCCGTAATCGGAAAAATTTGAAGACGGCTAGTTTTTTGAAAGGTGATTTTGTAGGTGCCATGGGTGCTAAATTCAAGTTTGCCTAAAAATCGGGGTGTAGCGTTTTTTTTTAAGGGGATGATAGGAGATGGGGGTGGATTAATGCCAAACTACAACCCGTACGAGGTCAACGCCGTGGGACAAAATGTGCAGAAAATCGGGGCTTTAGTTTTATCCACAGCGCCGACGTCGTGGAAGTTCATTTTGGGGGTGAAATTTTGAAAAATGAGCGTTAATTCAATAACTTTTTAGAGAAAATACGCACACTTTTTGTTCAGATGGGAACGTTGTAGCCCTCGAAAAGACGCGTCGATTGAGTATTTGATCATCACTATCCGATTATATCTTCACCCCCGTAAAAATGGTTAAAATACAAAAAAAAATTGTCTATTGAATAATTCAAAAACAATCGATTTTTCGGGTATGGTTCAAATGTACAGAATGAAGAGAATAATTTGCTCTATATTTTCGTTTCTATGGACCATCCTTGAATTTTGATTTACCAACCCCTCGCGGGGGTTGAAAATACAAACTGAAATTCTGGAAAAACTATTGACCGCACGAATTCACTGCCGTGGAACGATTTGTAGCTTGAACCCTCAGCTACATTTTTGTCCATAGCGCCAAACTCGTATCTCTTTATTTTCGGTCGATAGTTTTCCCAGAATAGTATTTTGAATTTTCAACTCCTGAGAGGGGTTACAAAATGCAAAATTCAAGGGTGGTCCATAGGAACGAGAATGTAGAGAAAATTATTCTCTACATTTCGTACACTTAAAGCATCCTGGAAAAATCGATTGTTTTTGAGTTATTCAATAAACAATTTTTTTTATAGCTCAACAATTTATTTAGAGGTGAAGATATTATTGGAGAGGGGTGAAAAGTACTAGTACAAATAGTGAAAGTACAAATACTCGATTGACGCGTCTTTTCAAGGGCCGCAATGTTCCCATTTGAACAAAAATTGTATGCATTTTTCCTGAAGAGTTATCGAATCAAAAATAAAGCCCGGATTGTTGTGGACATTTTGTCTCCCGGCGCCGACCTCGTGGGGGTTGTAGTATGGTATTAATCCAGCCCCATCCCCTTTCATCCCCTTAAAAAACCCTACACCCCGATGTTTAGGCAAACTTGTATTTAGCACCCGCGATACCTACAAAATCACCTGTCAAAAAATTAGTCTTCTAACTCTTTCCGATTCCAATATACAGCACGATTGTACTATAATAGTATACTGACAAGTCGTTTTGTCGGAATTGGTTTCCTCACTGACTAAGCTTTTTGTTTGCCCTCGATTTTAGTTGCTTCCTTATATAACAATCTTTTCGTAAGCCAAATAAAATAAGGAGGATTCATTCCGCATGTTTCTAATTTCGACCATTTTTTTCCAAAACTGATTTTCAATAATGAGATGTAAAAAACTAGAGTACGCGGGGTATTTCAAATTTTGAAAAAAAATACGACAAAGAATGGATTTCTTTTTTTTTTTTCGGAAAATTCATACACTTTTGAAGTTAAGACGGAATGACACCTCATCGCGGTCGGTATGGTAGAACAATTATAGATTCCCAAAAATCTCTGAAACGGCTCTTCAGATCCCGTCAAAACTTTGCCAAACGACGTCAAATAGATAGACGAACAGCTGTCTGCCCCTCAAATTTTCTGAATTTGAGAAGAAAAAAACGTAGATTGGCTTATGATGCGAAACTCGTGACCGAAAAGATGAGACATCAGACGTTTGGCTAATGTCACGACTTAGGGAAAGGCTGAGCCGGGTAGCCACATAAAAAACGAACAATTTGAGCTCTCAATCACTGCACTTCGTTGCAAATCTTAGGAGAAAAGTGGTAATCTAGGTTTATCGTGTAATTGTTGATAATTGCGAGCAAATGTCGCCCGAGCTTCGACGTGCTCAGTTCACAAGAATTCTGTCCGCGGCGCTCGTCGCGTGTGCTGCAGTCGACGCGCATCGATGTGCACGAGAGCTCGATGCGCCGGCAAAGTGGCAGCTGATATTTGGCTGTGTGTGTGAGTGCCATCGAAAAAGGGGATAAAGTTTTGTTTTTCGTATATAAACGACATGAAAAAGAAATTTTCGCGTGAACTCAGCGACGATGGGATTGTGGACATTTTGTGCGAACGTGGTGATGTATCTGACGGGCCGCAGTGAAAGCGAAGTCGATTGACTGGTCGTGTCGAACTCGTGACTGAAAAGATAAAAAATCAGACGTTTCGGCAATGTCACGACTTGGAGATAGGCTGAGCCGGGTAGCCATATAAAAAACGAACAATTCGAGCTCTCAATCACTGCATTTCGTTGCATATCTTGAGAGAAAGTGGCACTCTAAAATAATTGTGTGAGCACGCTCATTACGCGACAAAGTGACAGCTGATATGTGGCTGCGTGTGTTAGTGCCATCGAAAAATGGCATTCGCTTTGGTTCTTTGTACAAAAGCGATGTCAAAAAGAAATTTTCGTGCGATACCAAGTGTGAGAATTGCGGGTATTTTCAAGGAACGCATCCCCGGGGCGATGTATTCGACGAGCCACAGTTATTTGCTGAGGTTATGTAGTAATTTTTTAAAATATTTTTTTCTGAGCCCTCCAAATCTCAACAAATAAAATTAAATAATTTCAAAGTTGCGGACGTGTTTGAAAAGAATGCCACCGGTGCGATGAGATATTTTTGTGTACAACGGAGCCTCCGGAGATCTGGCGTCTGTCGCTAAGCGTACAAAGGTAGCGGCAAACCACCGTTCCTCTTGTCATGGTTTCAGTAAGCTCTGTCGGTGGAGGTCTCTGAAAAGGACACTCACTTTGTAAGAAGACCTCCAGTGACCCATTATACAAGTGCTTTGCCAGCTCATTGCGAAGGGTTTTCTTTTTCCCCGGTAGCAAGCTGCGAAGCACAACAATTTGTCATCTGCAGCAAGATCTTTGCACGTACCCTGTATCGGTACCGTGCAGCGAGAACCATGCTGACACATATTCTACAAGTATCTTGCAGCGGAGTCTTTGTACGCCCGTTGCGAAAGATACAATGGTGTGCCAAGACCAAGTTCTTCGCAACCCCATTCAACAGGTGCCTTCCAGCGAGATCTTCACCGGCTCGCTGCGAAGGATTCTGTGATTTGTCAAGAATAAATTCTTAGCAGGCCCGATTGACAGGTACCTTGCAGCAGGATCATGACAAGCTCGTTGCAAAGCACAAACGTTTGTCATCTGCAGCAAGATGCTTGCACAGACACTGTATCGGTGCTGTGCAGTGAGATCCATGCTGGCACATTTGATGGGTACCTCGCAGTGGAATTTTGGCACGCCAGTTGCTGACGATACAGCGTTGTGCCAAGAACAAGTTCTTTGCAACTACGTTAGATAGGTGCCTTCTAGCGAGATCTTCATCGGCTCGCTGCAAAGGACTCTGTGTTCTGCGAAGAACTAGTTCTTTGCATGATTGACAGGTGCCTTGCAGCTGGATCTTGGGAGGCTCATTGCGGAAGATACAGTGATTGGCCAAGAACCCGTTCTTCACAAATACATTTCACAAGAACAAGTTCTTCGCAAATACATGTGCCTTCCAGCGAGATCTTCCCTGGCTTGCTGCAAAGGATTCTGTGTTTTGCCAATAAATAAATAAATTATTTTAATTTATATTGAATTTAATTGAAATTTAATTGTTGTATTAGTAATTATTTTATAGTGAAATATAAATATTAATTTACGGCTCTGGTTCGAGACCCGTCTATGCTATTTTTTTCAAATTATTGTTGAAATTTATAACTTATAATTAAAAAATTGAAAGAAATGAAAAAAATGTAAGTATGTAGTAAATGTAAAAAAATATAAATGTTTTGATTGTTTTTATAATGATTATCACCGCTCTGAGTGTACTCGTGAATATTAAAAAAACATTGCTTGAAAACATTTTTAATTAAACAGATGTTAAATTTCTATATTCCTTGGTAACTTTTTAAAATATTCCCTGCTGCATCAAAACAGATGTCAGTCAAAAAATTGAAAAAAAAATATCAAATGAAAAAATTGAATTAAATTACGGCTAATTTATTTTATCAAATTAAAAAAACTGCAAGAGAGTTGAAAAAAAATTGACATTCAATTCGTAAGTTTTCATCAATAAAGGCGCGTAAATGTTATTTTTTATTTTCTTGCAATTTTTAAATCATAACTTATAAATTTCAACAATAATTTGAAAAAAAAAAAAAAAAAATAGCATAGACGGCACTCGAACTAGGGCAGTCCGGACAGGAGTCTTACTCCTTTGCCGCTGGGCTGCTCGCCTCGATGTGTTCCTGTACAAACGTACGTTAGCGGGTTCCCAACTTTGACCGGCGATTTCTTGAAACTGAAGCCGAGTTGGCACCTACATTTTGGAGCTTGGTTCGTACCTACCCACACTAAGCATGCGAAGTGGGAGCTCATAACTCGATGCACCTCCCGGACCGTCCCCTCGTGAGAGGTATAGAACATACTGTATCTACCGATCATGCTCATGATCCAGAACAAATGCAAAAATAATTTTTTTAACAATTATTTCTGTGAGATTTTTACCGTTGTTTTTGCAACGCATAAGCAGCAATTATATTCGCTGATTGAGATGTATACAAAATTCCGTGTCTACCGATCATACTCATGATCGAGAATAAATGCAAAAATAATTTTTGTAACAATTATTTTTGTGACATTTTTACCGTTGTTTTTTGCAGCGCATAAGCAGCAATTATGTTTGCTGACTGAGAGGGATACAATGTACCGTATCTACCGATCATAGCCGTGATCGAGAATATATGCAAAAATAATTTTTCTAACAATTATTTTTGTGAGATTTGTACCGTTGTTTTTTGCAGCGCACAAGCAGCAAATATATTTGCTGACTGAGAGGTATACAAATTACCGTAGCTACCGATCATATCCGTGATCGAGAATAAATGCAAAAATAATTCTTTTAACAATTATTTTTGTGACATTTTTACCGTTGTTTTCTGCAGCGCGTGAGCAGCAATCATATTTGCTGACTGATACTAAATAAAGATTATACTAAATAATAAATAAATTTGTGAGATTTTTACCGTTGTTTTTCGCAGCGCATGAGCAGCAATTATATCTGCTGACTGAGAGGTATACAAAATACCGTATCTACCGATCATACTCATGATCGAGAATAAATGCAAAAATAATTGTTTGGATAATTATTGTTGCGTAAATGTTACCGTTGATTTTTGCAGCGCGTAAGCAGCAATTATGTTTGCTGCCTGACAGGTATAGAACATACCGTATCTACCGATCATACTCATGATCGAGAATAAATACAAAAATATTTGTTTGAATAATTATTGCTGTGTACATTTTACCGTTGTTTTTTGCAGTGCGTAAGCAGCAATCATATTTGCTGCCTGAGACGTATAGAACATTCCGTATCTACCGATCATACTCATGATCGAGAATAAATGCAATAATAATTTTTTTAACAATTATTTTTGTGTAATTTTTACCGTTATTTTTCGCAGTGCGTAAGCAGCAATCATATTTGCTGACTAAGAGGTATAGAACATACCGTATCTATCGATCATACTCATGATCGAGAATGATTGCAAAAATAATTGTTTGAATAATTAATGTTACGGAAATTTTACCGTTGTTTTTGGCAGCGCGTGAGCAGCAATCATATTTGCTGACTGCGTGGTATAGAACATACCGTATCTACCGATCATACTCATCATCAAGAATAAATGCAAATATAATTTTTTTTAACAATTATTTTTGTGAAATTTTTACCGTTATTTTTTGCAGCCCATAAGCAGCAATTACATCTGCTGACTGAGAGGTATACAAAATACCGTATCTACCGATCATACCCGGGATCGAGAATAAATCCAAAAATATTTGTTTAAACAATTGTTTTTGCGTATTTGTTACCGTTGTGTTTTGCAGCGCGGGAGCAGCAATCATATTTACTGACTGTTAGGTATAGAACATACCGTATCTACCGATTATACTAAATAAAGATTATACTAAATAATAAATAAATTTGTGAGATTTTTACCGTTGTTTTTCGCAGCGCATGAGCAGCAATTATATCTGCTGACTGAGAGGTATACAAAATACCGTATCTACCGATCATACTCATGATCGAGAATAAATACCAAAATATTTGTTTGAATAATTATTGCTTTGTACATTTTACCGTTGTTTTTTGCAGTGCGTAAGCAGCAATCATATTTGCTGCCTGAGACGTATAGAACATTCCGTATCTACCGATCATACTCATGATCGAGAATAAATGCAATAATAATTTTTTTAACAATTATTTTTGTGTAATTTTTACCGTTATTTTTCGCAGTGCGTAAGCAGCAATCATATTTGCTGACTAAGAGGTATAGAACATACCGTATCTATCGATCATACTCATGATCGAGAATGATTGCAAAAATAATTGTTTGAATAATTAATGTTACGGAAATTTTACCGTTGTTTTTGGCAGCGCGTAAGCAGCAATCATGTTGGCTGACTGAGAAGTATAGATCATACCGTATCTACCGACCATACTCATGATCGACAATAAACGCAATAATAATTTTTTTAACAATTATTTTTGTGTATTTTTTACCGTTATTTTTCGCAGTGAGTAAGCAGCAACCATATTTGCTGACAAAGAGGTATAGAACATACCGTATCTACCGATCATACTCATGATCGAGAATTAATGCAAAAATAATTGTTTAAATAATTATTGTTGCGTAAATTTTACCGTTGTTTTTTGCAGCGCGTAAGCATCAATCGTGTTTGCTGACTGGGAGGTATAGAACATATATACCGTATCTACCGATCATACTCGTGATCGAGAATGAGTGTAATAACAATTTTTTCAACAATTAGTTTTGTGAAACTTTTACCGTTGTTTTTTGCTGCGCGTAAGCAGCAATCATATTTGCTGACTGAGAGGTACAGAAACACCGTATCTACCAATCATACCCATGATGGAGGAAAAATGGAAAAATTATTGTTTAAACAATTGTTTTTGCGTAATATTTACTGTTGGTTTTTGCAGCGCCTAAGCAGCAATAATCTTTGCTGAGAGATATAGGACGTACCGCACATTTGTTAATGTGAGCATTGTTAAAAATAATTAATTTTGAACAATTATCTCGCTGCAGAAAAGCGCGAGCCACCAGCAAGAACTCTTGCTACGAAATTGAGATTCTCCATGATCTCGAATTTCGTGCGAAGTCGGCGTTGACCAAGAAAACGAAATTCTTTGTCGACACTGACCGTGGGTCAGCGTGTGGGTATATACGTGTATATACCCACACGAAGTGTGTAGTCGCTGCGAAGGGACAGCATGCGGGAAGAAAACAATCTTCA